>CAWUFW010005713.1:827500-1283654 GCA_963921515.1 Calotriton arnoldi
CAACATTATCTTTGTGGGCTACTGCAGACGACAAATCCAACGCCTCACAGAGAACGTCAATCGCACATAGATGGAATGTAGCACTGCCAACAGTCGATGCTGCGGTAGCTTGTGCAGCAGTTGTTACCTGGGTGCCTGTGGAGGAGTCACCTAACCCAGCAGGAGCAAACGGCACCTGTGGATTCTCCAGGAATGCATTCATCAGGATTGGAAGCCGCCGGGGACAACGCAGAGCATGGGCCTTTATGGGGTCCAGCATGGCATCCGTGTCCGGAGGCGCATCTGATGGAAATGTTAGACAAAGATCCAACGTGCATTCTTCTCCGCAAAACAGGCATCGAAGAACAGGTAAGATGCAGTCTACCCAGACTGGTCGAAAGGATAGAAACCAGGAGGCATTGAGTTCTCGCAGGCAAGAAATGCCCAGACGTTGTACCATGCGTTCACGGTATTCCCGCTCCTGGAGCATATTCGCCATTCCCTCGGGAATTGGGCCGTCCATTGCGTAGCAGTAGTATTATGAATAGGACCCCTGCAACCAGCAATAGGATAAGCGGGAGTCCTCCAAATACGCTTCCCAATACGGAGTGTATAAAATTTGGGATCACTCCGAGGACTGTCTAAAAGGTGCTTAACAGTCCTGACCCTATGGTCTTAAATAGGTGTACAATTCCGCTCGTATCTGACATATTAAAGATACGTCCCACCATTTCTACGAAATGAAAGGGGCAGTTTGTACGTATAAGCGCCTGTATCTCAGTCGAGGTCCTTGCCACTTGAAGTTCAAAGGTTTCTCGAGCGGAGGTTAAGGGCACAGGCTGCTGTAAAAGCATGGCTTGCAGTCTGCTCAGAGTATCAAATTGTATGAAAGAAACGTTCAGTGAAGGCCATAGCGGCGCCACCCTGACTGTGTTCAGTGGTGGAAACAACAGTTGCATACAGCAAGTAACCCTGGAGTTAACAGTGACCAGATATGCGACGGCGGGGAGCATCCCACAACAACCTTGATCATTTAGCATTAAGTAACTCCCATTAGAGAGCAGCTGGAAAACCGGCGTGATCATGGCCGCTGGGGTCCCGGTCATGTGACATGATAGGTTTGCTAAAGAACCGCTGCAGGCTCCGTGTAGTGAAACCTCCTGGCACATGAGGGAATCGCTTAAAGCGTTCTTGCAGTTTGTACCACTCAGATATACTTCTCGATCCCCATTCCGGCATCGATATCTATATGGTAACTCCCAAGTTTCCTTAATGTAACCCTTACCCATTTTTTCATATTTGCCTGCCTGCCTTTGCTCAAGGCAATATTGAAACTGAAATGTAGTGACCGGCAGAGTTATTTGGCCATGAATTAGCCATTCAGTCGATGGTGACTCGGCTACAGTGAATGGTAACCTTTCCAGCTTCTCAATACGCAGCATTGTATATTTGGCTCCCCTTTGTGCCATTTCTGTCTGTTTATCAGTCCGATTGTATTCCGAAAACAGAGACGTGGTGTTTATAAAACGCCATGGCACATAGCCTGCACGCAAAGATTGTAGCGTCCAGCTTAGCATCATAATAGAACGTAACTGAGATTGCCCGTGTTGTAACAAGGCCAGATCTTGTTCTAATATGTCGATTGCCGAAGACACAATGTTGCCTAAGGAGTAAATCCTGGAGGTCAAAGTTGTTAACCCATTATCCACTACAGCTAAAGCCTTTTCTAAGTTAATACGGTCTATTTCTCGTATTCTTTCTGCGGCCTCTTGTTGGGATATTTTCCAGTTTTCGTTATAATAGGCATAAATGCCGGCATATATGAAACGTTTGACGTGTTTTCCTTGGGCCTAGCAAGAAATCCCTAAGGTCTACATCAGGTGTGAGTAAGGTTAAATGATGTTTTACTTCTGTGAGTGTTGAGGTTTCTAGCCAATCAAGGCACAACTTCCCAACACTATAGGATGTCACTACCCCTGGGTGTTGTCTTTGTACATAGCGGGTATCTGGCCTATGGATACTAAACCCTTCGGTTGTATTCATGAATCTCTGTTGACAGGTGTTTGTGTCAATGGGCCAAACCAGCCATTTCGTCCAATCAGGATCTGATCTGTTGTACTGGAGAATGTCATCTAATTCTACCCCTTGTGTAGTTGAATTCCGCCCCCCACCCATCTGTGATGGTGTAGGAAACCCGGGTGAGTTCAGGTCCTTGTTCTTGGCTAGTCCAAGACAGGATGTCTGTTGCACAGTTTCAGTCAGGAATATAATCTGCTGTGGAATGAGGCATGCTCTAAATAGCGCTTCTGTTCCCTAGACTTGCCAGTCCCTAGAACCCCAGATTGATTTTAAATCTATAGTGTCCTTCCATAGGTCGAAACCCTGTGTAGACAACTGGGCCATAAAGAAGCAGAGTAAATCGGTTTGGTGTTAGTCAACATAATTTCTGTGCCGATGTTTTTGCCACTTTGTAATAAAATGACTTCGGGTCAGAAGTATTGAACCCTGAAAAGTATGTGAATTTCTGTGCAAAAGTTTGCAAACTACCTTTTGGAGGTGTTGGGCAGTGTTCCCACTGGTGGTATTCAAATACATTTCTAGGTGTTATTGATCTGTGTAAAAATTGATGACCATATTGTTGATAACAGTACAATGTATCATACTCTGAAGTACCGTCTAACATTTCATTGTTCGGAAATGCTGCTGTTTTTTCTAAATCAGACATCATATTGTTTACAGTTTCAGTGTCCCAATCATCAGAAAATGTACTGGAGGTAATGACATCACTTAAAGAAATTTTAAATACATGTTTAAGCTTTAAAAGTTCAGTCGGACCGAATATATCATAGTCAATCTTGTCCCATACTTTACCGTCCGGTATAGGAACTGCTGTGATGTTCACTGAAGACAAGTCTCTTGGTTCACGATGTGAAGATTGGTGAGGTTTTAAAATCAACTTGACTCTTTGGGCTGTAGAGCTCTGCTGGAGGTATCGTCCATTAATAAGCATACTAAAAGTTATTATTAAACCTAGCCAGAAAATGAAAAATAAAATCCCAGTGATATACCATAGTTCTAACCAAGGTGACACCAGGTAAGTCTAAAAAAGTTCAAAAAGTCAATCAGTCTCTCTTTGTGTGATTTTTTGGCTGGCGTCGTTTCCGGCTCACTTGGATCCAGGGAAAACGTATCAAAGATCATGAAATAGCCAGAAGCAGTTCGATCAATTGTTGGAATTGCATCGGGATTTGTTGAAATCGGGTTTTGCTCTTGACGAGGCATGTTGACGTAGACGTCTGTAGTCTGTCTTACTGCAACTTCGTTGTTAAGTTGATTTTCATTTTGAAGATGAATTTCTTGTTGAAGTGGAACGAGTTCCATAGCATTGTTGCTTAGTCCTTCATTCCGTACAGGTGGCTCTTCAAACGTGATGAGTCTTTCTGTTTGGACTTCTTGGATTGTAGCAAGAGGAGGGCGTCTGCTACTGTGGAGTCCACGAGGCCCACTGTTTAGTATCGGCCACATAATCAAACCACACTAAGTCTATTGAGACAAATCTTTTCTCCTTTTTTCTGGCAAGAGGTGGCAGGAGTACTGTTCTTGTGTCGTGGATTGCTAGGACCAGTGCAGGCTTTCTGTAGGATGGCCCAAATTCTTTCTTGTCAGCAATCTTTTCTCTGACCAGATCTCCGAGTTTTGGGATCCAGACAGGTCTTGCCATTACTGCATTGACTTCCTCAGTGGTGGGTCTGTTTCTGGAGCACGTTACTTTGTTGTGTTCTGGATTTGTTTAGATCCTGTAAAACAGCCAAACGATCATGGATATCAAATGGTTTTTCATCCGCCACTGCGCCTTCACAATCAAGATCAGGTATCCACATTCTTGTCCCAAATAGGACCTCGTAAGGAGTGACACCCCCTAGAGAGATTCTTGGCTGGTTATTAATAGCGCTTTGTATCCCCATAAAGGTGATCGACCCATCTACCGCCCTTGCCTAATACCCTAGCTGTTAAAGATTGCTTTAAGTCACGGTTTTTCCTCTCCACAACGGAATTTCCCTCGGGGTGGTACGGAGAGGAGTACCGCAATGCTACGCCCATTCCTTCCATGGCCTCTTTGTAAGCCTGAGAGCTAAACGCGGGGCCACGGTCAGAATGTAACGTGCCAACTGCGTATGTGCCGATAAAGACTCGCAAATCTTTTATAACAGTTCGAGCGTCAGCCAAGCGCTGAGGCCAAACCCATAGGAATCTAGAGCAGGAATCCACTGCAACCATGATATATTTCTTGGACCCATCAGATTGTAAGGGTCCGCAGTGGTCCAAATAAACACATGCAAGAGGTTTGTCTGATTTCAGTAATGGTGTCTGCGCCGGGCGTGTTACGGTGGAGCCCTTCATCTGCTGACAGATGTCGCACTTTAAGACATAGTCTTTGGTCTGCTTTGTTAACCCTGGCCACCAGTAGCGCTGTTTCAGTAAAGAAATAGTCGCTGTTACGCCTGTATGCTCAGAACCCAAACCCTCGTGTGCTGCTAAAATTAAGCCTTGCCTACGATCCATATTTGGTATTACTCTATCCCCCACTCCAGGAATCTGAGCATATGGAATGTTTTGTGCATCTAACTTGAGAGAGTACTTGAGTGGATATTTTTTAGGTACTGCTCTGCTGCCTTTGCGTGAAGCATTAACAGCTACCATAATCACGCCGTCTATTCTCGTTTGTGAACGAGTGATTGCAGCTACGGAAGCCGTGCGAACAGCCCCCTTTGCGGCTTCATCAGCCAATGAATTCCCTTCAACGTGAACGCCATCATGCGGATGACTCAGTGTATGTATCACGTGAGCCCTTGGTAGTTCGTTTCTCAACTCCACTACCTGTTCCCATAGCATTTTATGCTTAATTGTGCTACCTTTTGCGTCTTTAAACCCGTTTTGTTCCCAATTATGTAAGTACTCATTGTACGACTGTACACAGTAAAAGGAATCACACACAATTAGTGTGGGGAATTCGTGTTCCGTATTTACAAGTGCCAGTATCAGTGCTTTTAACTCTGCCAACTGAGCCGTGCAGTCCCCTAGAGATTGCGTTTTAGTGCAACTCGGATGGAACTTTCCATCGTGCATGCGACCTTTAACGCTTGCACACGCTGCGCTGTAAGCTTGCTTACTCCCTATGGCAGGTTGAGCAGATCCGTCAGTGTAAATAATGTATTCATACTGATCTAGAGGCAAAATTTCATTTGGTAGAGGATATTCATGTTCATATTGCAGGAAAGCCTGTGTTTTTAAACTTGGATCAAATCTGTATTCAACATCCGTTGCAGTAAGAGAATTAGCCCATTGCATCCATCTTGGATGTAAGGCTTTCGCATTTGGAATGCTAGCTTTTGTAACAGCTTCTAAGGCTGGTACTGGGGTCCCGACAATTATGCGTTTACCCTGAGCCAGAGCTCTTTCTCTTGCTACAGAGGTCTGCACTGCTGTCAGGATTTTTTCTGTTGAAGTGAAACGCATTTCTGCGTTTGTGTACAGGTGTGATTTATATGCGATTGGTACCGTTTCGCCTTCATTAAAAGTCAAATAAGTGCACCCGCATTGACCCGCTATGACTCGGATCACCAAGTTGCGTACGTTTGCGCGAGTCTGTAAATGTTTAGAAGCTATCATGTCTTCCTGTAGGGAACGCAGGATATTTGTATGTTCCTGTGTCCATTGTCTGACTGAAAAATCAGGTTTTATTAAGTCGTAGAAAGGTTTTACTTTTTCTGCATAATCCAAAATGTATGTTCGACCAAAATTTAGGAATCCCAGAATTGATTGTAAATTCTTTAATGATTTTGGAGGTTGGAGCAGCGCACACTTTTCTAAAAAGTTAGCTGCTAGGCTTTTCCTTCACTTGACAGCTCGTATCCTAAAAATAGGACACTGAGGTGGGCAATTTTTGATTTCTTGAAATTAAACTTATAGCCCTCAGAGGCGAATCCCATAATAATGGTGCTCACCCTGGTCAAGTGCCTCAGTAAGTCATCGTCCGTCAGATAAATATCATCCACATAGGACAATGCTTCTTCATCCAAATCTTGGAGTAACTCGGTTACCCTTGCTGAAAATACCCCCGGGCTGTTTTTATACCCTTGGGTAGTCGACAAAATTGTCGCTGGGACCCTAACGCACTGAGTGCTGTCAGATACCTGCTTTCAGGCGCTATATTTTGGCAGAAAAATCCATTTGAGATATCTAGTGTTTTGTATTTTTTCCGCACAATGTTATTCATTAATGCGGCACTGTGTGCATTTTGAACTGCAAATGTCTTTGTGCATGAGTTTAAATGTCTGTAATCCAAAACTAAACGATATGTGTGGTCAGGTTTCATTACGGGAAACAAAGGATTATTCATAGGTGAAGTGCAATTTTCAATCACCCCCTGGTATTCTAGTTGGTCTAGAATCTCCCTGACTTGTTTTTTTAGCTTCCTGCTTTATAGGGTATTGCTTGCCTTTGAGCATTTGGGGAAACTTTTAACGGGATCACGTGGTGGGTTGAATCCTCATCCCAACCAACATGATTTTTCTACAATGCTGGAGCTAGGGCAACCGCCCACTCCTGCGCATATGCATGTTTTAGGTGAATGGGAACGAGGTCGGAAAAGGCTGGAAAAATGACCATTTCTCCCCTAGGGCACTCCATGACGAATGCAGGCGGCCAGTCTTGTTCTGCTAATAGAATGTCATAACCTGATGACAGATTTTTCCAAAAGAGACCTTTAATTTTTCTGGGCTTGTCCCCCTCCATCCGGAGTGTTATCTCATGTAACTTATGTGGGACACTTATCCGAGTATCAGGTGTTTCCACCGTGATATACTCGCTCAACTCCGCTGTCACCAGAAATTCCTTCAGGTTCTGGCGAGCTATCGTTACTTCTGCCGCGCTGTCTAGCATAGTCAGAGCCCATTCCCCGTTCAGAAGCTGTGTCCTCAGAATTCTCGGCATGTCTGATCTTGAGACCTGCTACTTTTCTTCTTTTTGAACTGAGGTTTTGATTTTTGTTTATCTTCTTTTTTAGGTGCGTAGTCCGCAGCGCGTTGCGTGTCTCTGGACTTTGTGCGCTCCTCTTGTCTGTGTTCTGACCGTCCTTCCCTCTCGGAGTTTTTTGATGAACCCTGAAAGGAACGAGAGGAACGAGTATCAGTATCCTGATACCGGTCAGGTTTTTTAATATTATCCCTATTCCTGAGGTTATACCTCCTTTCAGAGGGCTCCTGTTGAGGAGACCTACCTCTGGATTGAGATCTGTTGTCTTTAGACTTTTGTTCTTTTTTATTATCCCACTTCTTTTTAGAAGAAGTAGGTGTCTGCTTTGTAGTGTCCTTTTCAGGACTGCCCACCAGTTGTGGTTTTAATGCTTTCCCACCTAGACGGTCTCTGCCTAGTTCTGCATACGCAGTTTCAATTATTTTTGGTAGTTCGTGTTTTTGGTCCTCTGGACTGAACTCCCTTAGACGTTGGCGGATCGCCACTGAAGCTGCTTCCCCCTTAATGTTAGCTAGTATTATGGCTGATACCTGGTTAAAGTTATTTAGTAACTTCATCCCTAAGTTAAGGGCAGGCTCTGCTCCGTACTCATTTTGTATCTGTTTCAATACGTCTGGTACTACTGCTAAGGACGGGATACCATGTGTTCTGGTATATATGGCAGCGAAGAATGACCCCTGTGAGAAAGTGCCCTCTTTCTTGCATGGTATGCCCCCACTTTTTGCTGAATTGCTGATGTGCTTTGACTGAGTGTGCCCTGGGCTCCTGCCAATCAGGTACCCAGGGCCTGTGTTCCTTCCCTTAAACTGCATTGAAGCCTAAACCCAATTGGCATCTCTGGCCACAGGTAGGCCCCTGGTAAATGGTACCACTGGTACCCAGGGCACTGTGACCAGAGAAGGCCTCCAAGGGCTGCAGCACTTATTGTGCCACCCTTGGAGGCCCTGTACCCTGACACACACACACTGCCTTTGCAGGCTGCGTGTCTTGGTGCAGAACAAAGTGAAGAGTCGACATGGCACACATCCCTGTGTGCCATGCCCACAGACCACTGCCCTGGCATACCTCAGTCACCCCACTAGCTGGGTGCCCTATGCCAGTGGTGAGGGTACAGGTGCATGAGCCCTGTGCCCCTACAGTACCCAGGTCCATTCCTGGGCACTGTAAGTGCAGTGCTGCCATTAAGAGTATATGGTGCTGGGAGTTTGTCATTACGAACTCCATAGCCCCATAATGGCTACACTGAAGACTGGGAAGTTTGGTATCAAACTTCTCAGCACATTAAACCCACACTGATGCCAGTGTGGGATTTAATGTAAAATGCACAACAGAGGGCATCTTAGAGATGCCCCCTGAAACTCGACCAACTCCCAGTGACCTGACTGAGTGGCTGCCGAGGCTGCCACCCCCAGACATGTTTCGGGACCCCTGGGTCGAGAGCTTGCTGCTCTCGGGGGCCTGAAACAATGCACATCATGGGACGAGGTGCCAAGCCTCCTCCCCCAGGATGGGCAGGGTTCACAAAGGAGAAGCTTCAAAGGCATACCGCCTTTGTGAGCCTCTCCAGACCACTTGCTTTACTCAGCAACTGGTCCCACTGGTTCCATCCCCCCCTTTGGGCGGGAGACCCGGCGGGAAAAACAAAGTGAGGAAGAGAGGTGTGCCCACCTCTGCCAACTCCACCCCTAGGGTGGGGGAGGCGAGGTGAAGCACAACCTCGAGTCCCCGCCATCTTGAGGATGGGGGACCCAGCCAACCAAGGACAGGCTCCTGCCCCCTCCCACTGGAGAGTGGCAGAGTAGGGGTGTACCCAACCCAGGAAGGGACCCATTGGTCCCTGCCCTTTACCTACCTGTAACACCCTTAAATTCAGTATTTAGGGGCACCCTGAACCTTCCTTCCTTAGATCCCGATTCGGAAACAACAAGAAGAACAAGAAGAAAGAAGACCAGCCGTGCAGTTGCTAACAAGAGGACGACACCAACTGACTTGGCCCCAGCCCTACCGGCCTGTCGACCCTCGAACCTGCTCCTGCTAAACCCCGGCCTCTTCAGTGGTCAGCAACCTCAAAAACCCCGGAGGACCTGACTGCCTTGCTCAACTAAAAGACTGGGACTCCCACGAGCAGTGGTTCTGCTCAAAACATCTGCAACCCCAGGCCAGCCTGAGACCGCGGATCCTGCCCACTCTGCACCCGCCGAGCCCGGCCCGAGCCAAAGTGGACAAAGACCACGAGGACGTCCCCCCGGCGACTGTGACCAAGAATCCAGCACCCAAGGACTCCCCTCGACGCTCCTGACTATGCCTGCAGCCTCCATACCAGGGACCCCTCCAACCGCGACCAGCAGAGGGTAAGATTTCCGACGCCTAAAGACACCCCTGCACCCGGCGCCCCACGGCCTCCTGTGCCCAACTCCTGGGTGCCTACCCTTCCTACAGCTTCCCAACTTACCTCTCGAAGTGGTGGTCGCACCTGAAGAATCACTGTCCCCGAGCTTGCAGCCTTTGTTCGTCTTGCAGCTTTCCCATTGAAATCCATTGGGCGCCCGACGGCCCAAAAGCCCACTGCACCCGGCCGCCCCAGTGCCGCTGAGGGTGCACCAACTACCCTGTTCGACTTCCCCACTTGCCCTGCGTAAGTGACCAGGAGCTTTGCTCCCACAGCTGAGTGGCCTGCCTGCCAGCAGCCACCAACCAAAGGCCCCCCCACCCGCCATAGGCTAACGTTGGGCCTACTCACTCTGCACCCGGCCGCCCCTGTGCCGCTGAGGGTGTAACAACAGTACAAACCTGAACCTGGGAGACCCCCGAGTCTTGCCCCAGAACCTTAACTCTGCCAGCCGAGTACTTACCTGAAAGCCGATAACTTGATTTTCCTCCATAGGATAACATTGCCTGGTTTTCACCAGAAATTCTTCTAAGTGTCGAGTTTTGGAACTTCGAAATATTCACTAAACATCGTCCGAATACCAAAATCGAAATTACTCACCTGTTCTCAGGAGAGATCCCAGTGCTGGATTTAGGTACCCAGCACGGACTAGAAAAAGTGATTACAACTGTGATTTTCCGGTAACTTGATTTTCCTCCATAGGATAACATTGCCTGGTTTTTGCCAGAAATTCTTCTAAGTGTCGATTTTTGCAACATACAAATATTCCTTAAAAATCGCCTGTTTAACAAAAACGATTTCTTTCAACTGTTTACAGGAAATGCACCAGGGCTGAATCCAGGATCCATCCCTGAGTAAGAAAAACGTTCGTAAAGTAATTCTATTACAGTTTACTTAAAAATCCCATTGAGCTCAATGTTATAGTATACCAAGTATTGTGTTGCCAATTGCAACCCCTGTGCCATATTGCATTTAAAGTCTATTGTTCATTGGAAGTATTCAACAAACAGCATCTTATTTTGAGAAAGTATTTTTATGCAAACCTGTGGTCCTAAAATAAAAAAACAGTATATTTTTTTTATACAAAACAATTGGCCTAGAGTTCAGTTCTTGAGTGTGTGGTTTCATTTGCTGACTGAGTGTGTACATCAAATGCTTTACACTGTCCTCTGATACTGCCTTACTGCTCGACCAAGCTACCACTTTAGAGAGTAAGGTTCTATCTAACTTTAACCTCTGCCAAACCTCTGGAGACCCTTGGACTCTATACACACTGTACCTCACTTTGATGCAGTATATATGGAGCCAGTTTCTTACAACCCCCAAGAGGTGCAGACCTTTACTTGTGGTGTGATCCCCATGGGCAAGCAGATTGTTAGAATTCTGTGTTTATCACAGGTAGTAGTATTCGGGCATACTGCCTCGAGCGGAGTTATTTTCTGAGCTATCCAGAATGGGATTTGTTCGCGTTTTGCGGGCATTTTGCCCATTACCGCGTGTAATGTTTGTGGAGTAATTTTATTTCCTGTATTCTGGACTGGAGTCTCTTGTGGTACAGCTGGTGTAGGCTGAACTGTTAAAGTCCTCATCACAAATTGTGTGAGGTTTCTGTAGATTTTAATTAAATCTTTGTGTTGTACGAGTAATTCTGGCTGTGGCATTGTGTTAATGTCAGGATGCGGTGTGTACACCGCTAATATGGGCCATGTGGCTCCTGCTCCTCCGAGCGGGCCTAATGTTGCTCTTCCTCGTACGTGGGGTAGGGCGCCTTTAAACGTATAGTTTCTTACCTGTCGGTGTAGTTTTGCAGCTTGAAGACTTTCTGGATTCACTATGCTGTGCATTATTCCGCCATCTTGTGGTTGAGTCCGGAATTGTAGTCTCTTTTTTTTTTTTTCGTGGCCCAGGTGGGCGTCGACATACCACCATTTGGTGTCCTTCGTGACGTCGACGCGCTTCCTCCGGAAGCACCCACCTTTGGTGGCCATCTTCGGATTCTTTTTTCTTGTCTTGTGTTACTCTGTTTCTCCTGTAAACTTTTAAGTCTTTCTCCAGTTTTAATCCCTTTCCTCCGGTCTCATCTTTCTGGCTGAGGAGGGTGGGTTCGCTAGTGAAACCAGAAAGTCTTCAAGCTGCAAAACTACACTGACAGGTAAGAAACTATACGTTTTGCAGCGTGAATCTTTCTGGATTCACTATGCTGTGCATAGACTTTGTAGCAGTTTGTCCTTATTGTGGTGGCTGGGTGGAAGATGAGCTCTGGTTACTGAATATGTGCTGTAAGACCTTTTGTCCTACTTGCGCTTCCTTGTTCATTTGGATATCTACACAGTAGTGTTTAGTGAACGTGTGCACTGAAGACCATGTTGCAGCTTGGCAAATGTCTTGAATTGGTGTGTTAGCTAGAAACGCAATTGTAGCTCCTTTCTTCCTTGTTGAGTGAGCATGAGCTGCTACTTGTAACAGTTGTCCTGCTTGTTTGTGGCAGAGTTGTATGGTTTGTGCAATCACCGTGCGATGGTGTTTTTGGTAACTGGTCGTCTCAAAAAACTGCTGGCAAATGAAACAAAGTACTGCTTTGTCTTTCTGCACTCCTTTGTTCTTTCTATATAGTGCATTACAGCCCTCCTGGCGTCCAGTGTGTGTAGCGCCCTTTCTGTGCTTGTGGCTGGTTTTTTGAAAAAACTAGGTATTTGGATTGTCTGAATGATGTGGAACCGTGACACCACCTATGGCATGAAGTGTGGGTCTGTTCTCATTACAATCCTATCATTGTGTATTTGTAGATAGGGCTCTTGAAGTGTTAGCGCTTGCAATTCACTTACTCTTCGTAGTGATGTGATAGCCACTAAGAAGGCGGTCTTTAATGTGAGCATGTGCAGTGTAGCCTTGTGAATAGGCTCAAAGGTTGCCTTCATCAATTGCGTTAGCACCACGTTGAGGTTCCATGCTGGTGCCGGCATTCTGTTTGGAGGTGCGATTCTCTTTGCTCCTTCTAGAAATCTCTTTACTACTTGTGAGGTAAAGAAACTTTTCCCCGTCTCTCCTCTTGTGTAAGCCACTATCGCCGCTAAGTGCACCCTTAGGGATGTGTAGCTTAGTTTACTTTGTAGTAGATGCGTTAAGTATTTCAGTACTGTTGATTCCCTTGTGATTCTCTTTTGCAGTTTCTCCCTAATGCACCATTCGGATAATCTTTTCCACTTTGCTACGTAGCACTTTCTTGTGGTAGGTCTTCTTGCCTCCCTGAGCACTGCCATTGTGCTTGCTGGTAATTTGAGGTGCGCAAACTCTAGGTCTTCAGGAGCCATGGAGCTAGGCTGAGGCTCTCTGGCTCTGGGTGTAGCACCCTACCGTTCTACATTGTTAACAGGTCCCTTCTGTTTGGGAATCTGTGTGCTGGTGCTTGCGCCATCTCCACTCTTTGTGAGAACCAGGACTGTCTGGCCCACTGAGGCGCTATTAGTATCAGCGACTTGTTGCTGATTCTGCATTTGCTGAGTACCCTGTGTATCAGTGGTATCGGGGGGGGGAAAGTGTATGCAAATGTCCTTGACCAACTTATCCATAGCGCATTCCCTTGTGACCGATGTTCTGGTTGTCTGGATGCGAAGTGTTGGCATTTTGCATTTGTGTGTGTTGCAAATAAGTCTATTTGCGGTGTCCCCCACTTCCGGAATACTCTTTGTATTTCTTGTTGGTTGATCTCCCATTCGTGAGATGCTGACGTTTGCTTGCTGAGTCGGTCCGCTTCCACGTTGTCCTTCCCTGGGAGATGTATTGCTAGTAGGTCTATTCTAAGAGGAATGGCCCACGTCCATATTTCTTGTGCTAGCCCCGATAGTGCTACTGATTGTGTTCCACCTTGCTTGTTGATGTAGAACATGGTAGTTGTGTTGTCCGTTTGGATCAACACCCTGTTTCCGTACAGCTGCTTCTGAAAGGCTTTTAAGGCTAGGAACACAGTTTTTAGTTCTAGGTAGTTGATGTGTCTGACCACATCTTGCTGCGACCATAGGCCCCTCACCTTGAGTTTGTTCATGTGCGCGCCCCACCCCAGCTGGGAGGCGTCCGTTGTGATGGTTACTGTTGGAGTTGGCTGTGTGAATGATTTCCCCTGTTATATGTTTTCCTCGTTCTACCACGCTATTTCATGATGCACTGCGTGCGTGACAACCACTAGATCTTCCCAACTCCCTGTTGCCTGTGACCATTGCTGCTGTATCCATTCCTGGAATGGTCTCATGTGGAGTCGAATGTTTGGGACTAGGTGGATGCATGACGCCATCATACCCATTAGTTTGCTCGCCGTCCTCACTGTCAAAACTTGCCCCTTGCGGTAAAGACGTGTTTCCTTTAGGATTGCCAACGTTCTCTTCCTGCTGGGGAACACTTTGGCCTGTATGGTGTCGATCTCCGCCCCTAAGAACATCTTGATCTGTTCTGGCTTGGTTGACTATTTTTCCCAATGGATTGAGAAACCCAGTTGGTTTAGTGTTTGCACGACCTGCTGTATGTGTTTGCAATGGCTGTACGAACTTGCTTTTATGAGCCAGTCGTCGAGGTAGGGATATACATGTATTCCTTGCCTTCGTAGGTGCGCTGCTACTGCTGCTAGGCATTTTGTAAACACTCTTGGCGCGGATTTGAGCCCAAATGCCAGTACTGTGAACTGGTAGTGAGTTTGGTTGATCACAAATCTTAGTAGACGCTTGTGGTTGATGGGAATGTGTAAGTACGTGTCCTTTAAATCTAACGTTGCCATGTAATCCCCTTGTTGTATCTGTGGTATTACCTCTTGTAGGGAAGTCATTTTGAATCTTTGTGTCCTTGTGAATTTGCTCAAGAACCTTAGATCTAGGATAGGTCTTAGTGTTTCGTCCACCTTTGGCACGAGGAAATAAGTGGAGTAAACCCCCTTGTTCCTTTGGTTGTGTGGTACTACCTCCATCGCCTGTTTGTTGAGCAGTTCCTGCGCTTCTGGTCTCAAGAGCGAAAGTTCCTTTGTCGAGTGTGCCTTGTTTCTTGGTTTCCTGTTTGGAGGCTGTTTTTCTAGCTCTATACAGTATCCGTGTTGTATGAACTTTAGTATCCATCTGTCTGTTGTGATCTTCCTCCACTCCTGGAGGAATTCTCTTATTCTGCCTCCTACTGGTGTTGTGTGGTCGAGGTATTGTTTGTCGAGTAACGTCCGGTTTTTGTTTTTCACTATGTGTTTCTGCCCACCCGAGGTGTTGCTAGGGTGGGTATTTGTTTTATGGTGAAGTCACTTGGGGGTAGGCTGCTGCCCTCCTCTCCGTGTCTGCCCTCGGTCGTTTGAGCGCCCTCGAAAGGACTGTCCCCGGGGCTGGTACTGCCAATTCTGCTGCCCCTGCTGCTGTTGGCCTGGTTTGTTCCCTTGATAGCCTTGTTGGAACGTTTGGTGCGATGTAGTAGGCACGTTGCCCCCTCTACCACCTGGCCTTCTTGCGGGTGTACCCCTTCTCATCCCCCTGAACTGCAGGGCTCCCATGGACCTTGCTGTCTCGTTGCCCTTTTTGAGCTGGGTTAACTTGTCGTCAACTGGTGTGCCAAACAGTTGCTCTCCGTTAAAAGGTGCGTTAAGGATGTTGTTCTGCACCTCTGGCTTGAAGCCTGAAACTCTAAGCCATGCGTGTCTTCTCTCGGTCACTCCGATCATCATTTGTCTGCTGGACGTGTCCGCAGCATCCAAGGCCGATTTTAAACATGTATTCGCCATGTTTTTGCCCTCTTCTACCAGGTGAGCTGCCCTTTGTTGGTACTGGTCTGGTAGATGCTTTAGGAGTTGCCCCACTTCCTCCCAGTGCTGGTATGCATGCCTGTTGATCAGGGCGTTGGAGTTTGCGATGCGCCATTGAATTGCCGCACTCTGCTCCACTTTTCTCCCTACGAGGTCCATCCTTCTACTCTCCTTGTCTGGAGGTGGCCCGGCATTTGTGGGTACATTGGCCCTTTTCCTAGCCGTTGCTGTAATTATGGAATCGGCTCGCACTGACCCTTGGAAGTATGCAGGGTCCTTTGAGGAATGTTTATACTTTTTCTCTGTTCTAGGGGTCACTGATTTGCATGCTGCTGGATCTTTAAAAGCATCCCTTCCCTGGTCCTGCACACTGGGGAGCATGGGCAGGAACTTGCTCCTAGTCTGTTGAGGCAGCAGAGTCTCCAGGAGGAAACATGCCTTGGGCTTCTCTTCCTCCAGTTTCACCCCATATGTCTGTGCAGCCTTTTGGACGACCAGATTGTAGATCCCTATGTCGTCTGGCGGTGAAGGCCTCTCAGGGTATGTGTCCACTCCTTCTTCCGGCAATTCTGCGTCGAGGTCCTGACACTCTAACTCTTGTGCCTCCGAGGACGACGAGTCCCGGTAGGTCTGCTGATCCTCGTTGTTTTCGACCTCGAAATAATACAGGGCTTCTTCCTCCTGCTCCTCGACCGGTTCAGGAGTTTACGGTGGTTCGGCATCCTCGTCGTCTCCTTTGACTTAGAGCGCGGGCTTCGGCGGGATGGTGTATTGGCTCATCCTTTCGTCTAAGTCCTTTCTTCGCTGCAGGATGTTGGCCATTTCGGCCTCGAGCCTCCTCTTCTTCCTTTCCATCTCGGCGGCCTCTTCGGCGTCGAGAGTTTGCGCGCTCCGCTTCGAGGTCGTCGAAGTGGTTGTTGGCCCTTCTTTTCTCGGCGCCGAGGTGTCCTTTTCGAGGGCATCCTTCGACGACCTAGATTTTTGGTGGGCTTTTGCCGTCTGGGAGTCCTTTTCGGAGGATCCACTGAGCTGTTTGTCCTTGGGTGCAGTTGCCTTCGCCGGGTGTTTCGGCGGCAATGTTCCCTTCGAGGACTTTGCTTCACTCCTACGAGTGTCGCTCGAGGACTTAGCTTCACCCTTTCGAGTGTCGCTCGGGTGTTTCGGGGTCGACGACTCCCTTACCTCCTTCGACGTCTTCTTTTGGACCTCGACGACTGTGCAGTCCTCCAGTCCTTCGGCGACGTTGTCCTCCTCTCCACTGGAGAGGCCCAAGTCTCGGAGCGATGGAGGTGGCCCCTGCCCCTGCATGGTGTGGTTCGCCCTTCTCTGCCTCTCCCTTACTCTGAGGGTCTTGGGTGTGAACGCCGAGCACGCGTTGCAGTCCTCGCTTTTGTGGTCGAGCGGCAGGCAGAGGTTGCAGACTGGATGCTGGTCCTTCTGGGCGTATTTGTGGTGACAATTGGTGCAAAACTTAAAAGGTGTTTTGTCCATTCTGGCACTCAGGCGGCCCCCTGCGAGCGCATTCTCCGTTGAACGTCGAGTTCTTGGTTGAAAACCTTCTCCCTCGTCGTCCCGGTTACCTGGCTTGTAGTCGGGACCTTGATTTTCGGCGATTTTCTTCTCTTCCGTCGATTTTTCTCCCAAAAATCTCTGGAACTCTTCGGAACGATCCAGACCCAACGGCGGAAAAAAGAATCTGAAGATGGCCACCAAAGGTGGGAGCTTCCGGAGGAAGCGCGTCAACGTCACGAAGGACACCAAATGGTGGTATGTCGACGCCCACCTGGGCCACGAAAAAAAAAAAAGAAAGACTACAATTCCGGACCCAACCACAAGATGGCGGAATAATGCACAGCATAGTGAATCCAGAAAGATTCACGCTGCAAAACCAGTAATTATGCTCCTGGTAAGTGAGCAGAATCTCCATCTCCTCGAAAGGAGTATAGTCCTCTGGTGTTTCATCTTTTAGGTAGAAGTTAAATACATCTGTAATTGCATTTGCTGCTGGGAATGTAACCCATGAATAGAACACCTCTGTTTTATTGGATTCGTGTGCCTCAATCACGAAAATTACTTTACCACCCCTGGCCCTTAAGCCATGTTCTAGAACGTATAGTTTCTTACCTGTCGGTGTAGTTTTGCAGCTTGAAGACTTTCTGGATTCACTATGCTGTGCATTAGTCCGCCATCTAGTGGTTGGGTCCGGAATCGTAGTATTTTCTCTCTTTTTTTTTTTTTTCCGTGGCCCAGGTGGGCGTTGACATCCCACCATTTAGTGTCCGTGACGTCGACGCACTTCCTGCGGAAGCTCCCACCTTTGGGCGCCATCTTCGGATTTTTTTTTCTTGTTTCGTGTTATCTGCTTTGCTGATCCCTTTAGCGATGTGTGCAGTTTAGCCCCCCTTGTCCTCCCGTCTCATCTTTCTGGCGGAGGAGGGTGGGGTCGCTAGTGAATCCAGAAAGTCTTCAAGCTGCAAAACTACACCGACAGGTAAGAAACTATACATTTTGCAGCGTGAATCTTTCTGGATTCACTATGCTGTGCATAGGCTTAGTAGCGGTTTGTCCTTATTGCAGTGGCTGGGTGGAAGATGAGCATTGGTTACTGAAAATGTGTTGTAAAACCTTCTGTCCCACTTGCGCTTCCTTGTTCATTTGAATATCCACACAGTAGTGCTTAGTGAACGTATGTACTGAAGACCATGTTGCAGCTTGGCAAATGTCTTGGATAGGTGTGTTCGCTAGAAACGCAATTGTTGCTCCTTTCTTCCTTGTTGAGTGAGCTTGAGCTGCTCCTTGTAACTGTTGCCCTGCCTGCTTGTGGCAGAGTTGAATTGTCTGTGCAATCCATCGTGCAATCGTATTTTTGGTGACTGGTCGTCCCAGAAAACTGCTGGCAAAGGAGACAAAGAACTGTTTTGTCTTTCTGCACTCCTTTGTCCTCTCTATATAGTGCATTACAGCCCTTTTGACGTCTAGTGTATGTAGCGCCCTTTCTGTTCTTGTGGTCGGTTTTTGGAAAAAACTTGGTATTTGGATTGTTTGGTTAATGTGGAACCGAGACACCACCTTTGGCATGAAGTGTGGGTCCGTTCTCATTACAAGCCTGTCCTTGTGTATTTGTAAGTAGGGTTCTTGGAGTGTTAGCGCTTGCAACTCACTTACTCTTCATAGCGATGTGATAGCCACTAAGAAGGCTGTCTTTAGCGTGAGCATGTGCAGCGTAGCCTTGTGAATAGGTTCAAAGGGTGCCTTCATCAATTGAGTTAGCACTACGTTGAGGTTCCATGCTGGTGCTGGCATCCTCTTTGGGGGTGCGATTCTTTTCGCCCCTTCCAGAAATCTTTTCACAACTTGGGAGGTGAAGAAACTTTACCCCGTTTCTCCTCTTGTGTAGGCCACTATCGCAGCTAAGTGCACCCTCAGGGATGTGTAGCTTAATTTGCTTTGTAGCAGGTGCGTTAAGTATTTTAGTACTGTTGATTCACTTGTGATCTTCCGTTGTAGTTTCTCCTTGATGCACCATTGGGAGAACCTTTTCCATTTTGCTATGTAGCACTTTCTTGTGGTAGGCCTCCTTGCCTCCCTGAGCACTGCCATGGTACTTGGAGGTAGTTTGAGGTGTGCAAATTCTAGGTCTTCAGGAGCCATGCTGCTAGGCGGAGGCTCTCTGGCTCTGGGTGTAGCACCTTTCCGTCCTGCATCGTTAACAGGTCCCTTCTTCTTGGGAACCTGTGCGCTGGTTCTTGCGCCATTTCCACTATCTGTGAGTACCAGGATTGTCTGGCCCACTGAGGTGCTACCAGTATTAGTGTCATGTTGCTGATCCTGCATTTGCTGAGTACCCTGTATATCAGTGGTATCGGGGGGGGAAAAGCGTATGCAAATGTCTTTGACCAACTTATCCATGGCGCATTCCCTTGTGACCGATGGTCTGGTTGTCTGGATGCGAAGTGTTGGCATTTTGCATTCTGGTGTGTTGCAAATAGGTCTATTTGCGGTGTTCCCCACCTTTGGAATATCTTTTCTATTTCCTGCTGGTTGATCTCCCATTCGTGGGATGCTGACGTCTGCCTGCTGAGTCGGTGTGCTTCCACATTGTCTTTCCCTGGGAGATGTATTGCTAGTAGGTCTATCCTTAGTGGAATGGCCCATGCCCATATTTCCTGTGCTAGCCCTGATAGTGCTACTGATTGTGTTCCACCTTGCTTGTTGATGTAGAACATGGTAGTTGTGTTGTCTGTTTGGATCAACACCCTGTTTCCGTACAGCTGCTTCTGAAATGCTTTTACGGCTAGGAACACAGTCTTTAGTTCCAGGTAGTTGATGTGTCTGACCGCATCTTGCTGCGACCATAGACCCCTCACCTTGAGTTTGTTCATGTGTGCGCCCCACCCCAGCTGGGAGGCGTCCGTTGTGATGGTCACTGTTGGAGTTGGCTGTGTGAATGGTTTCCCCTGTGATATGTTTTCCTTGTTCCACCACGCCATTTCCTGATGCACTGCGTGTGTGACAACCACTAGATCCTCCCAACTCCCTGCTGCCTGTGACCATTGCTGCTGTATCCATTCCTGGAATGGTCTCATGTGTAGTCGGATATTTGGGACTAGGTGGATGCATGACGCCATCATCCCCATTAGCTTGCTCACCGTCCTCACTGTCAGAACTTGCCCCTTGCAGTAAAGACGCGTTTCCTTCAGTATCGCCAATGTTCTCTTCCTGCTGGGGAACACTTTGGCCTGTATGGTGTTGATCTCGGCCCCTAAGAATATTTTGATCTGCTCCGGCTCGGTTGACGATTTTTCCCAATGAATAGAGAACCCCAGTTGGCTCAGTGTTTGTACGACCTGCTGGATGTGTTCTTTGCAGTGGTTGTATGAACTTGCCGTTACGAGCCAGTCGTCGAGGTAGGGATATACGTGTATTCCCTGCCTTCGTAGGTGAGCTGCTACTGCTGCTAGGCATTTTGTAAACACCCTTGGTGCGGATTTGAGTCCGAATGCCAGTACTGTGAACTGGTAGCGAGTTTGGTTGATCACAAACCTTAGTAGACGTTTGTGCTCGTGGTTGATGGGGATGTGTAAGTACACGTCCTTTAAATCTATAGTTGCCATGTAATCCCCTTGTTGCATTTGTGGTATTACCTCCTGTAGGGAAGTCATCTTGAATCTTTGAGTTCTTATGAATTTGTTCAAGAATCTCCGATCTAGGATAGGTCTTAGTGTTTCGTCCACTTTTGGCACGAGGAAATAAGTTGAGTAAACCCCCTTGTTCCTTTGGTTGTGCGGTACTACCTCGATCGCCTCCTTGCTGAGCAGTTCCTTTGCTTCTAGTTGCAAGAGCGAAAGTTCCTTTGCTGAGTGAGCCTTGTTTCTTGGTTTTCTGTTTCGAGGTAGTTTTTCTAGCTCTATGCAGTATCCGTATTGTATGATGTTTAGTATCCATTTGTCTGTAGTGACCTTCTTCCACTCCTTGAGGAAGTTCTTTATCCTGCCCCCTGCTGGTGTTGTATGTTCGAGGGGCTGTCTTTTGTGGAACGTTAGGTTTCTGTTTTTCTCTTTGTCCTTGTGCCCACCCCGAGGTGTCGCTAGGGTGGGTGCTTGCTTCATGGTGAAGTCACTTGGAGGAAGGCTTTTGGCCTCCTCTTCGTGTCTGTCCTCGTCCGTTTCCACGCCCTCGAAAGGACTGGCCCCGTGGCTGGTACTGCCAGTTCTGCTGCTGCTGTCCCTGCTGCTGCTGGCCTTGGTTGTTCCCTTGATAGCCTGGTTGGAACGTTTGGTGCGATGTGGTAGGCACATTGCCTCCCCTACCACTTGGCCTTCTTGCGGGTGTACCCCTTCTCATCCCTCTGAACTGCAGCGCTCCCATGGACCTTGCTGTCTCGTTGTCCTTTTTGAGCTGGGTTAACTTGTCGTCAACTGGTGTGCCAAACAGTTGCTCTCCGTTAAAAGGCGTGTTCAGGATGTTATTTTGTACCTCTGGCTTGAATCCTGAAATTCTAAGCCATGCGTGTCTTCTCTCGGTCACTCCTATCATCAGTCTGCTGGATGTCTCCGCAGCGTCCAAGGCCGATTTTAAACATGTATTCGCCATGCTTTTGCCCTCTTCTACCAGGTGAGCCGCTCTTTGTTGGTACTGGTCCAGTAGATGCTTCAGGAGTTGCCCCACTTCCTCCCAGTGCTGGTAAGCGTGCCTGTTGATCAGGGCGTTGGAGTTTGCGATGCACCAATGGATTGCCGCATTTCGCTCCACCTTTCTCCCCGTGAGGTCCATCCTTCTACTCTCCTTGTCTGGAGGTGGACCTGCATTTGTGGGTACATTGGCCCTTTTCCTCGCCGTACCTGTAATTATGGAATCTGCTGGCACTGACCCCTGGATGTATGCAGGGCCCTTTGAGGAATGCTTATACTTTTTCTCCGTTCTTGGAGTCACTGCTTTGCATACTGCTGGTTCTTTAAAGGCATCCCTCCCTTGGTCCAGCACACTAGGGAGCATGGGCAGGAACTGGCTCCTAGTTTGTTGAGGCAGTAGGGTTTCCAGGAGAAAACATGCCTTGGGCTTTTCCTCCTCCATTTTTACCCCATAAGTCTGTGCAGCCTTTTGGACGACCATATTGTAGATTCCTATGTCGTCTGGCGGTGAAGGCCTCGAAGGGTATGTGTCTACCCCTTCTTCCGGCGATTCGGCGTCGAGGTCATGCCACTCCAAGTCTTGTGCCTCCGAGGACGTCGAGTCCCGGTAGCTCTGCTGGTCCTCGTCGTCTCCGCCCTCGAAATAATACAGGGCTTCTTCTTCCTGTTCCTCGACCGGTTCAGGCGTTTTAGGAGGTTCTGCGTCCTCGTCGTCTCTTTCGACTTCGTGCGCGGGTTTCGGCGGGATGGTGTATTGGCTCATCCTTTCGTCGAAGTCCCTTTTCCGCTGCAGGATGCTCGCCATTTCGGCCTCGAGCCTCCTCTTCTTCCTTTCCATCTCGGCGGCCTGTTCGGCGTCGAGGGTTGGAGCGCTCCGCTTCGAGGTAGTCAACGTCGAGGTAGCTGTTGGCCTTTCTTTTCTCTGCGCCGAGGTGTCCTTTTCGGGGGCATTCTTCGACGACCTAGATTTTTCGTGGGCTTTCGCCATCTGGGAGTCCTTTTCGAAGGATCCGCTGGGCTGTTTGTCCTTGGTTGCTGTTGCCTTCGTCGAGTGTTTCGGCGGCAATGCTCCCTTCGATGACTTAGCTTCACTCCTACGAGTGTCGCTCGGGGCTTTAGCTTCACCCTTTCGAGTGTCGCTCGAATGTCTGGGGGGTCGACGACTCCCTTACCTCCTTCGACGTCTTCTTTTGGACCTCGACGACCGTGCAGTCTTCCGGTCCCTCGGCGATGTTGTCTTCATCTCCACTGGAGAGGCCCAAGTCTCGGAGCGAAGGAGGTGACCCCTGCCCCTGCATTGTGTAGTTCGCCCTTCTCTGTCTCTCTCTTACTCGGCGTGTCTTGGGTGTGAACGCCGAGCACGCGTTGCAGTCCTCGCTTCTGTGGTCGAGTGGCAGGCAGAGGTTGCAGACTGGATGCTGGTCCTTCTGGGCGTATTTGTGGTGGCAATTGGTGCAATACTTGAAGGGTGTTTTGTCCATCCCCGCGCTCAGGGAGCCCCCTGCGAGCGCATTCTCCGTTGAACTTCGAGATCTCGGTCGAAAACCTTCTCCCTCGTCGTCCCGGTTACCTGACCTGTAGTCCGGTGTGTATGAAAACGTTGATTTTCGGCGATTTTCTCCTTTTCGTTGATTCCTCTGCCAAAAACTCTGGAACTCTTCGGTAACGATCCAGACACAACGGCGGAAAAAAGAATCTGAAGATGGCGCTCAAAGGTGGGAGCTACCGCAGGAAGCGCGTCGACGTCACGAAGGACACCAAATGGTGGGATGTCGACGCCCACCTGGGCCACGAAAAAAAGAAAGAAAATACTACGATTCCGGTCCCAACCACTAGATGGCGGAATGCACAGCATAGTGAATCCAGAAAGATTCACGCTGCAAAAGTTTTATGGTGACTGCCCTTCTGAAATTTGGTGCAATTTGTATTGCATCTTCAGGGTCATCTTCTCCTAAACCGAAGAGGTCTGTTACAACCCTCGTTGATTCTTCTGCTTGTTCAACCATTTTTAAGTGGAAGAAGGGTGTTTGAAGGATTTTTTAGGATAAGGTGTAAATGCACAATTTGTAGGAACTATATGTCCTTCAAGCTTGAATTACCAACAGCCAATAAATAGTACTCTCGTACTACTCAGCTGCGGCGGAGTTTGTGCCCACCCACTCCAGACGTCTCTTGGGTTTTGTGAGTAGGTTCTCTGAGAATAGCATGACTGAACTACTCAGATTCTACTGTTAAATAAGTACCAAACCAACGTTGGTGGCGCCATGTTGTGTAGTTCCTATAGTACCCATGCAGGACCTGCGCGTTTGTTATAACATAAGCTGTGGGCTTGGTGGCAGACTGAGTCTGTACACCCTCACCGCGTATGTTATATTGTTTTGCATCAGCTAGCTTGCAGTGCCACTAGAATCTCCTCTTATCGGGGAGAGATTAGTTTCTGGCAACCTTACATCATGACAACCCAAATTCCTCAGAATCGTGGAAACAATGTACTACTTTTCGCTTAGTCACTCGTGCTTACTTATTCGGTTTGTCTCAGAGAGTTACACAGAATAAACAGTCGGTGCGTTTCAATAAGTATTTATTGAACAGTTATTATTCTAGTGTAAAATATGTGCTGCAGAAACCAGCAGACAATAGCAGAGATATATTATCAGCAGTACGATAAAAGCAAAGGGATAGAACAGTTCTACCATATTGCAATAGTCATGGATACATACATGAATATAAAAGCATTATGCAAAGTGTGCGTACTCCTACAACGCCGGACTATCTGCAGAACCCACCTGTCGGAAGTGATGGTACGCCAGTGGGGGAGGTGATGGCGAATCCTGCCGCCCACTGGTGTCCGGTGGGCCTGAAACACCGGATTAGGAAGGTTTTGAGGCAGTGGTGGCAGGGGCGGTGGTGGACTGACCCGCCAGCTGGCCCCGTGACCCACCTCGGCGGGCCCCCCGACCTCGGCTGCACTGAGTCTGCGGTTGCGCAGGTCGGCGGCTCTGAAAGGAATGGGTTTGGGCGCCTCGACCCTGACCTCGAAAGGAGCGAAAAGCAGACCCTACGGGTGCGCGCGTGGTGGCAAGACCCAAGGACTGGGCCGTAGCCCGGGAGTCTTTAAAGCGCTATCCGCCTTGTCACCAAAGAGGCGTGTGCCATCAAAAGGCATGTCCAACAAAGTGTTCTGGACATCCCCGGAGAAGCCAGTAGTTCTGAGCCAAGCGTAACGGCGTAGCGCCACTGTTGTGGAAAGCGCCCTGCCGAGAGAGTCGTCTGTGTCAAGTCCACAACGGATAGTGAATTTAGCAGCATCTCTCCCCTCGGTAATGGCTTGGGAGAGCATCGCCCAAGCTTCCACTGGACACTGAGGCAGCACCTGTGCGACGGTGTCCCACACAGAATGGGAATAGCGGCCCAACAGGCACGCAGTATTCACCGCCCGCAACCCGGAACTGGCAGAGGTGAAAATCTTTTTCCCAAACTGCTCCAGTTTTTTAGATTCCTTGTCCGGAGGTGCGGAAGGGAATGCGCTCGGAGAGGCAGAGGCCTCGACAACCAGACTCTCAGGCGTTGGGTGTTGCGTGAGAAAAGTGGGGTCGCCCGGGGCCAGGCGATGGCGTCGTGCCACACTATTATCCACAGGCACCCCTCTGTTAGGCTTGGTCCAGGTGCTTAACAGAATGTCTGTAAGCGCGTCGTTAAAGGGCAGTAGCGGCTCCGCAGAGGAGGTCGCTGGCTGCAGCACCTCAGTCAGGAGATTGGTCCTGATAGGCACAGATGGGAGCTCGAGGTTAAGAGCCTCAGCCGCCCTACGCAAGACCAGAGAAAAAGTCCCAACCTCCTCCGTAGCCACGGAAGCAGGGGACAGTGTACCAGGGTGTGGAGAGAAATCCAGATCGCCTGGACCTTCCATATCACCCTCCCACTCCGGGTCATCCACGCATTGAGCTGCAAGAGGGTCCTCAGACCCTTCCCAGTACTCCCCTTCGTCCACCGGCCGTTTAAGAGGCTGGTAAGGACGAGGTGCCCGGGGAAAAGGAAAAAACTCCCCACCTGGAATTGGAGGATAAGAGACCAACCCTGGATCGACGTAGTCCGGCCCCATAGGCAACGGCGCCGCAGGGTATCTTGCCGGCGCCAAAGGCGGCGGCACGGGGGCAGAACCACCCAACGGGTCCACGGGGCCTGAAAGCGCTCCGGAGGGACCCGATGGGGCAAATAAACGGCCCATGGCCGCCAGGAATACCTGTATTTCTTCCGGAGTCGCGTGCGGGCCCGGGAAAGGCGGGTAGGCCGCAGGCAACAACGGAGGCTCCATCGGAGCCGCAGGGGAGTGACCAAGCGCCCCCTGCACTGCGTCCCGCGACCGGTGAGGGGTAGACGAAGAGCGACGTCGCTTCTTCGACTTCTTATGGCGCCGTGACTTACCTGTCCCCGATTCCGACGAACGATGGTGTTGGCCCCGCGACCTGTCCCTCGACCTTCTACGGGAGCGGGACCTCGAGCGGTGCGGAACCGATTGCCGGGTCTCCAACAACTTTCGGGAACGCTCACGCAAAGCCTTCGGCGCCATGGCCCGACAATCGGGGCACGCCTCGGGATCATGGGCGTGCCCCAAGCAGAAGAGACACACGTCATGCGGGTCCGCCACCGACATGTTCCGACGGCAGTCCCTATAGGACTTAAACCCGGGCATCCCTACTGCACCAGGAGTAGAGTACTCAACAAAACAAGAGAAACAAGTTCTCAGAAACCAAGTTAAAATTTTAACTAGAAGTACCGCTCTCTCTCGGATCTGCGCTTGCTGGCGCGGAAAAAGAAAGAACTGACGTCAGCGCGTGTGGGTGCGTCTAAGTAGCTCTGACGACATCATCTCGGCGGCTACGACGCCAGCGACGTACGCGAAGCCGCACGACGACGCCTACCGACGCGCAGGGGTACTGCTGACGAAAACTTTCCGGATCCAGTCTGACGCCTGGGGATATTCTAAGGTAAGGAATCTATCACCAACGTGTCTCTTTCAGATAGGGGTAGTTGGCCCCCAAGGTTGACGTTGGGGGTTAACTACCCCTCCTGTTACCGCCAGTAAATCCCATACAGTGTGACTGCTAAAAGGTGTTTGTAGGCCACGCTCAACTTTCTCCACCACTCTGCAAACGCGACTGCTATGTTATAGTTAGTAATTAGCATTTAAAAAACCTTTGAAATTCACTGAAAAAGCCATAGGTTTCAGGGACGCTATAGTTAGAAATTGATACCAAAGGGGATGATGGACGGAGCGTTTGAGCTAATCAAACACTCACCCCCAGTCAACTGATCTGGGTTTAATCCATCATCATTCTTTAGCTCACTCCACCACCCCAGTTCAGACATGGCCATATGCAAATCAGTCTGACCCTGTGCCTCATGGGAACAGTCCAGCCCGAACTGCCAAGCCATGTCTTCCCTGGACCGGAAACAAGCATCCTGGGACCGGTTTCTGGCTATTCAGCCGTCATCAGCCAGGCTAGCTTGAATCCAGTGGCAGACGTGGGTCCCTTGCTCACTTTGCCACTGGATTCAAGATAGCCTGGCTGATGAGGGTTTTGAACCCGAAACCGGTCCCAGGATTCTTGTTTCCGGTCCAGGGAAGACATGGCTTGGCAGTTCGGCGCTGGACTGTTCCCATGAGGCACAGGGTCAGACTGATTTGCATATGGCCATGTCTGAACTGGGGTGGTGGAATGAGCTAAAGAATGATGATGGATTAAACCCAGATCAGTTGACTGGGGGTGAGTGTTTGATTTGCTCTAACGCTCCGTCCATCATCCCCTTTGGTATCGCTTGTTCAGCCCTAAGTTGGCAGGGTATGCCCAGACGTGGGTCCCTTGCTCACTTTGCCACTGGATTCAAGATAGCCTGGCTGATGAGGGTTTTGAACCCGAAACCGGTCCCAGGATTCTTGTTTCCGGTCCAGGGAAGACATGGCTTGGCAGTTCGGCGCTGGACTGTTCCCATGAGGCACAGGGTCAGACTGATTTGCATATGGCCATGTCTGAACTGGGGTGGTGGAATGAGCTAAAGAATGATGATGGATTAAACCCAGATCAGTTGACTGGGGGTGAGTGTTTGATTTGCTCTAACGCTCCGTCCATCATCCCCTTTGGTATCGCATAGTTAGAAATTAGCATTTAAAAAACCTTTGAAATTTACTGAAAAAACCATAGGCTTCAGGGACGTTATAGTTAGAAATTAGCATTTAAAAAACCTTTGAAATTTACTGAAAAAACCATAGGTTTCAGGGACTTTATAGTTAGTTGGACATTTCAGTCGTACAAAACCAGTGAAATTCGGCCGTTATAGTTAGTTCAGCTAACTATAACTCGCGCCCCTGCAATGCACTGCTGATGACGTCACATATTACATCACTCTTGACATGGTCAGTGACATCACTGATAACATCTCAAATGACATCCCTGATGACATCATCCACATGATAATCTGATGCATCTTCTCACACCCTAATATAACCTTTGATACACCCACTCTAATTTACAGACTGCCATTCTCAAAACCATAGACACTCTAACACCAATAACTACATACCCACTCACTGATTCTTTGGTCTACACCCACACCCACATCCACTCACTCACCCATACAGTCACTCATACTTTCGGTCACTCATCAGTACAGGACTATCATATGCACTCATACACCTATATAGACACTCACACACCGCAACTCATCCATAGAGTTACTCACACACCTAGTCAGTCATGCAAAGAATTAATCACTCTCATTTACTCACCTATACAGTTATACACACACCACCTCACTTACTCATACAGATACTAACACATACTTACGCTCTTATACAATCACTGATACAAGCACACTCATCCATACAGCCACTCACAATCACTCACTCTCACATAGTCATTTATATACTCCAACACTCACATATATTGCCTTTCACATATGTAGTCACTCACACATGTACCACTGAGACATCCATTCGCTCACCAACACACCTATACACACACTCACCCACCCATACAGCCCTTCACAGATGCACTCTTGAATACATACACCCAGTGAATCACCCACTCACACATCTATGCACAGTCACACACCCCCACCCACAGAAATACTCAGACACCCATACAGATACTCAGACAACCAATCAATAACCCATATAGACACTCATGTAGCCATTCACCAACCCATGCAGCCGCTTACACACCAACAGGCAGACTGATACAGACATTCACACAGTTTAGTCACTAACCCATGCATTCAGTAAGATACGTTTAATCACTCACTCCTAGAGTCAGTCACGCACCTACTATATCATCCATTCAGACACTCATACACCCACTCATTCTTCAATACACCTTGGCCTATATATATTAAACATATTTAAACTTTACAGAAACACACAGTCACTGGATGATGTCATCAGTGATGTCACTGACCATGTCACGAGTGATGTAATATGTGACGTCATCCGCAGTGCATTGCGGGGTGCGAGTTATAGTTAGCTGAACTAACTATAACGGCCGAATTTCACTGGTTTTGTACGACTGAAATGTCCAACTAACTATAATGTCCCTGAAACCTACGGTTTTTTCAGTGAATTTCTAAGGTTTTTTAAATGCTAATTTCTAACTATAACGTCCCTGAAACCTATTGTTTTTTCAGTGAATATATATATATATATATATATACACACACACACTCACATACATACACGCCAAGGTGTATTGAAGAATGAATGGGTGTATGAGTGTCTGTATGGATGATTCAGTGAGTGTGTGACTGGCTGTATAAGCGAGTGATTATACGTGTCTCAGTGAATGTATGAGTGAGTGACTAATCTGTGTGAATGTCTGTATCAGTCTGTCAGTTGGTGTGCAAGTGGCTGCATGGGTTGGTGAGTAGCTACATTAGTGTCTATATGGGTTATTGATTGGTTGTCGGAGTACCTGTACGGGTGCCTGAGTGGCTGTGTGGGGGGGATGTGTGACTCCCTGCATGGATGTGTGAGTGGGTGATTCACTAGGTGTATGGGTTCATGAGTGCGTCTACAAGGGGATGTATGGGTGAGTGAGTGTGCATATGGCTGTCGGTGAGTGAATGGATGTCTCAGTGGTATATGGGTGAGTAACTGAATACGTGTAAGGCAGTATATGTGAGTGTTGGAGTATATAAGTGACTGTATGTGAGAGTGAGTGGCTGTATGGATGAGTGTGTGCTTGTGTCAGTGATTGTATAAGAGAATAAGTATGTGTTAGTATCTGTATGAATAAGCGAGGTGGTGTGTGTATAACTGTATAGGTGAGTAAATGGGAGTGTGATTGACTCTTTGGGTGAGTGACTAGGAGTGTGAGTAACTATGGGTGAGTGGCAGTGTGCGAGTGTCTGTATGGGTGTATGAGTGCATATATCAGTGGTTGTATTAGTGAGTGACTGCGTGTATGAGTGGCTGTATGGGTGAGTGAGTGGATGTGTGTGTGTAGACCTATGAATCAGTGAGTGGGTATGTACTAATTGGTATTGGTGTGTCTATGGTTTCGAGAATGGTAGTCTGAATTTTGGAGTGGGTATATGAAAGGTTATATTAGGGTGTGAGTAGGTGCATCAGAGATTATGTGGATGATGTCATCAGTGACGTCATTTGAGATATCATCACTGATGTCACTGACCATGTCATGAGTGATCTAATATGTGACTTCATCAGCAGTGCATTGCGGTGGCGCCAGTTATAGTTAGCTCAGCTAACTATAACGGCTGAATTTCACAGGTTCGGTATAAGTGAAATGTCAGCCTAACTATAACGTTCCTGTAACCTGTGTTTTTTTCCGTGAATTTCTAAGGTTTTTTTAAATGCCAATTCCCAACTATGCTTCAACAGGTGTGCAAATGCAAGAACAACAATTGATGGACAGAATGCAGAACAATGTCATACATTCACCCCAGTACAGAGATCTGGGCCTAAATCCATCGTTTTTTTGCTCACCATGCCATTCCAGTTTGGACAGAGCCATATGCAAATCAGTCTTGACCCTGCGCCCAATGGGAACAGTCCAGCCCGAACTGCCAGGCCAGGTCCTCCCTGGACTGGAAACAAGCATCCTAGGGTGGCATGGTGAGCAAAAGAATGATGGATTTAACCCAGATCTCTTGACTGGGGGTGAATGTTTTGATTTGTTCTGCATTCCGTCCATCAATTGTGTGTCTTTTGCTCAACAGGTGTGCAGGCATGCACGGAGGTGACAAGCAGGCAGTGAATCAGGCTCCTGTGCTGCTCTCCTATAAACTGAAGCATGCAGCCCTCACCAAGGGTGCCGTAGAGAGGGGCCGGTTCTGTGCTCCCGCTGTGCAAACCGTGTTTTCAGGATCCAGGGACACTACACCTTCCAGATACACATTCGCAACCTTTACTTTCAAGTATTTTAAGTTCAGTAGTCTTTGCCAGAATCGTTTCTCTTTTATGGATTCAGTTGCAATATTTTTATTTCTAATTGATTTGATTTTCAAGTGCTTATATGCTCTTTCATGTATTAATTTAAAATACTTATTTCCTATGGTGATTCTTTAAGACTTTCATTCCAGCTGTTTTTTAGGGACGGTTTCCTTCTGTTTTTATTCCAGTGATTTGTGAGAGAAAGTGTCCTCTTTCTGCATGGTTGCCCCCACTTTTTGCTGAATTGCTGATGTGCTTTGACTGAGTGTGCCCTGGGCTCCTGCTAATCAGGTACCCAGGGCCTATGTTCTTTCCCTAAAACTGCATTGAAGCCTAAACCCAATTGGCATCTCTGGCCACAGGTCAGCCCCTGGTAAATGGTACCACAGGTACCCAGGGCACTGTGACCAGAGAAGTACTCTAAGGGCTGCAGCACTTAATGTGCCACCCTTAGAGGTCCTGCACCACTACACTCACACACTGCCTTTGCAGGCTGCGTGTCTTGGTGCAGAACAAAGTGAAGAGTCGACATGGCACACATCCCTGTGTGCCATGCCTACAACCCACTGCCCTGGCATAGATCAATATCAAAACAGAAGAAATGCCAATACTGATATTCAGTCGAAATTCACTCTATAAGATCACACGTGAAACTCATTGTGATATAATCAATTTTATTTTTTATTAGCAATAAAAAAAAAAACGATCAGTCAATTTTTTGGGACAATTTTTCAATGGTCAACACAAAACAGGTATTCAAATATTTACACAAACCACACTAAACCACATCTGATCAATAAATAATTATTTGCATACATTTAGACATCACATTTATTAGACAACAAAAGACAAGACATAGACAACAAATAATGCATATTTAAACAAGTAAGCAAGCTTGAGTTCCAAGAACTTCAAAAAAGTGCAGAACTAACAAAGGATGGAAAAAAAGGGGGAAAAAAACAAAAAGCCCAAAGGTGAATTTCTTTTAAATAAGTAGTGTTTTAGCAACTCTAGTCTTTGGGCAAAGACCAAACAGTGTTCAGTTCAGGGCACCTAATGATTTTATCAAACTTTTTTTTTTTCAATAGTTCATTCCAAGATATAAAAGAAGGTTGGCCTGACAGTCTGTTTATTCACTTGAAAGGTCATTATATTGTCAACGCGTTTCGAACCCAGAAAGTCGTTTTTGGGTTCTCCTCAGGACCTAGAACTGTAACGAGCTTAATCTGAGGTCAGCCGATCTCAGATTTTTTAAACAAAGGGGATGATCCTGAATGCGACGTTTTACGCCCTGTTTTTAGAATTTTAAAAACTCCAAAGGTGGTGAAGTATGGAAGGACAGTACTTAATTTTCAGAGCCGTGGTAAATTTTAATTTGAAGCGGAACGCGAAAATATTAAGACGCTGTAAAGTCAAACAACCTTGTCGTTTTTTGGGAGGATAGTTCATTCAATTCATGGAACGCAAAGTTGAAATTTCATGGTCTAATCCTTTGAAAACGTATTGTATTCTTTTTGAAACGTCCAGCGTCTTCCGTCTCGGCGACTTTCAGCTAATGCAAATGAAAGGTGAAAATCCTAAACTGTTGTGGTGGTCCATCTTCCTACAGGGAATGGACTTTGTAGTGGAACACAGACCTGGGACTGCCCATGCCAATGCAGATTGACTTTCCAGGTTCATCCACTTAGAAAATGAAGACTCTCTAGGGAAAGGTTAGTCTCATCCACTTTCGTTTGAGGGGGTGGGGGGGGGGAGTTGTGTGAGAAAGTGCCCTCTTTCTGCATGGTTGCCCCCAGTTTTTGCTGAATTGCTGATGTGCTTTCACTGAATGTGCCTGGGCTCCTGCTAATCAGGTACCCAGGGCCTATGTTCTTTCCCTAAAACTGCATTGAAGCCTAAACCCAATTGGCATCTCTGGCCACAGGTCAGCCCATGGTAAATGGTACCACAGGTACCCAGGGCACTGTGATCAGAGAAGGCCTCTAAGGGCTGCAGCACTTATTGTGCCACCCTTAGGAGGTCCTCTACCACTACACTCACACACTGCCTTTGCAGGCTGTGTGTCTTGGTGCAGAACAAAGTGAAGAGTCGACATGGCACACATCCCTGTGTGCCATGCCTACAACCCAATGCCCTGGCACAGATCAGCCACCCCTCTAGCTGGGTGCACTATTCCAGTGGTGAGGGTACAGGTGCATGAGCCCTGTACCCCTACAGTGTCTAAGTCCATTCTTAGACATTGTAAGTGCAGTGCTGCCATTAAGAGTATATGGTGCTGGGAGTTTGTCATTACGAACTCCACAGCACCATAATGGCTATACTGAAAACTGAGAAGTTTGGTATCAAACTTCTCAGCACATTAAACCCACACTGATGCCAGTGTGGGATTTAATGAAAAATGCACACAGAGGGCATCTTAGAGATGCCCCCTGAAAACTAACCCACTAGTATCCAGGCTGAGTGGCTGCTTTCAGCTGCCACCACCAGACATGTTTCTGGACCCCTGGGTCGAGAGCGTGCTGCTCTCGGGGGCCTGAAACAATGCTCGTCCCGGGACGAGGTGCCAAGCCTCCTCCCCCAGGATGGGCAGGGTCCACGAAAGGGAAGCTTCAAAGGCTTGCCGCCTTTGTGAGCTTCTACAGGCCACTTGCTGCTTCCAGCAACTGGTCCCCACTGGTTCTGACCCCCACTTTGGGCTGGAGAACCAGCGGGAAAAACAAGTGAGGAAGAGAGGTGTGCCCACCTCTGCCAACTCCACCGCTCAGGCGGGGGAGGAGAGGTGAAGCACAACTCTCAGTCCCGCCATCTTGCAGATGGGGGGGGAACTCAGCCAACCAGGGACAGGCTCATGCCCCCCTCCCACTGGAGGGTGGCATAATAGGGGGTGTACTCACCCCAGGGAAGGGACCCATTGGTCCCAACCTTTCTACCTATCTGTAACGCCCCTAAATCTAGTATTTAGGGGCACCCCTGAACCTTGCTTCCTCAGACAAGAAGAAACTACAAGAAAAGAAGAAGGACCGAACAGACGAGCAGCAACTAACAAGAGGAAGACTCCCACTGACTTGGCCCCAGCCCTACCGGCCTGTCTCGCCCTCGAACCTGCTCCTGCGAAATCCCGGTGTGTCCTGAAGCCAGCAACCTCAAGAACCCCGGAGGACCTGCCTGCCTTCAACCACAACGACGGTGTCTCCCGTGAACACCGGATTTGTTCATCTACAACCTCTGACTCTGTCCGGACACCGCAGATCTGCCCCACTTTGCACCCGCCTTCCACGGCCCAAGCTCGGGTGGGCAAACACCACGAGGAGGTCTCCCCAGCGATCCTGACCCGAGATCCGGTGATCCATGTCCTGCCTCAAGCCTCCAGCCGACTCCTGCAGCCTAAATCCAGAAGGTCCCCACAACCGCGACCAGGAGCTGGTAAGAAGATCCGACCCTAAAAGGCACCCCTGCACCCAAAGCCCCGTGCCCTTGGGTGGCCCAACCGACGGCGCCTAACCAACCCCCAACATACCTCTCGAAATGGTGGTTGCACCCAGAAGACCTTCGCCTCCGAGCCTGCAGTGCCTTTGCAAACCGGAGGTTCCCCATAGCAAACAGGGCGCCCGACGTCAAAACAGCACCCTGCACCCGGCCGCCCCAGTGCCGCTGAGGGTGCACCTTTGGTGCTACTTTGTTTCCCCATTTGCCCTGAACTAAACACCAGGAGCTTTGCTCCCACAACCAAGTGGCCTGCTAGTCAGCAGCCACCAACCGGAGGCCCCCTATCCCCCATTGGATAACATTGGGCCTCAGCATTCTGCACCCGGCCGCCCTAGTGCCGCTGAGGGTGTAACTAGAGTGCCTCCTTGACCCTGGGAGACCTCAGAGTCTACCCCCAGAACCTCAACTTCCACTACCAAATACTTACCTCAAAACCGATAACACTATTTTCCTCCATAGGATAACATTGACTGTTTTTCTGTGAAAAGTTTTTAAGTGTGGAGGTTGAAAACCTAAAGAAATTCTTTAAAATTGTACTGTTTAACAAAACGATTTTACTTACCTGTTTACAGGAAATGTCCCAGAGTAGTATCCAGGTATACTACTCTGTGTAAGAAAAGTAATCTCAAAAGTAACCTACCTGTAATCTTATTGAAAATCCCATTCAAAGTATATATGTACTGTATTCTGAAAAGCATTGCATTCTCAGTAACACTACTGTAATCAAATCAAAGTACATTTACAATTGCAATCCAAACTGTGTTACAATCTGTATATTTACTGCGAAGTGCGTATCACTAACCTGTGCCAGGCTTGCTTGGGTCTAGGAAATAAAATAACTAAAGGAATATTTTTATACAAAAACAATTGGTCTGAAGTTCAGTCTTTGAGTGTGTGAATTCATTTGCTGACTGAGTGTGTACAACAAATGCTTAACACTGTCCTCTGATACTGCCTTAATGCTCGACCACACTACCACAAATAGAGAGTGAGGTGCTATCTAACTTTACCTCTGCCTACCTTTGGGGTTCCACTGGACTCTGTGCACACTATACCTCACTTTGGTATAGTATATACAGAGCCAGCATCATACATTGGTGGATCAGCGGTGGGATATACAACTTTGCATTTGTTGGGCTACTTGGTTACCACCCGATCACGCGACAGAACTCTTAAATTGTCTTTAGAATTCTGATTTTTTCAAATTGGCATTTTTGTAAAATTACTAAAAGTCTTGTTAGGGCCTTGGTTAAGTCCTTTTAGAAAACTAAAAAGTCACTTTAGCTAGGGTTAGAGGGGTAAGACGTTTTTTTAACAATGTCTCAAAACAAGAACCCAGCTGTTAGTGAAAATAACCACAATGCCATAGAGGACCTGGTTGAGGAGCTCGACCTCACCCCTTACCTTTACTCGTCTTTCAAGGAGGTAAGGTCCCTATGTAAAATTAAAAACATAGCCATGGGTCCCCATCCCACCAAACAAAAGCTCCAGGAGCTGTTGGCTGGGTATGCTAAGGACCACCCATCTGAAAATAGTGAAGACCAATCAGATGAGGAAGGAGAGGAAGGGGATGACCAGGTAGATCAACCCCCTCCACTCAATAGGGAGAAAAAGGTCCAAGTACCCTTGACTCCAAGTGTAAACCTCTCAGTATCTAGATCCACACAGGTGGGTCAGGTACCACTGAGGACATGGAGGACAGCCTCAATGAGGAGGACAGCCTCTTAGCAAGGCTGACCAAAAGACTGGATCTAGAGACGAGGTTGCTGGCTCTAGAAAGAGAGAGAGCAGAGATGGGCCTTGCACCCATCAATGGTGGCAGCAATCTACTTAATAAGGATAAAGAGCAATCTTATGATCCTAAAATCCCCAAAGGGATTGTCCCTAAATATGAAGAGAGTGATGATATCACAAAATGGTTCACAGCCTTTGAGAGGGCTTGTGAAATGAGAAAAGTCACACTGGGGGGCACTCCTTTGGGAACTGTTCTCTGGTAACTGCAGAGACAGACTCCTTGCTCTTTCTGGGGCAGATGCTGGGTCTTATGACCTCATGAAGAGAACTCTGATTGAGGGATTTGGACTCACAACTGAGGAATATAGAATTAGATTCAGGGGGACTCACAAAACCAATCCTGGATTGACTCCGTAGATTACTCAGTTAAAACACTAGATGGTTGGTTAACTGGACACAATGTGCATGATTTTAATGGACTTTACAATCTGTTTATGAAAGAACATATTTTAAGTAATTGCACTAATGGAAAGTTACATCAGCATTTGGTAGACCTAGGTCTAATTTCTCCCCAAGATTTGGAAAAGAAGGCAGACCACTGGGTCAAGACAAGGGTGAAAAAAACCACTGGGGGTGACCAAAAGAAAGGGGTTACAAAACCTCCCCAAGGGAAAGGTGGTGAGAATCCCCAAGATAAAAAGCCTGAGTCTTCTAAAGGGCCCCAAAAACCTGCACAGGGGGGTGGGTCCCAAAACTCTTCCCACTCTACTAACAAGTACAGGGGAAAGAAGTTTGATCCTGCAAAGGCCTGATGTAACAACTGTAAGCAGTTGGGACACTTAACTGGAGATGCTGCTTGCCCAAACAAGAAGCCCCCTAGTCCTACTACAGCTACTCCTGGTGTAGCAAGACTCCAGATGGGATCAACAGTGTGCCAAGAGCAAATCGGGTTGCACACTGAAGTAGTTCTAGTTTCAGAAGGGGAAGTTGAGTTTGCCATTGTAGCTGTGTGGCCACCCAACTTAAAGAAATACTTACAGTACCCTTGGGTTAATGGAACTAGGATAGAAGCTCTGAGGGATACATGTGCCAGTGTCACTATGGTGAGAGATACACTGGTTTCCCCTGAGTAATACTCGATTGGGAGAACTTACCCAGTCACCAATGCTGACAGTGTTACCACTAACCATGCAATGGCTATGGTGACATTAGACTGGGAGGTGGGGGGTTACTTGCCTGAAACAGGTAGTGGTCTCTCCAAAGCGAACAGCTGCATGTCTGCTTGGCAATGACCTGGAAACCTCAGCATGGGCTGAGGTTGAACTAAAAACCCATGCAGCAATGCTGGATATCCCTGAATTGGTGTGTGTAAAAACAAGAGCACAGAGCAAGAGACAGGGTGAAAAAGAAGTGTTGGAGCCTGAAAGTATGGCCCAACCTTGCAAGAGAAAAGGTAAGAAGCCTGGGGAACCAGCTTCTGTACAGAAAAAGGATCAGGATCCCTCTCCTCAGGGAGAGAACTTGGACACCCCAGAGGGAACTGAGCCTATGGAGCTTGACCCTTACCAGGTTGAACTCTTGGGCCCAGGGGGACCCTCTAGGGAAGAGCTGTGCCTTGGGCAGCAGGACTGCCCAACTCTTGAAAGTCTGAGGCAACAAGCTGTTGCACAGGAAAAGGGAGATGTCAGTGGTACCCACAGAGTTTATTGGGAAGAGGGACTACTGTACACTGAGGCCAGAGACCCCAAACCTGGAACCACTAGGAGAGTGGTAGTGCCTCAGAAGTACAAGAAGTTTCTCCTAACTTTAGCTTAGGACATCCCCCTAGCTGGACATCTGGGCCAAACCATGACTTGGGAAAGGCTAGTCAGCCACTTTTACTGGCCCCAGATGTTCCAAAAAGTAAAGGAGTTTGTCAGCTCCTGTGTCACCTGTCAAGCCAATGGCAAGACAGGTGGCCCCTTAAAGGCCCCCCTGATACCACTACCTGTGGTGGGGGTCCCCTTTGAGAAGGTAGGTGTGGACAGTGGGTCCATTTGAACCTCCCACAGCATCAAGAAACAAATTCATTCTAGTGGTAGTGGATCATGCCACTAGGTATCCTGAGGCAATTCCACTTAGGACTACTACAGCTCCTGCAGTAGCCAAGGCCCTCATTGGTGTCTTCACCAGGGTAGGGTTTCCTAAGGAAGTGGTTTCAGACAGAGGGTCAAACTTCATGTCTGCTTACCTAAAGCACATGTGGAAAGAAAGTTTACTACACCATACCACCCACAAACCAATGGACTTGTTGAGAGATTTAACATGACATTGAAAGGCATGATTATGGGGCTCCCTGAAAAGCTCAAAAGGAGATGGGATGTCCTCTTACCATGCCTGCTTATCGCTAACAGAGAAGTGCCACAGAAGGGAGTAGGGTTTTTCCCCTTTCAACTTCCGTTTGGTCATCCTGTGAGGGGACCACTCTGTCTTGTAAAAGAGGGTTGGGAGAAGCCTCTCCAAGAACCCAAACAAGATATTGTGGACTATGTGCTTGGCCTAAGGTCCAGAATGGCTGAGTACATGAAAAAGACATCCAAACATCTTGAGGCCAGCCAGGAGCTTCTGAAGCACTCGTATGACCAAAAAGCTGCACTGGTTGAATTTCAACCTGGGCAACAGGTGTGGGGTTTGGAGCCAGTGGCACCAAGGGCACTCCAGGACAGATGGAGTGGCCCTTACCCTATCCTAGAAAGAAAAAAAAAAAAAGAGTGAGGTCACCTACTTGGTTGACCTGGGCACAAGCAGGACACCCAAAAGGGTTATCCATGTGAAGCGCCTTAAGCTCTACCATGACAGGGCTGACATCACCATGCTGATGGTGACTGATGAGGATCAGGAGACAGAGTGAACCTCTCCCTGACCTCCTCTCATACAGCCCAAAAGATGTGTCAGTGGATGGAGTTGTCTTTTCAGACACCCTCTCTGCCCAACAGCAGAATGATTGCAAGCACGTCTTGCAGCAGTATGCAAAGCTCTTTTCCTTGACTCCTGGTCAGACAAACTGGTGTACCCATGATGTGGACACTGGTGACAGTTCACCTATCAAAAACAAACTATCGACAGTCTGATTAAGTTAGGGAAAGCATCAGAGCTGAAGTCAACAAGATGCTGGAGTTAGGGGTTATTGAACCCTCTGAGAGCCCCTGGGCCAGCCCAGTGGTTCTAGTCCCCAAACCTCATCCACAGGGTGGAAAGAGAGAAATGAGGTTCTGTGTGGACTATAGAGGGCTCAACTCTGTCACCAAGACAGATGCTCACCCTATCCAAAGAGCAGATGAGTTGATAGACAAATTGGGTGCACCCAATTTGTCGAAGTACCTTTGACTTAACTGCAGGGTACCGGCAAATTGGCATGGCCCCAGGAGCAAAAGAAAAGACTGCATTCTCCACACCTGATGGCAATTATCAGTTTACTGTTATGCCCTTTGGTTTAAAGAATGCCCCTGCCACCTTCCAGAGGTTGGTGAACCAAGTCCTTGCTGGATTGGAGTCCTTTAGTGCAGCTTATCTAGATGATATTGCTGTCTTTAGCTCCACCTGGCAGGATCACCTGAACCACCTTGGGAAGGTTTTAAAAGCCCTGCAAACTGCAGGCCTAACTATCAAGGCATCCAAATGCCAGATAGGGCAGGGAACTGTGGTGTACTTGGACCACCTTGTTGGTGGAGGCCAGGTACATCCCTTACAGCCCAAGATCCAGGCCATCCTGGACTGGGCAACTCCAACAACCCAGACCCAAGTCAGGGCATTCCTTGGCTTGACTGGGTACTACAGGAGGTTTGTGAAGGGATATGGGTCCATTGTGGCTCCCCTCACAGAACTCACCTCCAAGAAGATGCCCAAAAAGGTAAACTGGACAGTTAGTTGTCAAAAGGCTTTTGACACCCTGAAAGAGGCTATGTGCTCAGCACCAATTCTCAAAGCTCCAGACTATGCCGAACAGTTCATTGTGTAGACTGATGCCTCGGAGCTAGGGATAGGAGCGGTCCTATCCCAGACCAATGATGAAGGCCAAGACCAACCTGTTGCTTTTATAAGCAGAAGGCTTCTCCCCAGGGAGCAGCGTTGGAGTGCCATTGAGAGGGAGGCCTTTGCTAATGCAAATGAAAAGGTGAAAATCCTAAACTGTTGTGCTGGTCCATCTTCCTACAGGGAATGGACTTTGTAGTGGAGCACAGACCTGCGACTGCCCATGCCAATGCAGATTGACTTTCCAGGTTCTTCCACTTAGAAAATGAAGGCTCTCTGCACCTGACACCCCACGGCTTTTGGTGGTCCAACCGACGGTGCCGAACCAACCCCCAACATACCTCTCGAAGTGGTGGTCGCACCCAGAAGACCTTCGTCCCTGAGCCTGCAGTGCCTTTGCAAACCGGAGGCTCCCCATAGCAAACAACAGGGCGCCCGACGTAGAAACAGCACCCTGTACCCGGCAGCCCCAGTGCCGCTGAGGGTGCACCTTTGGTGCTACTTTGTTTCCCCATTTGCCCTGAGCTAAACACCTGGAGCTTTGCTCCCACAACCAAGTGGCCTGCTAGTCAGCAGCCACCAACCGGAGGCCACCTATCCCCCATTGGATAACATTGGGCCTCAGCACTCTGCACCCGGCCGCCCTAGTGCCGCTGAGTGTGTAACTAGAGTGCATCCTTGACCCTGGGGGACCCCTGAGTCTACCCCCAGAACCTCAACTCCCACTACCAAATACTTACCTCAAAACCGATAACACTATTTTCCTCCATAGGATAACATTGACTGTTTTTCTGTGAAAAGTTTTTAAGTGTGGAGTTTGAAAACCTAAAGAAATTCTTTAAAATTGTACTGTTTAACAAAAACGATTTTACTTACCTGTTTACAGGAAATGTCCCAGAGTAGTATCCAGGTATACTACTCTGTGTAAGAAAAGTAATCTCAAAAGTAACCTACCTGTAATCTTATTGAAAATCCCATTCAAAGTATATGTACTGTACTCTGAAAAGCATTGCATTATCAGTAACACTACTGCAATCAAATCAAAGAACATTTACAATTGCAATCTAAACTGTGTTACAATCTGTATATTTACTGCAAAGTACTAATCACTTACCTGTGCCAGGCTTGCTTGGTTCTAGGAAATAAATTAACTAAAGGAATATTTTTATACAAAAACAATTGGTCTGAAGTTCAGTCTTTGAGTGTGTGAATTCATTTGCTGACTGAGTGTGTACAACAAATGCTTAACATTGTCCTCTGATACTGCCTTACTGCTCGACCACACTACCACAAATAGAAAGTGAGGTGCTATCTAACTTTACCTCTGCCTACCTTTGGGGTTCCAATGGACTCTGTGCACACTATACCTCACTTTGGTATAGTATATACAGAGCCAGCTTCCTACAATTTGTCTTTGCAAGCTTTTACAAATGGCATCGATTTCCAATATATTTTTTGGGAATGTTTTGTTTGATATAAATGTTATATCGTATTGTAAAGAAAAACATCAGAACCAAGATATAGAATGCTATTGCCTTTAAAGACTGGCTGACTGTAGAATATGTGTTTTCCACCGTATGCTCTCTGTTTTTGGCTCAATGGGCCAAGCCGCGTTATTAAAATGTAGAATATTACTGCACGGCCGTGCTTCACCGGGGTTCTGTGGACTGCAGGACCTCCGCTCGCCTATGACAACCACGCCTTCCGTCTTAAATAAAATTCATCCATACCCAATAGCTGTTCGTAAAAACCACAACATAACATGTGTATTTTTAAAGCGCACGTTCACCCCAACGAGGTCTCTTGGCGCTGAATAACAGATGTTTATTGTTACCCAACTCAATGGTACTCATTTTATCGACCTCAGATGGATAAAAGGCTGAGTGGACCCGCCGGGATTTGAACCTGTGACCATAAGGTCGAACACAGGCCCCTGCAGTGGATGCCTTAGTCCACTGAGCCACCAGACACGGCCAGACCTAACACGAGATAAAAGAAGGGGGGGGGGGGTCTAAACACGGATCAGAATTAAGAAAGTCAGGAGGCGAGGAAACTAGTTTTCACCAATATTTGAGAACATGTACCCTTTCGTAGGAGAATAGTTGTTAATGGCGGGATGTGCCCCTGCGGAGCTGCTTGTGGAAGGGGTGGGGCAGCATCAATGCCTAGGTTGGTTCAGGGTTTTGCAGAATCTCGAACTGAAATTGCCAAGAGCAAGAGACAGGCCGACATAGTGTTTCACGGTTGGTCTCAGAGCTTTCCCGCAGTCTAGGGTCATGCAGTGCTGCGGGTCACACGCTGCTGCTGGGATCACAGGGTGCTTCTCAAAGTCATGGTGTCAGTAGGAGCCAACAGATGTGACTGAAAGAGTTTACTACTCAGAGCCCTCTACTGAGCTAGAGTCTGAGCAGAGAAGGCTAACCCGCAAGGTCCGATGAGCCCCTCGCCCTTCAGAAAAGCCTGTAAGTATTGTAACCCAAGTACTACTCTGAACATCTAGCATGCATGCCTGTCTTCGAAAGCGCCTAGACGCACTACGTTAAGCAGTATGCTTAATATAAACATGAACAACAGTTAAACACTCTATTGAACAAGCTGTAATTGTCACAATGGTGTAAATAGGCGGCCGGCACGCAAGGAGCACAAATAAAAGCTAATTGGTCGAAGGTCACAGGGAATCTCACAGGGAATCTCCCTACAGAGTGGTCCGGTGACAGGGACACAGTGGCAGGATAGATCTTTGGCTCTGGGCAGACACCACGTATGGAAGGACTAGGTTTCCCATAATCATGGGCTCAGATCTTTCTTAAGAGCTAAAAACAAAATACTGTCTTCAAAGACAGGCTGTGCGACCACCAGTGTTTGCACACCGACGGGGCTGGCGAGGCACTGAGTGGACTAAAGTGTAGTGGGGTGAGAGTGCTTAGGGCTTTCACATCTGATTCAGGGGTTGTCGCACCAGGTCAGGATGCTTGGCAGTTCAGTGCCACAGGGAAAGTCATGAGAGGTGGTACGAGGCCCGCACATGCTTTGCAGGGGGGGCTCCATTGCTGCAGGACTGACCTACAGTGTGGCACCGACAATGGTGCGAGAAGCAACACACTTTTATTCGTAATCCATTTTACATATTCAGTACAGTACTATCCCTAAGGAGCAGCGAGCGCTTTAAAGAGAAAGTTTTAAATTGTGAAGACAAGTATCTGAACATTTGGAAGAGTGGCAATGAGAATTTTGGAAAGGACATAAGAACACATCTTCTTTAAACTATTTACGTTGCACACATTTACTTATGATGACCATTTAAAGCACAGGGATAAAAGCCCATTTCCCCAGAAAGGCAGGGTTTGTTACTCAAGTGGTAAACAGAGGTTGAAAGGCCAGGTTTCCGTGCTCCATGGTAATGCATTGATCACCCATAGGGGCCTTCTCGTGCCACACAGTGAGCACTTGACTTTCTGCGCCCACTCTTTCCTCACACGCACCAATTACCAGCTAAATGAAGATAACAAGCTTGCCACTGGCAGGTTAATATAAAACAATCAGGTCACCAACACTTGCTGATTACAGTGCTACGCACGGACGATAAAAAATGTCAAGAGGCACTACATAAAACACTATTATTTTTCTTGTTACAAGCCTCGAACGAGCATCCAATTCTTCAAATCAAAATAAATATGTTTGATAAAGCTTAAAGTTAAAAGAACACGTCTACTAGCTCAATGGCTGAAAGAATGGCAGGTCATTACTAAACCCAAATCAGTGAAAAACGACAACTGGCCTGCCCCGGGGAAGAACAGCCATGGGGAGGGGGCTGCACGCGCACCTCCCCAAAAAATATACGTTGATATGCACCGGGACCTGGCCTACCCAGGGGCTATACTGTAAACAAGCGCAGGAGACAGCGTTTTTTCTTTTTTTAAAAACATTTGCCACAAATTTGCAAATCTGTTGCGGTTTTCACTGCAAAAATTTTAAAAAATCCTTTTTGGGACAGGCGTGGTCCCTTGGGGACCCCAGCACTAGGCATAGGGGGGGCAGGGTATTCCTACCCTGCCCCCTTCTCTTTTTTTTTAATAAACGTTTTTGTTTGGGACTTGGCCGAGTCCGTGTCCAAAGATGGCTGCCAACACTTCCTGGTTGAAGTCTTGGCAGCCAATCAGATCTCTGCATGAGATCGGGAGGTTTTGCGGATGGTTCGCGACCCTAGATATACAAATTTGTTTTTCCTTAAATATCTCAAAAACTACTGAACGGATCTACACCAAATCACAACAAGCATTGGCATAGCCAATAGGTCTCGCCTTTGGTACCTTATAAGTGCTTAGCCAGAGATTTTGGCTTGGCATTTGTTTTTAAGCTATGTAGTAGAGCAGCGTGGCTGCTGTGCAGCATGTTCAAAAGTTATAATAAACAACAATGACCACATTCCTAGAGGAGCAAAAAAGATCAACCGACGGAGAAGGGAGAGCAGGTCAGAGAAGAGACGGTGAGGGGGACACAGAAAGGCAGGTACGGGACAGTGAGAGAGCAAGTGTGACAGTCATCCACAAATAGAGGCAACGGGAGAGATGTAGAGAAAGGAGATTCTCGCAGAGTCACGTGGGGTGAGAAAGAGACAGATAGTCAGGAGGTAAAGAAGAAGCGAGGGGGGATAAAGAAAGACAGAGAAAGTAGAACGGAAGAGAAAAAGAAAGTGCCGCCGAGATAGAGCACCATACATCCGTGAGGTGAAAGAAGGTGGGAAGAACTGAGAGAGACAAAAAGTGCAGCGACAGAGGTACAGAAAAAGAAAAGAGACCAAGAGAGTGCCACTGAGATAGAGGTAACAGGTGAATCCGACACAGAAAAAAGTAGAGACGAATGCAGTGAGAAGATGAGATCAAAACGAGGCGGGAAAGTTAAAGAATGACAAATGGAGGTGAAAGGGTGACGCGGGGGAAGGGGTCGCGATAGGAAGAGACACAGACAAACAGGGAACGAAGGTAGGCACAGACCTGTACAAAGGGAAAGTCAGAGAGCGACGAAGGGAAGGGCATAGAGACAGATCCTTTGGAATAAAGCAATAGAGGAAGACCAGGAAACAATGACAGAGAGAAGAAAGAGTGTAAGTGAGAAATGGCAGAGGGAAAAAGACACTGCGAAGGAGAAGTAGGTAGTGAGTGCGCGATGAGAGTTAACAAGAGACAGAGCGAATGTAAATAAAGAAACTTTGAGTAAGGGGGTGAGCACTGTCATTTATTTAGCGGCCATCACAGAGTCGAAGCTCTATTGACCCGAAATATGCAAACAAATCAACAGTTGAAGACGAAATATGTCCGAGAACAGCCAGGAAGTCACGAAGTCAGAGAGATAGAAAGAGGGAGAAAGATTTTGGAAGATAGAGAGTGAAAAAGAGTAAGAGAGAGAGATAGAAATACATCTAAAGAAAGACAGAGGCAGGCGCCTTGAAATACTGCGAGAGAAGAACACACACACAAAACATACACACAGACTCACAGGTCAAGAGAGCGTCAGAAGGAGTAACAGAAGAGTCAAGAGGCACGCGGAGAGCTATAGTCAGACAGCTACAGAGACAGTCAACGAAAGAGGGAGAGAGGGAGAGGGAGATAGAGACTGGATGAGACAGGGACAGTCAAACAGAGAGAGAGAAAGAGAGAGAGCGAGAACAAGAAAGACGGGGTTACATTGAAATATATAACGTCAGGAAAGGCAATAAAAGGACAAGCAAACTCGCGGATGCAGCATCTGAAAGTCACAAACAGAGTTGCAGAGATCCAACGACAGAGAGAGAGGAAGAAAGTGCGAGGATGACGGAGAGCGACAAAGGGAAGCGAGGGCTGCAGGGGTAGAGAGAGAGTCGGAGAGACGGAGGGAGAGTGAAAGAGCGGGAAAACAAGAGAGACGGGCGGAGACACAGACTTAGAAAGACGTGCACAGGGGAGCATCTAAGCAAAGGATGGATGGAAAAAAAAAAAAAAAAAAAGAGGGCGGACGAACAAGCGGCGCCGAGAGGCAAACAGAAAGAAACCTAAAACAAGAGAGGGCGGACGAACGAGCGGCGCTGAGAGGCAAACAGAAAGAAACCTAAAACAAGAGAGGGCGGACGAACCAGCGGCGCGGAGAGGCAAACAGAAAGAAACCTAAAACAAGCAAGCACTGCACTCGTGCTTGTGGCGGCATCCACCTTGCGGGAGGCGAGCAGCGGCCATATGTTTGTAATTAACGTGGCCGCGCCGCTGCTCGCTCCCGCAAGGTGGATGCCGCCACAAGCACGAGTGCAGTGCTTGAAAAGTGAAGCCCGATTGCTAAAGGCCCTCTCCTAGAGCAGCGCATGCGCGCTGCCTAGGCGAGACCTAAAAAGCTCTCTATCTGGACCAAGAGATAGCTTTCTGCCAAATTTGATGTAATTCCGTCCAGAGGTTTGGGCTGTAGTCGCGTTCAAAATCCCTATGGGAATTAACATGCACTTTTTTTGTTCCCCCGATTTCCCGGCCCCCAATTGACTGATCAGCCCGAAACTTTCCATGCACAACTAGAATCAGGAGGGCACTTTTTTTTGGAACATTGCGAGAAGATTCGTTAAACGGTGCCAAAGTTACAGGCAAGTCAAAAAAACACTTTTCCTATGGAAAATAGGTCCTAACTATAACTACCTACTGGCAACCGCCAGTAGGTAATATATATGTAAAATACACCTAATCCTTACCTTTAATACTTACCAAAATACTTACATTTACATGTAATTTTTTTTTTACTACGAGTATGCCCTTACCATTCATACTTTCACAATGAAATTAGCTTTAAAGGCATCTGTCGTAAAGGCATACACGTAAAACAAATTGATATAAAAACTTGCGTTGTAAAGACATTGTCGTTGTAAAGGCATCTTGTTGTTTAGCCTTCGTTGTAAAGGTTGTTTCCCGTCTCAGAGGATTCTGCATTTTCCCCCTACTGTGCAGCACCTCCACCCAATGCAAGGGCACTAAAGAAGTGGGTCAAGATATTGAGCATGGCCTCTTAGTCGAGACATGACAAAAAGGAGCCCCAATATCAAGCCAATTGTCAGATTAATATATCTAGACACTGAGGGCTGCGAGCTTGGCAGAAAGGGATGTCTCAACATCAACCGTATCTTCGTCAGTAAATGCCATGGTAAGCACTGGATCAAAGGGGCCACTGCAAGTAACAAAGTGGGTTCCAAAAGTCTGAGGAGTAGGTACCTTAACCCAAGGTAGTCCATGCCCAAGGTAGGCATGGACTATCTTGGGTTGAGTTTTGCTACACTGGTCTAGACAATGTAGCACTGGAGGACAAATTATAAAACCTCATATCATTCTAGGCTTGTTACTTTTTGTAAGGAGGACAGCTGTTGTAAAGAGTCAGCTTGGTGTCTAAAACTCTGGTGTAAAAAAAAAAAAAAATGCCTAATGACATTAAGTGAAATAACAATTTTTTTTCTGCTAGGCAATCAAGGGGAAAAAAAATGTGCTTGTGTTAAAGGATCCTTGCTCCACTGTGACGTAAAATGAACTGCACTGCAATCTGGGACACTGGAGAAGCTAACTGCCTAAAACTGACATAGCACAATTTCACTCTATTGAAAACAATTAAATTCTGGCTCCAGTACTTGTCTCCATAATTACCTTACAGAGAAAGTATTCCAGAGCTTTACTACACAGAATATAAATTCAACAGAGGTGCATCGGTGACAGAGATTTGACATACGGGATCCTTTTCACCACCGAAACAATTATATGGTCCAAGTTCTACATGCAACTCTTTTTACTGTACTAACAACCAAATAGTCTGAAATCGTCAAAAGGAGATGTCAGCCATTAATTCTGCCCCACTGCAGTGTTTTAAGCAACCCATCATGCTTTGCATTTCTTCCCGAAAAAGCTTCTTATGGGGGTTTATTTACAGAGAATCTCGTGGAGTTAAAGTTTAGGGCAAATGCTGCTGGCCACGATACCTTTTTTTAGGTTTTCAATTTTGCATGAAACATGTTATAGGCTACAACTCAGACAGTACTTATAGCATTACAAATAGTAGAATTGATATATACCTTTGAGCGATCAATCTTAGTTCGTTTGTGAGAACATTGGCATCAGAGGTTATGCCTGCAACACTGCATGCCATATCACTACAAGAAAAAAGTCAGTCAGCATCAATTTAGCCATACTAAGATGGGACAATTCGGCATGGTAAACAGTCAATACACTTGCACAAATCCACAAGCACAATAGAAAATAGAGCAAGAACAAAAAAACAAACAAAGCAAGGCAAGGTAAAATTATAGCAACAGCCATTCCTCAACGTTTATTTTTTTACTCTGAATTGCATAGGTGGCCAAGTGACTTGCCACGAATATTCCCTACTAGCAAGTTCATGGAATCAGAATAAGGATTTTTGGTAAAATTCCAAACTTGTTTACATCCTAGAGTTATGTAGGGTTTCTTCTAGGACTGGTCAATCAAGCTAATGATCCCTTAACTATGCACAATGGGATCTTTCTCTCCATCACTAGAGTGAGGCCAAGTACTTGGAAGAGTTCAGGAAGCAATATCTAGTAGGTGTGTTGACCACCCCCTCTAGGCCACGAAGGAACAAAGTTACCGCTAGTCCAGTCCCAATGTCTTTTAGGGACACCAACAGTAAGAGTGCCCAAAGCCTAGAGCTGTAGCAAAAAAATTCTGTATAAAGAACAGTCACAACGGGACCAAGAGTATTAGTGTTAAGGCAGGAGCTGTGCAAAGATTGGCAGTTGGATAGATTCCAAATGACTTACTTATTAAGCTTGTATATTTTTTCTGAAAAGAATACTTCATCAAGAAGCTTATGAATGTTGCGTCTCTCTGCAGCTAGAAGAACGCCATCATTTGCTAATATGCCAAGGCACGTTCCAGCATGTCCAATAGCTTCCATGGCATATTCCACCTGATACAGGCGACCTACAGGGAAAAAAAAGTTTGCGCAGTTACTCACACTGGTAGGCCACCATCATAATATTCAAGATTAGGTCGAGTGACATTCCAGAAACCAATGCCAAAAAGAAAGAAATTCACTGCACCAGTGCCCAAATCAACACGCTCAACAATCATTGGATGAATCTCAAGTAGGCTACTCAACATCACTAATAGGTAACCTGACATACTGCCTTGTCCCAGGAGTTTCTTTTTGGATTTTCTCGGTAACCTCTATGAGGAGCATAAACAGGGTATTACCCTCTACTGTGTATACATGGGTGGTGTTTAGAGAGTTTTCTTAATGTATCTAGAGAACGGCCCAGCAACACCTTAACATGTGTATTCCAAATTGTCTTTTGACACCAAGAACAGCTGAGAAACTCTTTCCCCTACGCCCAGAAATTAGGGACGTGGGTTCAGAAGTGCATTAGTTTTCCTGGCCAAAGCTTGTGCATCTTGGCAAGTCTCGTACACCAGTTTCATTCTTGGTAACATTGGCAGGAAGAAAATGGTTGAAGGACAGATCGGTTTGGTACGGATATAATCATCTGCTCGCAGAGGAGGGGTCTTAGTCTTGCTCGGAGGAAAGGAAAGCCTCTCTGAAAACGAAACAATGTAATAGCATACAGACGTGATTAGGCAAGTAATGAAGAATGATGCCACCAGGATGGCAGGTAAGTTTCTTTATTAAGTACACGAGATAGGTTTCTTTAGTATCGCCACGCAGGGCATCTGACACGAGGCACTTGGACATTCTATATGAGCTTCAATTGGATCATTTCCAATAGTGAACGAATGCAGGGAGGGAAAGGAAAAGGGACCAAAGAAGGGGACAACTGAGGGACAATAAAATACTTCTCCTTTCCTAGGGAAAGATAGTAAGGGAAGACGAAAAAAAGGAAACTGCATGACAATAAGAAAAACAAGCATTTGCAATGCAATAGGTCTCGCAACTGCGAGTTTTGGAGCTATTGGTATTGTAAATGGTATTGTAAATGACAATGCATCAGGCATCCACAGGCATCAGACATCAGGAATCAGACATCCACAAGCATCAGACATCAAGCATCAGACATCCACAAGTATCAGGCATCAGACATCAAGCATCAGACATCCACAAGCATCAGGCATCAGACATCAGGCATCAGACATCCACCAGCATCAGACATCAGACATCCACCAGCATCAGACATCAGGCATCAGACATCCACCAGCATCAGACATCAGACATCCACCAGCATCAGACATCAGACATCCACCAGCATCAGACATCAGACATCCACAATCATCAGACATCCACAATCATCAGACATCCACAATCATCAGACATCAGACATCCACAATCATCAGACATCCACAATCATCAGACATCAGACATCCACAATCATCAGACATCAGACATCCACAATCATCAGACATCCACAATCATCAGACATCCACAATCATCAGACATCCACAATCATCAGGCATCAGACATCCACAATCATCAGACATCAGGCATCAGACATCCACAATCATCAGACATCAGGCATCAGACATCCACAATCATCAGACATAAGACATCCACCAGCAGCAGGCATCAGACATCCACCAGCAGCAGGCATCAGACATCTACCAGCATCAGACATCCACCAGCATCAGGCATCAGACATCCACCAGCATCAGGCATCAGACATCCACCAGCATCAGGCATCAGACATCCACCAGCATCAGGCATCATCAGACATCCACAATCATCAGACATCCACAGGCATCAGACATTCACAGGCATCAGACATTCACAGGCATCAGACATTCACAGGCATCAGACATTCACAGGCATCAGACATTCACAGGCATCAGGCATCCACCAGCATCAGGCATCCACCAGCATCAGGCATCCACCAGCATCAGGCATCCACCAGCATCAGGCATCAGACATCCACCAGCATCAGGCATCCACCAGCATCAGGCATCAGACATCCACCAGCATCAGGCATCTACCAGCATCAGACATCCACCAGCATCAGACATCAGACATCCACCAGCATCAGACATCAGACATCTACCAGCATCAGGCATCAGACATCCACCAGCATCAGACATCAGACATCCACCAGCATCAGACATCCACCAGCATCAGGCATCAGACATCCACCAGCATCAGACATCCACCAGCATCAGGCATCAGACATCCACCAGCATCAGGCATCAGACATCCACCAGCATCAGGCATCAGACATCCACCAGCATCAGACATCAGGCATCAGACATCCACCAGCATCAGACATCAGACATCAGGCATCCACCAGCATCAGACATCCACCAGCATCAGACATCCACAGGCATCCGGCATCCACAGGCATCCGGCATCCACAGGCATCAGACATCCACAGGCATCAGACATCCACAGGCATCAGACATCCACAGGCATCAGACATCCACAGGCATCAGACATCCACAGGCATCAGACATCCACAGGCATCAGACATCCACAGGCATCAGACATCCACAGGCATCAGACATCCACAGGCATCAGACATCCACCAGCATCAGACATCCACCAGCATCAGGCATCCACCAGCATCAGGCATCCACCAGCATCAGACATCCACCAGCATCAGGCATCCACCAGCATCAGGCATCCACCAGCATCAGGCATCAGACATCAGGCATCCACCAGCATCAGGCATCCACCAGCATCAGGCATCAGACATCAGACATCCACCAGCATCAGGCATCAGACATCAGACATCCACCAGCATCAGACATCAGACATCCACCAGCATCAGGCATCAGACATCCACCAGCATCAGACATCAGACATCCACCAGCATCAGACATCCACCAACAGCAGGCATCCACCAGCATCAGACATCAGGCATCCACCAGCATGAGGCATCAGACATCTACCAGCATCAGGCATCAGACATCCACAGGCATCAGACATCCACAGGCATCAGACATCCACAGGCATCAGACATCCACAGGCATCAGACATCCACCAGAATCAGACATCCACCAGCATCAGACATCCACCAGCATCAGACATCCACCAGCATCAGACATCCACCAGCATCAGGCATCCACCAGCATCAGGCATCAGACATCCACCAGCATCAGGCATCAGACATCTACCAGCATCAGGCATCAGACATCAAGCATCAGACATCCACCAGCATAAGACATCAGACATCCACCAGCATCAGACATCAGACATCCACCAGCATCAGACATCCACCAGCATCAGACATCAGACATCCACCAGCATCAGACATCCACCAGCATCAGGCATCAGACATCCACCAGCACCAGGCATCAGACATCAGACATCCACCAGCATCAGACATCCACCAGCATCAGACATCAGACATCCACCAGCATCAGACATCCACCAGCATCAGACATCCACCAGCATCAGGCATCAGACATCCACCAGCACCAGGCATCAGACATCAGACATCCACCAGCATCAGGCATCAGACATCCACCAGCATCAGACATCAGACATCCACCAGCATCAGACATCAGACATCCACCAGCATCAGACATCCACCAGCATCAGACAGACATCCACCAACAGCAGGCATCCACCAGCATCAGACATCAGGCATCCACCAGCATGAGGCATCAGGCATCCACCAGCATGAGGCATCAGGCATCCACCAGCATCAGACATTAGACATCCACCAGCATCAGACATCAGGCATCCACCAGCATCAGACATCAGGCATCAGACATCCACCAGCATCAGACATCAGGCATCAGACATTAGACATCCACCAGCATCAGACATCAGGCATCAGACATTAGACATCCACCAGCATCAGACATCAGGCATCAGACATTAGACATCCACCAGCATCAGACATCAGGCATCAGACATTAGACATCCACCAGCATCAGACATCAGGCATCAGACATTAGACATCCACCAGCATCAGACATCAGGCATCAGACATTAGACATCCACCAGCATCAGGCATCAGACATTAGACATCCACCAGCATCAGGCATCAGACATCCACCAGCATCAGACATCAGGCATCAGACATCCACCAGCATCAGGCATCAGACATCCACCAGCATCAGACATCCACAATCATCAGGCATCAGACATCCACAATCATCAGGCATCAGACATCAGACATCCACAATCATCAGGCATCAGACATCCACAATCATCAGGCATCAGGCATCAGACATCCACAATCATCAGGCATCAGACATCCACAATCATCAGGCATCAGACATCCACAATCATCAGGCATCCACAATCATCAGGCATCAGACATCCACAATCATCAGGCATCAGACATCCACAATCATCAGGCATCAGACATCCACAATCATCAGGCATCAGACATCCACAATCATCAGGCATCAGACATCCACAATCATCAGGCATCAGACATCTACCAGCATCAGGCATCAGGCATCCACCGGCATCAGACATCCACCGGCATCAGACATCCACCGGCATCAGGCATCCACCGGCATCAGGCATCCACCGGCATCAGGCATCCACCTGCATCAGGCATCAGGCATCCACAGGCATCAGACATCCACAGGCATCAGACATCCACAGGCATCAGACATCCACAGGCATCAGACATCCACAGGCATCAGGCATCCACAGGCATCAGGCATCCACAGGCATCAGGCATCCACCAGCATGAGGCATCAGACATCCACAATCATCAGACATCAGACATCCACCATCAGACATCCACCATCAGACATCAGGCGTTAGACATCCACCAGCATCAGGCGTTAGACATCCACCAGCATCAGGCATCAGACATCCACCAGCATCAGGCATCAGACATCAGCCAATCATCAGGCATCAGACATCTACCAGCATCAGACATCAGACATCTACCAGCATCAGACATCAGACATCTACCAGCATCAGACATCTACCAGCATCAGACATCTACCAGCATCAGACATCTACCAGCATCAGACATCTACCAGCATCAGACATCTACCAGCATCAGACATCTACCAGCATCAGACATCTACCAGCATCAGACATCTACCAGCATCAGACATCTACCAGCATCAGACATCTACCAGCATCAGACATCAGACATCCACAGGCATCAGACATCCACAGGCATCAGACATCCACCAGCATCAGGCATCAGACATCTACCAGCATCAGGCATCAGACATCTACCAGCATCAGGCATCAGACATCAAGCATCAGACATCCACCAGCATCAGGCATCAGACATCAAGCATCAGACATCCACCAGCATCAGACATCAGACATCCACCAGCATCAGACATCCACCAGCATCAGACATCAGACATCCACCAGCATCAGGCATCCACCAGCATCAGACATCAGGCATCCACCAGCATCAGGCATCAGACATCTACCAGCATCAGGCATCAGACATCCACCAGCATCAGGCATCAGACATCAGACAATCATCAGGCATCAGACATCTACCAGCATCAGGCATCAGACATCTACCAGCATCAGACATCTACCAGCATCAGACATCTACCAGCATCAGACATCTACCAGCATCAGACATCTACCAGCATCAGACATCTACCGGCATCAGACATCTACCGGCATCAGACATCTACCGGCATCAGACATCTACCGGCATCAGACATCTACCGGCATCAGACATCCACCGGCATCAGGCATCCACCGGCATCAGGCATCCACCGGCATCAGGCATCCACCGGCATCAGGCATCCACCGGCATCAGGCATCCACCGGCATCAGGCATCCACCGGCATCAGGCATCCACCGGCATCAGGCATCACAAGGCATCAGGCATCCACAGGCATCAGGCATCCACAGGCATCAGGCATCCACAGGCATCAGACATCCACAGGCATCAGACATCCACAGGCATCAGACATCCACAGGCATCAGGCATCCACAGGCATCAGGCATCCACAGGCATCAGGCATCCACCAGCATGAGGCATCAGACATCCACAATCATCAGACATCCACCATCAGACATCCACCATCAGACATCAGACATCTACCAGCATCAGACATCCACCATCAGACGTCAGACATCCACCAGCATCAGGCATCAGACATCCACCAGCATCAGGCATCAGACAATCATCAGGCATCAGACATCTACCAGCATCAGACATCAGACATCTACCAGCATCAGACATCTACCAGCATCAGACATCTACCAGCATCAGACATCTACCAGCATCAGACATCTACCAGCATCAGACATCTACCAGCATCAGACATCTACCAGCATCAGACATCTACCAGCATCAGACATCTACCAGCATCAAACATCTACCAGCATCAGACATCTACCAGCATCAGACATCTACCAGCATCAGACATCCACCAGCATCAGGCATTAGACATCCACCAGCATCAGGCATCAGACATCCACCAGCATCAGGCATCAGACATCTACCAGCATCAGGCATCAGACATTTACCAGCATCAGGCATCAGACATCTACCAGCATCAGGCATCAAGCATCAGACATCCACCAGCATCAGGCATCAGACATCAAGCATCAGACATCCACCAGCATCAGACATCAGACATCCACCAGCATCAGACATCAGACATCCACCAGCATCAGACATCCACCAGCATCAGACATCAGACATCCACCAGCATCAGGCATCCACCAGCATCAGACATCAGGCATCCACCAGTATCAGGCATCAGACATCTACCAGCATCAGGCATCAGACATCCACCAGCATCAGGCATCAGACATCAGACAATCATCAGGCATCAGACATCTACCAGCATCAGGCATCAGACATCTACCAGCATCAGACATCTACCAGCATCAGACATCTACCAGCATCAGACATCTACCAGCATCAGACATCTACCAGCATCAGACATCTACCGGCATCAGACATCTACCGGCATCAGACATCTACCGGCATCAGACATCTACCGGCATCAGACATCCACCGGCATCAGACATCCACCGGCATCAGACATCCACCGGCATCAGACATCCACCGGCATCAGACATCCACCGGCATCAGGCATCCACCGGCATCAGACATCCACCGGCATCAGGCATCCACCGGCATCAGGCATCCACCGGCATCAGGCATCCACAGGCATCAGGCATCCACAGGCATCAGGCATCAGACATCCACAGGCATCAGACATCCACAGGCATCAGACATCCACAGGCATCAGGCATCCACAGGCATCAGGCATCCACAGGCATCAGGCATCCACAGGCATCAGGCATCCACCAGCATGAGGCATCAGACATCCACAATCATCAGACATCCACCATCAGACATCCACCATCAGACATCCACCATCAGACATCCACCATCAGACATCAGACATCTACCAGCATCAGACATCCACCATCAGACGTCAGACATCCACCAGCATCAGGCATCAGACATCCACCAGCATCAGGCATCAGACAATCATCAGGCATCAGACATCTACCAGCATCAGACATCTACCAGCATCAGACATCTACCAGCATCAGACATCTACCAGCATCAGACATCTACCAGCATCAGACATCTACCAGCATCAGACATCTACCAGCATCAGACATCTACCAGCATCAGACATCTACCAGCATCAGACATCCACCAGCATCAGGCATTAGACATCCACCAGCATCAGGCATCAGACATCCACCAGCATCAGGCATCAGACATCTACCAGCATCAGGCATCAGACATTTACCAGCATCAGGCATCAGACATCTACCAGCATCAGGCATCAAGCATCAGACATCCACCAGCATCAGGCATCAGACATCAAGCATCAGACATCCACCAGCATCAGGCATCAGACATCAAGCATCAGACATCCACCAGCATCAGACATCAGACATCCACCAGCATCAGACATCAGGCATCAGACATCAGGTATCAGACATCCACCAGCATCAGACATCAGGTATCAGACATCCACCAGCATCAGGCATCAGACATTAGACATCCACCAGCATCAGACATCAGACATCAGCCATCCACCAGCATCAGACATCAGGCATCAGACATCCACCAGCATCAGACATCAGGCATCAGACATCCACCAGCATCAGACATCAGCCATCCACCAGCATCAGACATCCACCAGCATCAGACATCCACAATCATCAGGCATCAGACATCCACAATCAGGCATCAGACATCCACAATCATCAGACATCAGACATCCACAATCATCAGACATCCACAATCATCAGGCATCAGACATCCACAATCATCAGGCATCAGACATCTACCAGCATCAGGCATCAGGCATCCACCGGCATCAGGCATCCACCGGCATCAGGCATCCACCGGCATCAGGCATCCACCGGCATCAGGCATCCACCGGCATCAGGCATCCACAGGCATCAGACATCCACAATCATCAGACATCAGGCATCCACAATCATCAGACATCAGACATCCACAATCATCAGGCATCAGACATCCACCATCAGGCATCAGACATCCACCATCAGACATCAGGCATCAGACATCCACCAGCATCAGACATCAGGCATCCATCAGGCGTCAGACAGCCACCAGCATCAGGCGTCAGACAGCCACCAGCATCAGGCGTCAGACAGCCACCAGCATCAGGCGTCAGACAGCCACCAGCATCAGGCATCAGACAGCCACCAGCATCAGGCATCAGACAATCATCAGGCATCAGACATCCACAATCATCAGGCATCAGACATCCACAATCATCAGGCATCAGACAGGCATCAGACATCCACAATCATCAGGCATCAGACATCCACAATCATCAGGCATCAGACATCCACAATCATCAGGCATCAGACATCTACCGGCATCAGGCATCCACCGGCATCAGGCATCCACCGGCATCAGGCATCCACCGGCATCAGGCATCCACCGGCATCAGGCATCCACCGGCATCAGGCATCCACCGGCATCAGGCATCCACCGGCATCAGGCATCAGACATCTACCAGCATCAGACATCAGACATCTACCAGCATCAGACATCTACCAGCATCAGACATCTACCAGCATCAGACATCTACCAGCATCAGACATCTACCAGCATCAGACATCTACCAGCATCAGACATCTACCAGCATCAGACATCTACCAGCATCAGACATCAGGCATCCACAGGCATCAGACATCCACAAGCATCAGACATCCACAGGCATCAGACAATCATCAGACATCAGACAATCATCAGGCATCAGACATCAGACAATCATCAGGCATCAGACATCAGACAATCATCAGGCATCAGGCATCAGACAATCATCAGGCATCAGACATCAGACAATCATCAGGCATCAGACATCAGACAATCATCAGGCATCAGACATCAGACAGGCATCAGACAATCATCAGACATCAGACATCTACCAGCATCAGACATCAGACATCTACCAGCATCAGACATCAGACATCTACCAGCATCAGACATCTACCAGCATCAGACATCTACCAGCATCAGACATCTACCAGCATCAGATATCTACCAGCATCAGACATCTACCAGCATCAGACATCTACCAACAGGCATCCACAGGCATCAGCCATCAGACATCCACAGGCATCAGACATCCACAGGCATCAGACATCCACAGGCATCAGACATCCACAGGCATCAGACATCCACAGGCATCAGACATCCACAGGCATCAGACATCCACAGGCATCAGACATCCACAGGCATCAGACATCCACAGGCATCAGACATCCACAGGGCATCAGACATCCACAGGGCATCAGACATCCACAGGGCATCAGACATCCACAGGGCATCAGACATCCACAGGGCATCAGACATCCACAGGCATCAGACATCAGACATCCACAGGCATCAGACATCAGACATCCACAGGCATCAGACATCAGACATCCACAGGCATCAGACATCAGACATCCACAGGCATCAGACATCCACAGACATCAGACATCCACAGGCATCAGACATCCACAGACATCAGACATCCACAGGCATCAGGCATTCACAGGCATCCACAGGCATCAGGCATCCACCAGCATGAGGCATCAGACATCCACAATCATCAGGCGTCAGACATCCACAATCATCAGACATCAGACAATCATCAGGCATCAGACATCAGACAGGCATCAGACAATCATCAGACATCTACCAGCATCAGACATCAGACATCTACCAGCATCAGACATCAGACATCTACCAGCATCAGACATCTACCAGCATCAGACATCTACCAGCATCAGACATCTACCAGCATCAGATATCTACCAGCATCAGACATCTACCAGCATCAGACATCTACCAACAGGCATCCACAGGCATCAGCCATCAGACATCCACAGGCATCAGACATCCACAGGCATCAGACATCCACAGGCATCAGACATCCACAGGCATCAGACATCCACAGGCATCAGACATCCACAGGCATCAGACATCCACAGGGCATCAGACATCCACAGGGCATCAGACATCCACAGGGCATCAGACATCCACAGGGCATCAGACATCCACAGGGCATCAGACATCCACAGGCATCAGACATCAGACATCCACAGGCATCAGACATCAGACATCCACAGGCATCAGACATCAGACATCCACAGGCATCAGACATCCACAGACATCAGACATCCACAGGCATCAGACATCCACAGACATCAGACATCCACAGGCATCAGGCATTCACAGGCATCCACAGGCATCAGGCATCCACCAGCATGAGGCATCAGACATCCACAATCATCAGGCGTCAGACATCCACAATCATCAGACATCAGGCGTCAGACATCCACAATCAGACATCAGGCGTCAGACATCCACAATCATCAGGCATCAGACATCCACCATCAGACATCCACCAGCATCAGACATCAGACATCTACCAGCATCAGACATCTACCAGCATCAGACATCAACCAGCATCAGACATCAGACATCAACCAGCATCAGACATCAACCAGCATCAGACATCAACCAGCATCAGACATCAGACATCAACCAGCATCAGACATCAACCAGCATCAGACATCTACCAGCATCAGACATCAGACATCTACCAACAGGCATCCACAGGCATCAGACATCCACAGGCATCAGACATCCACAGGCATCAGACATCCACAGGCATCAGACATCCACAGGCATCAGACATCAGACATCCACAGGCATCAGACATCAGACAGGCATCAGGCATCCACAGGCATCAGGCATCCACAGGCATCAGACATCCACAGGCATCAGACATCCACAGGCATCAGACATCCACAGGCATCAGACATCCACAGGCATCAGACAATCATACATCCACAGGCATCAGGCATCCACAGGCATCAGACATCATCAGGCATCAGACATCAGACAGGCATCAGACAATCATCAGACATCAGACATCTACCAGCATCAGACATCAGACATCTACCAGCATCAGACATCAGACATCTACCAGCATCAGACATCAGACATCTACCAGCATCAGGCATCAGACATCCATCAGACATCCATCAGGCATCAGACATCCATCAGGCATCAGACATCCATCAGGCATCAGACATCAATCAGGCATCAGACATCCATCAGGCATCAGACATCCACAATCATCAGAGAGCAGGCATCCACAAGCATCAGGCATCAGACATCCACAAGCATCAAACATCAGGCATCCACAAGCATGAGACATCAGGCATCCACAAGCATCAGACATCAGGCATCCACAAGCATCAGACATCAGGCATCCACAAGCATCAGACATCAGGCATCCACAAGCATCAGACATCAGGCATCCACAAGCATCAGACATCAGGCATCCACAAGCATCAGACATCAGGCATCCACAAGCATCAGACATCCATCAGACATCCACAAGCATCAGACATCCACAAGCATCAGGCATCAGACATCCACAAGCATCAGGCATCAGACATCAGGCATCCACAATCATCAGGCATCCACAAGCATCAGGCATCCACAAGCATCAGGCATCCACAAGCATCAGGCATCCACAATCATCAGGCATCCACAATCATCAGGCATCAGACATCCACAAGCATCAGACATCCACAAGCATCAGGCATCAGACATCCACAAGCATCAGGCATCCACAAGCATCAGACATCAGGCATCAGACATCCACAAGCATCAGACATCGACAATCATCAGGCATCCACAATCATCAGGCATCCACAATCATCAGGCAGACAGGCATCAGACATCCACAAGCATCAGACATCAGATATCAGACATCAGACATTCACAATCATCAGGCATCAGACATTCACAATCATCAGACATCAGACATCCACAAGCATCAGACATCCACAAGCATCAGACATCAGACATCCACAAGCATCAGACATCAGACATCCACAAGCATCAGGCATCCACAATCATCATGCAGACAGGCATCAGACATCCACAAGCATCAGGCATCAGATATCAGACATCAGGCATCAGGCATTCACAATCATCAGGCATTAGACATCCACAATCATCAGGCATCAGACATCCACAAGCATCAGACATCAGACATCCACAAGCATCAGACATCAGACATCCACAAGCATCAGACATCCACAGGCATCAGACATCCACAGGCATCAGACATCCACAGGCATCAGACATCCACAGGCATCAGACATCCACAAGCATCAGGCATCCACAAGCATCAGGCATCCACAAGCATCAGGCATCAGACATCCACAAGCATCAGGCATCAGACATCCACCAGCCACGTGTGCACTCACTACTGTCACAGAGTACACGGCGTGCACGACATCGCAGCCGAAGAGGGAAACGTGTTGCAGGACATGTTCAAATACCATCAGCGCGTCTTAAAGCGTCTAAACCGTTTCACTCAAATCTATTGTTCTTCAGAATGCAGGAAAACACCGATATATGTTTTGGCGGGATATATATACTCTTTATCTACAATGATGAAAATACTGAGTCCCTTTTACATTCCCACACACACGGCATGTCTGCCTTCACACACGGCACAGACTTCCCTGGATAAAAGCATGGGTAATTATAAACTTGGCTTGTCATTTAAAAAGGCGGGCGAGGGCTTTTGAGCGTGCAGCAGCAGTCCTTATGCTGATGTGAACTCCGGTGACAGACCTGGCCGCGAGGACGAGTCGCTGGCAGACGGAGCCGTGAATCACCGGAAACCGGGGCTGCCTCGGGGGCGGGTGACACGAAGCAGCTCTGGGGGCTATTCCGCAGGGGCGCGGGGGCACATGAGGCTTTACAGGTACTAAGTGGCCCCCATCCTTTCTCTCCACGCACACGTGCTTCCTGTCTCAGGGAGACAGTGGAACATGTAAAAACCCTCGCCCACAGCGAACAAGTAGCCTGAGCATAATATTCACCTTCCAGAGCTCCCTGCGGCACCTCCAATGCTGTACTGCTGAATTTGGCCAAAGAGAATGGCAGCAGGGGTGCTCCCCGTCAGCTGCAAGATAAAGCAAGGAGGAAGCACAGAAGTGGATGCCTGCTTGTGCCCCGGGGGGACTACTGAGTGCACGCTCGAGCCCGAGCGTATGAATGCTTTTACCGAGGCAAGTTAATCGCACTTAGCCCAGCATCCATAAACGGTGTGAGAAATACTGAATGCCTCCAAATGAACTCCAGTAGAGTGAATGCTTAGAGGAAATAAAGTGAACAGAGGCAGAAACACTACAACAGACCCCGAGCCAAATTAACGAGCCCTGTCGAGTGCGCCGTGAGCAAGAGACGCCGTGCGCGTGCACATCGGCTGTCCGGGCAGCTGAAATCGTCTGAGCGACGTCAGTTGCGTGGCGCATGGAGCGCGCGGCCGGAGGTGTCCGGGGCTCCCGTGAGCTGAGGGAGCCCCGTGTGTTGGAGAAGTGAGGCGGGAGCCCACCCCGCAGAGGGAAGGTCCGGCGGGAGCCCACCCCGCAGAGGGAAGTCCGGCGGGAGCCCACCCCGCCTTCGTGAATGCCGCATGGTGCGGCCGGAGCAAGATTCAGCGCTGAGTCCCCACAAGAGCCGGTGAGTGGGGTTGAGCGGGAGGCATGCTGGACGCCGCGCCTGGACAGGACATGTGCACGCGTATGGTGCGAGCAGGAGTTGTAAAGACGCGAGCCGTACGCGTGCACATCTCCTGTCTGTTAAGCTTGAGCACAGACAGTCTATGTGCACGCGTACGGCTTGCGGCATTATTACAACTTCTGCTCGCACCATACGCGTGCACATCTCCTGTCCAGGACTTGCCGTACGCGTGCACCTGTCCTGTCCCGCATCGGAGCAAAAGTCGGCAACAATAGATCTCGCATAGCGAGCAGCGCTTTGCGCTGCATCGCTAGGCGAGACCTAAAAAAGTAAATTGGTACACTAATAATAGAGTAAAAGTATACATGTCATAAAAATGTATGATAGGAACTTAAGGATAATGGGCAAGGGAATCGCCCTACTTTGTAATCCAATTGCCAGCTAAGTGAGCGGATGTTCCTGGTACTACTTTTAACTAAGGGAGGGTAAACCTCATTTCAGTCATCATGCGATGTAGGTTTACATAGAGCTGTGGGGTTTTCTGGGCATTTTGCTATCCTATCCATGCTCCAGGTCTTGCCACCTTCGAGAATAAGGACTTTGCGTTTCACTTGTTTGATTCCTAATAGATGAGAAAACTTCCTGAATTGGTTTTGAATCGTGGTAGGGTTCCTCATTAGTACGGTGTCTCTGTTGACCTACACTGATTGTCCATCATTGAGGAGTGAGTTGAGAACCTGGTTTCCTACCTTTTAGGGATGTAAAAGGTGATAGGACTGTTACAATGTATGAAATATGACCATAACATTTCACGAAGATTTTTGGATACGAGTTTCCTAGCTGCATGGGCCAATCGAATCGATTTGTTTTATCATCTTGTTTACTCTTTCTACTAGCCCATTGACTTTGAGAGAGTAAAGTGGTGTTTTGATATGGGTAGTAGGTCTTGCACCCCACTGCCAGCTACAATGGTGCTAGGAATGCCTTTCAAGGAAAAGGTGCCCAGCAAAAACTCACTTACATTCGCAGTATCGATATTGTTTACAAACTTTGTCGTAACCCAATGAGAATGATATTCAACTAGTACAAATATGTATTTGTGATAAATTTCGGGTACGTTGATAGGGCCCATAATGTCTAACCCTAATTTATCCCATGGCTTGGAAGGGACTTCTACAGGAGAGTGGAGTTCTGTGAATTCTTTTTGTTTTATTGCTCACTCCACATGCCTGACAGTCTCTTACTTTATTCTCTATGACTCTGTCCACATCAGGAAACCAGTATTTTGCCCTAACTTTGCTCTTAGTCAAACTCCTTCCTAAATGGCCTTCATGGGCTACATCAGCAATGTGTTCTACTGTGATTTAAGGTGGTATGATTTTGCCCAATCTTAAGAGGAAGTCTCGATCAATGGATAGCTCATTTCTCACATTCCAGTATGGCTATACATTTTCTGGTAATTCTTTACATTTCTCAGGCCATCCCCGAGTGATTTTAAATGTAACCAGTAACAAGGTTTTGTCATGTTTCATACTGCCTTCCCATTTATCCTTTAAGATTGCTGTAATGTGAATTGATAGAACAGATTCATCAAGCAGTGTCAAATCTTGGGTTTAGTCAACAGCAAGCATTCTGGGTCAACAGTTATGTGGTTTTAGGTTCCCGGTACATATTCTACCTTGAAATTGTACCCCTGCAGACCGAAAACCCACTTTGCGATCAAGGGAGCGGTTTTCTCTATACTTTTGGTGGACAACACTGAAATTAAGGGTGATCAGTCCTTAAAAGGAAGGGGGAGCCCCACAGATAAATGTTAAAGTGACTGATGCTACAGAAGCAATCGAATGCTTCCTTCTCCACTGTGGAGTATTTTAGTTCAGCTCCTTTGAGGGCTCTGGATGAAAAAAACACTATTATTACTATTATGATCTGTGCCTTCTGCAATTTGTGATAATGTGGCTCCAAGGCCCTTATTACGGGCATCAGTTATTAAAATAATTTTAGAATTCACATTACATTTTCCAATATTGGGTGGATTGATTATGGCATTTTTAATTTTATTACAGGAATCTATGTGTTCAGTGTTCCATTCAAATGATTGTTCAGTGTTCCATTCAAATGGGGTACCTTTCTTAAGTAAAGACCTTACGGATGAACTAAATCTGCAAAAATGTTGATTTATTTGAACATGTACTTCGCAAACCCTAAAACCACTTTAGTGTGTCTTTTGTTGGAAGGTGAAGAAGCATTTTCCACAGAACCAATAAGGTTAATCTGTGGCTTCATTTCCGCTCTAGATTTTTTGTGTCCCAGGTAGTCAACAGACATTACTCCAATTTTGCATTTCTCCTTATTGGTGAAACCAGCTCCCTTAAGTTTGTTTAGTACATCTCTCAGGTTGTTATTGTGTTCCCCTGGAGAGGCTCCGTAGATTAGTATGTCATCCTGGAAACACACAACTCCTTGTGTGTCTCTCAGGATGAACTGCATTCCCCCTTTGGAAAACAGGGGTGAAAGCTAATCCGAAAGGCATCCTTCGGTATCTGCAGGCTCCAGAGGGGTGGTAAAGGATGTGAAAGATTGGACTCTGGATGAAGTGCGACCTGGTGGTATGCAGAAGAGAGGTATAGAAAACTGAAGTATTTGGCGTCGTGTAGGAGGCTCAACATTTCATTAATCCTCGGAAGAGGATGCCTATCCACCCAAATATTTGAATTTAAATCTTCTAAATCAACCCAGAGGAGTATGTTCTTGGAAAAAGTCTAGGTGGCAATCACAATGGGAGCCATCCTTTCAGAGCTCTCTATTTTTTCCTATCATTCCTTGCTTTTCCAATGTATTCTACTCTTTTTTGAGCGAGTCTCTCATAAGGAGCGGAATATGACATGGCTTGTGTAAAATGGGGGCTAATTTTTTTAAATTAATTTGGTGTACAAAATCCTTGAGTAGGCCTAAATTATCAGGAAAGACATTGGACATTGGCAAATTTGTCTCACACCCCCATTCCACTAACAGACCTGTCTGCAGTAAGCACCTGTTCTACGTTATTGGGATCTAGTCTGATTCCCAAGTCTTTCTGGTGTTTCTATCCTAATAAATTCAAACCTCTGCCATGTTCCTGTTCTTGAATGATGTGGGCATTTATATCATCCCCTCTAGAGGTCCCTATTGTATTCCTCAGGTTTTATGTCAAGAGGTTCTAAAATTTAATTTTTCCTTGCAAATTTCTCTTGGAAAGTTTTTTCTATCAGTGTGTAAGGAGAACATACCTTGAAGGAGACACAACCAAGCGCTACGTCACAGGTGGGGTAATTCCCATTTTCATTTTTTTTTCAGTTGAATTTACTAGGTAATCTATTTTGTTCTCCATCTTCAGTTTCGATTGCCCTGATCAGATTAACATCCTTATTTTCTACATCTTTGTACACTTCAGCAAAATATCTTCTTTTATTGCATTTTCTGCAAATTCCTCACCCTGCAGGAAATTTGGGGCTAATGGTTATTAGTCCCACACCTGTAACATTTCAGTCTGTTAGGTTTAGATTTAGACTTCTGTATATGCAAATTTTTTATCTTGTAGATTGTGTCACTTGTGTCAGTGAGGCTGTTAACACTATTATAGACTTTGAGGGATTCAGGTGATACTTTCATTTCCCTTAAACAAAATCGCTGTGTGTTCTATACTTTTAGCGATATCTATAGCCTCTTGCAGGTTGGGGTTTAAAGTTAAGTCTCTCTTGAACTTCTGGATCCATAGTACATCTTACTAGCTGATTATGGATTAATCAGTCAGTGAGAGGACTACAATCGCAGGTGGCAGACAGCCCTCTAAGTGCTGTAATGAGCAACCTTTTCGTGTTTACCTCGAGTTCTAATGAAGAACTTATGTCTCTCTAGAACAACATTCATTTTATATCTGAAATACTCCTATAACTTTTTCAATGTGATTTAGTAAATATCCAGTTGTGGTTTCTCTTCCTCTCCAACTGGTGCTAATGTAAGTTCAGAAAGGTCTTCAAGATCTTTCTGCCTTGTATACCCACATTGTGTAATACAATATGTTGTCTATGCACCGGGCTACATTTCTCCCCCCAATTGCAAGGAAATATGTCTCAAATATTTGTAGCCATTGTTCCAAAGGTAATTCAGGTTCACCCACATCATTCAGAAAAGGCAGAGGTTGATTAATACTAGCAGCAGCCATATTGAGACGTGAAATGCAGTGATTATAATATATGTGAATTAATACAGATTTAAGCCACAACACCAACCACAATAATGAGTTAAAGAAAGGGAAAGATAACTGCTAAAACAGCATCAATCACAAGAATAACCACCCTGTGAGAAATAAATAGATTAAAGCAAAGAAAAGGACTCAAAATTTATGTTAGTCTCCTAAATGGAGGGTTGTATAAATGAACCAGCCTTGTTTCTAACATTAAAAAAAATTAAGCCAAATCACATGGATCTGGAGACTGGGAGGGGAGGTTGGTGTATCCAATCAGGAGTCAAAGGCAGAGGAGAGGGTGGTACGAGTGGATGTCTTCCCCAAGGGTGGTAGATCCTCGATAAGGAATTGCGAGGGGCAATCAGAATCTCGAGTGCCGTGGCATACCATAGCACTGCTCTGCACGCACAGACGGAGGGATCTATGAAAGAGGTAGAAGCACCATCACAATGGTAAGAGAGTGAGTAATGCCCTAGCAGTTTGCAGAAGGTGAGGAAATGCCCAGAAAGATGGACACCAATGGCCAAGAGTACGGCAGTGGAGCATGAACACAAATTGCTTGTGGGTTCACCAAGGAAATCCACACAGGATATCAATTCAATTCAAAAATTCTTTATTTCGGCCATTATGGCCATAAAAGCACAAATAAAAATACAGCATAGTTCATACATTTAAATTTCTCGAAGATAAAGAGCATGTGCATTATGGTGTTAAAAAGTTCCGAATAAGAGTTTTAAAAATGTAATACATAAAAAATACACATTTATGTCATTTAAGAAAAAGGGTAGAATTGTCAAAAATTTGTAATTACAGTAATAAGCTAAAATGATCCAATTAAACCGGGCCGGATTTTAAAATGGATAGGTGTGCACACCACATAGAAAATAAATATCGGGAAACTGAGTACACAATAGTCAAGCTAGTATCATATTTTAGTAGCCTGTAAGCCTCTGCACAATGATTTGTCCCGAGGTTCCGGCAAACCTGTTGTAACCATCGGTGTCTAGCCTTCTTATATGCCGGATAGAAAAATAAAACGTGTTGATCCGTCTCCGGGGTATTGTCACAGGCCGGACAACCATGAGTCAAAATGCCCCCCCCAGTTGATTGTGAAGGCACGGAGCGGTAATACACCGCGCCTAAATTGTAGATAAAGTTTTTTAGCAAGGGGAGGCTGGATGATATCAAGAACAGGTTCTAACCAATATTGGTCTTTGACCTCTAGGAAGGATGCGGTCAATATACCAATGGCGGGGTTTCTCTTAATCTGGTTGAGTTTGAATTCTCTAAAAATCTTTGACAGGGCCTTCCTGGGGGTTGTCGAGCAGGTTACTTCAGCATTAGCCCATAAGTCACCCATCCTCATGGCTACTAAGGTATTTTTAAAACGAGCCAGCCATGGGATTTTGCCAGCTCCCTGTAGATTTAACACCTCCTTCAGCTCTTCTCTAAAAGCCACTAGCTCTGGAGTACTCCATAGACGTCGCCAGTGGAGGAGGGGCCTGAGGGCAGCTTCCTCTGCAATTGGACCGACCCCAAGATTCATTTGAAGTGGCGTCAGTGGTGTACTTTTAGGGAGACCTAATAATTGCCTGGCAAAAGAGTTTTCATTCTTAGAGAGGGGGTCAGATGGCCGGTGGCCCCAGATTTCTGCCCCGTACAGGGCCGCCCCCCTAGCCTGCACTTTGTAGATTTCCATTACTGGACCAACCATTTTGTGGGTGCACTTGCTGAGCATCTTTGCTAGCCCCCCGTTGTCTGGGCCAATTTTAGGCTAGCCTTCTTAATTTGTGCATTCCACTCCATTTTGTCAGTAAGTGTTAGTCCTAAGTAATCAAAAACATTCACTTTCTCTAGTGGTTTCCCGTCTAAGTGAGGGTTTTGTCGTGTGGTGTTGCCTGCATTAAATACCATCTATTTAGTTTTTTGAGAATTTATCTCCAAGCCCCTGCTTTTACAGAATAGATGGAAAGTATCTAAGGCCCTCTGTATTCCCATTGGGGACTTGGATAATAACAGGGTATCATCGGCGAACATCAAGGCTGGGACCTTGTGGTTCGCCAGCCTAGGGGCATCTATGTCCCTCCCAGCAGTCAAAACCTCCACTAGACCGTTGATAAATAGGCAGAAAAGGGTCGGGGCCAACACACACAGATCCTGTACGGTACACTCACACGGATGGTACGTCCCAGCACTCTGACTGCACTGTAGAGCCGACCCACCTGTCATGAGCAGTGAATTGCTGCAAGCAGTCAGAAACTAGGATGCGGATCAATGCTAAAGATAGCCAGCCACATGTCTATAATTTATTCAATTGTATTTGAATTTGAAGCTGCCATATATTCAGTTGAATTGAAGCCAGTAGATGGCGCTGTTGCCACATAGTTGACAAGGTTACAGTTGAACAAATGTGCAATAGCACATCGCAACCAATCAGTGGTGTACAGTCTGATTAAATTGGAATTGATAAAACGGAGATTGAAGAGAAAGGAATTCCTGTGTAGTCCGATCCACAAAAGAATCTCTTAATGAAGAACTTCTTCCAGAAGATTTGAATAACTTATTTGTAGACGAGACGATCTCTTATGATGCGCTTTGCTGTAAATTAACAGCCTGCTGAGCAGACACACGTGAATGATACTCACAAGGATGACGTGCACCAGCAGACCAACTACCCTGCGGTGCCAAAGCACTAGACTAAATGCTCTGCAGGGACAGGACTGTCACCAACATGCAGCACTGAGGCACCATAAAGATGAGACTAGAGCAGGTGACTGCCTGAAGGACAGGAGTCCCACCAAGAGCAGCACAACACCAACGCAGCCGCTGACAGACGACGGTATTACCTCAGGAGAGCTTTCTTAAGGCAAGGGGGAAACAGCAACTTGAGTTCCACAGCAAGGAGGTCTTCTGCTTATTAGAGGACATGCTTCGGTTCTGGAAGCATTCTCAATACTCCATTCAGAACGTCTCAGTAATGGCGACAATCCGGAACTACAGGGGTGATGATAGGCAAGTTTCTTTATTGAGTACAAGAAATAGGTGTCTTCAGTCTCGCCACGCAGAGCATTTGACAAGAGGCACTTCAACATTTTATATGATCTACAAATGGAACATTCTAATAGTTTAGGAATGCAGGGAGTGGAAGGAAAATGGACAGGGACAATACAACAAGGAGTGTTATTTATATGGATATACCACCATGTATCAAACTAAAGTTATTTCGTGTAAATGATTTCCTGGGGACCACTGCACACGTATTTCTCCCTTGTACCCAGCTTCCCTATGGAAGAATGGTGCTGCATTGTTTCATGTATACATGTAAGTTTCCATGGGCAGCAGAAAAGGTTGAAAAAACAGACTTAAAATACCAACATAGTTTTTATACTTTATGTGGCTATTTTGGGCAAGTCTCAAATCACCAAACAAGCAAAATTCTCAGAGGACTAATTATTGACCATTAGGTTTCTTATTTCCAATGTACAAAACACCTACCTTCAGGGGAGAAAATAGTTGTCCTTGAATCATATCGTCGAGACTGGAGGAAAAAAAAAGTTTCTTAAATCACCAAAAGGCATAAATCAACTATTAGGCTTGTTTGTCACCATGAAACATTTCTTTTTCAATCAGTGCTGTAAACCAAGACAAACAGTAGTTGCTTAAAAAACACACACTTCTCAAAATACAAGGTGTACAGAGTGAAATTAAGTCCTTTGCAGTTTTCTCCACGTAGGCCACCCTAGATTTGATACCTCAGTTTGTTTCAAATGTGACACAAACAGACATCTAAGTGCCCATGTGTAGGTTTTGACACATTTTGACCTTAGCACTGAGAATGGCAACTCTTATGAATGAAACATCTGGCATGAGAATTGCTAAAAACTGGCAAGTATAGAAGTACTACAGAGCAGGGAGTGATTTCTTCAAGCTTGCAGCTCTTCAGAACTCCTTACTTCAGTTCATCAAAGACATTGAGGGCGGCTTGGCAAATTAAAACGGTAGTCAAGTCTTGGCTATTTGCTTTTAAATTCTATAAATGTGTGTTAATGCATTTCCATACTTGGCATGACTTTGCTTGCGGTAGCCAGTTACTGCTCTGTATGGATTGTTGCCACCCCACGTTTCTGCAACTCGCTATTCTTCTTCTACTCAGTGATAAACTACTCAGGTGGTTTAATCTATGCAAGACACGTGCTTAACCCCTTTTGTGCTAAAGATGTGCTGGATACATTCTCAGTGCCAGTGCTCGGGTGCTGAGGATGATCCTAGCACCCACCTGCGGGGAAAGCGCTGGTGCCACCAAATGCCCCCAGTAGGGATGGCAGCAGAAGCGCTTCTGCCCCAACCCCTCCCCCTGGTGATCTAATTACGTCATCGCGTGCACGGCCCGCCGACGTCATCAATAGGAACGCCGGGGACGTGTCAGGTGAGGAGGAGGTTCTGGTATGTCCCCTCGCCAGTGGGGTTGGGTGGGAAATCGGGAGCAGGAGAGACAGGGGAGAAGGAAAGAGTTTTCCTTTTCCCCTTGTCTCTCTAAAGAGCATTCCTGCTGCGTGTTCAGGGGTGGGGGGGCGGGGTTGGAAACCCACTAGCACTTGGGAAATAAATCATTTTTATGTGGGTGGGGGCGACCCTTTCAGCAAGGGTTGCTCCACAATCCAGGGAAATACGTTCTGGCCATGTATCCTCGGGTGGTTTCCACTGGACTTCAGGGAATTTTATTTAGGCAATCAGGTTGGCCACCCTGGCATGGGTCACGCCCCAAAAAACAATGAAACATGTTTTGCCTGTAACACCCCCAGGGCAGATAGGCCATTTTTTGGTCCCAATCTGGCGGTTGGGTTGGGGGGGGTGCAGGGAGGGGGGGGGGGTGGGAGCTGGAAGCCACTAGACTCCTGAGATTAGCTTTATTTATGCATGTTTGAGAGCGACCCCTTTGACAAGTCACTTAACAGAAATAGTGGGACATGTTTGGCCTGTATTTATGCATGTTGTGAAGCCTCCCAAAATATTGACCTGTCCACCAGCCCTCGGTCATATCGGCCATTTTTCAGGCCGATCTATCCCCATGGAGAGCTGAAAACTGCTAGATGCGGGGGAATTTGTATTTATAGATGTCGGGAAAGCGGCCTCTTCCGCAAACGGCACTTTTCAGTATTGCCAACACGTCCTTTGTTTTCAGTTCCCAGATTTTAGCAGAACAGATTTGTTTGTAAGCCTATCTGCCCATGGTGGCAGAAACCACTAGACACCAGGGAACATGTTTTTGTGTGGTGAACTAGCCTTTGGCTGGTGGTGTGTGGACTGGCATGTGCCTGGCTTGTTGGCTAGCAGTGGCTGGTGGTATGTGTGAACTGGTGTTTGGCTTGAGTCTGGTTGGTGGCTGGAGTAAGGGGCACTCACCTGTGGGGTACCAACTTTTGCCTTTTTGTGCCCCCTTTGAGGGCAGATAGGATGGTTGTGACGCTGAGCTGCCCCCAGAGACAGACTTCATTGTGTTTTATAACGTTGAATTTTTTATTTCTTGTCATCATTTGCATTTGTCAACTTAATGTTTTATTAATGTTAGGGTTTTATTTCTTCTTTTTAAAGTAGTTAAAGCTTTTGATTTCCTTGGCGGCGACTCCTAGTTGCACTTTCGGCATTGATAGATCTGCAGTTTGTTTAGTTGCATGCGTTTGGTAATACTCATTTGAAGTAAACAATACAAAAAATGTTTTATCATTGCCCTGCATTACATTTTTTTTTAACTGTTGTAATAATTGCAGCACATTTAGCTTCTGTTTTATTGTGTGTCAAATTCACTTTGGATCAGCGCAAGATGTGCATTGTGCTGTCTTGTGTGCAATTTTCTCTTGCTTTTCCTTTCTAGTGGGATATCGTTTGTGCTTGCTGTGTCTGTGCAGAGCAGGTGGAGTTGGTTTTCAGGCTAGCTGTCTGTGGCAAGTGAGAGGTATTATTTTGGGTATAAAGTTCATTTTGTGGTTTGTATTGATAGTTTTTTTCTATATCATTATGGTTCAATAGTTATATTTACTGTTTGATACAGCCACAATTTGTTGAGTTCAAATTTGACAGTGTTGTTTATTGTTGTGCCTGTGTCTGGCCTGCAGATCATTGGTTTGCTTTTTGAATCTGCCTAATATATTGGGGCCGATTATGAGGACAGTGGGACCGCCACCGACCCCCGGTCGGGACCATGTTATACGCCCGCCATATTAGCTTGGCGGGCGGATAGTTGGTGGTCGGACAGACCGACCGCCACGCATCCAACGGGCTCCTGTGGGGTAACCCGCCATGAAAAGGCAAGTGGAAAGGGACTTTGGGGGCCCCTAGCGGGTCACCCTGGCCCTAAGATGTGGGTTTTGCGGGGCACCTATGGTGCCCCCTACATATCCCAGCACCATGTGGCAGGCACCACATGGTGCCTGCCACGTAGTGCAGGGATATGTCAGGTGTCCCCTTTTTGCATTGCGGCGTGTGCTGCAGCCAGCAGCACCCGCCACAATGCAAAGGATAGGCATTGCGACTGCCGTGGTGGCGGTCGCATCGTAATGCCTCTGTCGGGACCGCAGACAGCCTGTCAGGCGGTCCCGTTTCCGATAGGGTGGCGGGCGGACATAAGTCCGGCCGCCATCCTAATCAGCCCCATTGTTCTGAGACGGACTGATTCTGAGGCAGAGGATGAAGTTGAAGATCTGGCCGTGACTTTTCTGTCCGAGAGGAATCATCTGATGATGAATCCACTATTGTGCCACTTTTAGAGGAGGGCACTGGTATGCCAGTAGTGCAGCACAAGCAAGCTGGACTGCAGGCAGAGGCTGGAAGACTTCCCATTGAAAGTGCTGAACCCTGGGATGCCCCCTAATATGGTGCAGCCTATTTTGCCTGTCTTTAGTGGTGTTGCAGGGTGCTGAGTCAATACAGAGAACTCTTTGCCTAGAATTTGTTTCCACCGGTTTATTGATGATGTGTTTTTGCATGATATTGTTGAGCAGACCAATTTGTATGCAGAACAGTTTTGGATGGACAATAGTACCACACTTAGGAACCACTCTATGACTATCCAGTGGACTCTCACAAATCTCCATCAGATTAAGCAGTTTTGGGGTTTAACTTTGTTGATGAGATTGCTAAGAAAGCCATCACTATCTTTATACTAGTCTACTAGTCTCTTGATGACAACTGCTATATTTCTAGCAACCATGAGTCGAGACTGGTATTTGCCACTGCAGCGTATGCTGCATTTGTGGATAATGCTACAGCATTGCCACAAGATCACCCTGATTGTGACAGTCTCTTCAAGATTCGGCCTATTCTTGACCATTTAGAAGATCGTTTCTCAGAGATCTATGTACCTGGGAAAGATAGATCTGTGGATGAGTCTCTGGTCCTGTTCAGAGGCCATTTGGTTTTCAGACAATACATTCCTAGCAAGAGAGCATGTTCTAGTTTTAAGATGCATATGCTGTGTGAAAGTGCCACTGGATGTGTGTGTAATTTTAGGGTGTACACTGGTAGGGATTCTTCAATTGAACCCCCCAACCCTCATAGTTGCCCTTCCATTGTTGGGAGTCAGTGAGAAAATTGAGTAGGAACTTGCCAGAGGACTTTTTAATAAAAGGTCACCATTTATATGTGGACAACTTCTACACAGTCGTGCAACTATTTAAGGAATTGTTCAAGGTGAGCACTGTGGCATGTGGCACAATCCGCTCTAACCGTAAGGGTTACCCAAAAGAGCATGTATGTAAAAAAAAAAAAAAACCTTGAAGGGGAGAGAGCAGTGCCTTGCATGGTAATGAACTTCTTGCTTTGAAATTTTTAGATAGTAGAGATGCTCACAACTATTCATGATGAAAGCACTTCACCTGTGACTGTTAGTGGCCAGGTAGCATAAGTGTGAAAACCTGTGGGCATATTAGACTATAGCAGGCACATGGGAGGTGTTGATGGATTAGATCAACGTCAGAGCCTTACAATGCTGCTCGAACAATCATACATCTGGTAGAAGTTGGCTGTTCATTTGGCATCCTTCAATGCTTATGTTGTTTTCAAAGATGGTTCTCCAGATTCCAAGATGAGTTTTGTACAGTTTCAGCAGTCTGTAATAGGTAGCCATGTTGCAGTTGAGCAGGCAAGTGTTCCTAGAGTGAGTGGTGGAGGATGCGTCTAAATCAAAAGATCGCCACTTTCCTGAATACATTCCTCAAACACCCAAAAAAGACTTTCCTTGACGGAGATGTAGAGTCTGTGTCTCAAAAGGAGTACGAAAGGAGAACCCAGAGTGTCCTTCGATCCTGGGCTCTGTGTGACCACGTTTTAAATTATACCATACACAATTAGTATTGGGAGCAACCATACAAGTAAAAGGGAACTGACTTTTGATTGTATTGCGATATATTTTCTGTTTAGATACCTGGTTGGCAGTAGTTTGATGTGCTTAGTTAAACCTGTGGCGTATGCAGTCATAGTTGGCATTTCATCTTCAGCCAAGAATCCTTCTAGGATTTAGTCGAACCCCCATACCTGAATATAGAGAGTGTGGGACCCCGTCCTGGTCTCGAGTTGGATACCCCGTCCGGGTTGTGTTAGACCGCTGTCAGCTGGAGCGACTGCATGCAGGAGCCTCGGCGTCTCTGGTCAGTGTGTCAGCATGGAAGTCTCGGTTCCCTCTCCCTTACCGGGGCAAGATGTGGTATATTTATACCCTGGAGACTCTCATCCCTTTGTGTGGTTTGCATTCGGCCTGGTCAGTCTTGAGGAAGACGTCAGGGGTGAACTTTGTACAGACATATTATGCAGGTGCTGTATGCCTAGAGATTCATGCATAATTAATGAGTACAGTGTGGGCCTGTGTTAGGGAAAAACCCTGCTGTATTCCAAACCGCAGAATAGAGAACGTTCAGCCCTCGGTGCTCGTTGTGTACTAGCGGGACTAATGTGGGTGAAAGATCATGCCTATATAAGGAATCATACTATAATAAGACATGTACAGTTATGACCGTAATAGGGCATATGCGGCTTTGACCATAATAGGGCAAGTACGAATATGACCGTATTAGGGCAAATATGAATACGTCCATTTTAGGGCATGTATGAACGGGTCTACATTAGGGCCTCTATACGGGACATAACACCCACTCCTCTTCCGAAAAGGATGACAATGACCATACTTAAAATCTGGACAATTTAAAAACATTTTAAAAGCAAGTAAAAACATGGTTTTAAAATTGTTAAAAAAAACTTCAAAAAATGTTACAATTCAGCTATTTCCAATTGCCACAAAAAAAGAAATGTCTATTTTGTTTCTCTATACAAGTTGCTTAACTCAAAGCGGAAGAAGGCCATGCTTTTCCCAAGCGAAAGTGTCAATTTAGGAAGTGGTCCAATTTTGCTCGCTTATTATGAAAACGAGTGGAGAAGCCGAATTCTTTCCCAGGACGCGATGAGCCAATTCAAGATGAAGTGTCCTGGCTGGGAAGCACAACATTATCTGTGTGGGCTACTGCAGATGAAAAATCCAACACCTCACAGAGAACGTCAATCGCACATGGATGGAATGTAGCACTGCCAACAGTCGATTCTGCGGCAGCTTGTGCGGCAGTTGTTACCTGGGTGCCTGAAGTGGAGTCGCCTAACCCAGCAGGAACAAACGGCACCTGTGGATTCTCCAGGAATGCCTTCATCAGGATTGGAAGCCGCTGGGGACAACGCAGAGCGTGGGCCTTGGTGGGGTCCAGCATTGCATCCGTGTCCGGAGGCGCATCTGATGGAAATGTTAGACAAAGATTCAACGTGCATTCTTCTCCGCAAAACAGGCATCGAAGAACAGGTAAGATGCAGTCTACCCAGACTGGTCGAAAGGATAGAAACCAGGAGGCATTGAGTTCTCGCAGGCAAGAAATGCCCAAAAGTTGTACCATGCGTTCACGGTATTCCCGCTCCTGGAGCATGTTCGCCATTCCCTCGGGAATTGGGCCGTCCATTGCGTAGCAGTAGTATTATGAATAGGACCCCTGCAACCAGCAATAGGATGAGCGGGAATCCTCCAAATACGCTTCCCAATACGGAGTGTATAAAATTTGGGATCACTCCGAGGACTGTCTGAAAGGTGCTTAACAGTCCTGACCCTATGGTCTTAAATAGGTGTACAATTCCGCTCGTATCTGATATATTAAAGATACATCCCACCATTTCTACGAAATGAAAGGGGCAGTTTGTACGTATAAGCGTCTGTATCTCAGTCGAGGTCCTTGCCACTTGAAGTTCAAAGGTTTCTCGAGCGGAGGTTAAGGGCACAGGCTGCTGTAAAAGCATGGCTTGCAGTCTGCTCAGAGTATCAAATTGTATAAAAGAAACGTTCAGTGAAGGCCATAGCGGCGCCTCTCTGACTGTGTTGAGTGGCGGAAACAATACTTGCATACAGCAAGTAACCCTGGAGTTAACAGTGACCAGATATGCGACGCCCGGAAGCATCCCACAGCAACCTTGATCATTTAGTATTAAGTAACTCCCATTCGAGAGCAGCTGGAAAACCAGCGTGATCATGGCCGCTGGGGTCCCTGTCATGTGACATGATAGGTTTGCTACTGAACCGCTGCAGGCTCCATGTAGTGAAACCTCCTGGCACATGAGAAAACCGCTTAAAGCGTTCTTGCAGTTTGTACCACTCAGATATACTTCTCGATCCCCATTCCGGCATCGATATCTATATGGTAACTCCCAAGTTTCCTTAATGTAACCCTTACCCATTTTTTCATATTTGCCTGCCTGCCTTTGCTCAAGGCAATATTGGAACTGAAATGTAGTGACCGGCAGAGTGATTTGGCCATGAATTAGCCATTCAGTTGATGGTGATTTGGCTACAGTGAATGGTAACCTTTCCAGTTTCTCAATACGCAGCATTGTATATTTGGCTCCCCTTTGTGCCATTTCTGTCTATCAGTCAGATTCTATTCCGAAAACAGAGACGTGGTGTTTATGAAACGCCATGGCACATAGCCTGCACGTAAAGATTGCAACGTCCAGCTTAGCATTATAATAGAACGTAACTGAGATTGCCCATGTTGTAACAAGGCCAGATCTTGTTCTAATATGTCGATTGCCGAAGACACAATGTTGCCCAAGGAGTAAATCCTGGAGGTCAAAGTTGTTAACCCATTATCCACTACAGCTAAAGCCTTTTCTAAGTTAATACGGTCTATTTCTCGTATTCTTTCTGCGGCCTCTTGTTGGGATATTTTCCAGTTTTCATTATAATAGGCATAAATGCCGGCATATATGAAACGTTTCTGACGTGTTTTCCTTGGGCCTAACAAGAAATCCCTACGGTCTACATCATGTGTGAGTAAGGTCAAATGATGTTTTACTTCTGTGAGTGTTGAGGTTTCTAGCCAATGAAGGCACAACTTCCCAACACTATAGGATGTCACTACCCCTGGGTGTTGTCTTTGTACATAGCGGGTATCTGGCCTATGGATACTAAACCCTTCGGTTGTATTCATAAATCTTTGTTGACAGGTGTTTGTGTCAATGGGCCAAATCAGCCATTTCGTCCAATCAGGATCTGATCTGTTGTACTGGAGAATGTCATCTAATTCTACCTCTTGTGTAGTTGAATTCTGCCCCCCACCCATCTGTGATGGTGTAGGAAACCCGGGTGAGTTCAGTTCCTTGTTCTTGGCTAGTCCAAGACAGGATGTCCGTTGCGCAGTTTCATTCAGGAATATAATCTGCTGTGGAATGAGGCATGCTCTAAAAAGCGCTTCTGTTCCCTGGACTTGCCAGTCCCTAGAACCCCAGATTGATTTTAAATCTATAGTGTCCTTCCATAGGTCGAAACCCTGTGTAGACAACTGGGCCATAAAGAAGCAGAGTAAATCTGTTTGGTGTTAGTCAACATAATTTTCTGTGTCGATGTTTTTGCCACTTTGTAGTAAAATGACTTTGGGTCAGAAGTATTAAACCCTGAAAAGTATGTGAATTTCTGTGCAAAAGTTTGCAAACTACCTTTTGGAGGTGTTGGGCAGTGTTCCCACTGGTGGTATTCAAATACATTTCTAGGTGTTATGGATTTGTGTAAGAAATGATGACCATATTGTTGGTAACAGTACAATGTATCATAGTCTGAAGTACCTTCTAACATTTCATTGTTCGGAAATGCTGCTGTGTTTTCTAAATCAGACATATTGTTTACAGTTTGTGTCCCAATCATCAGAAAATGTACTGGAGGTAAAGATATCACTTAAAGAAATTTTAAATACATGTTTAAGCTTTAAAAGTTCAGTTGGACCGAATATATCATAGTCAATCTTGTCCCATACTTTACCGTCCGGTATAGGAACTGCTGTGATGTTCACTGAAGACAAGTCTCTTGGTTCACGATGTGAAGATTGGTGAGGTTTTAAAATCAAATTGACTCTTTGGGCTGTAGAGCTCTGCTGGAGGTATCGTCCATTAATAAGCATACTAAAAGTTATTATTAAACCTAGCCAGAAAATGAAAAATAAAATCCCAGTGATATACCATAGTTCTAACCAAGGTGACACCAGGTACGTCTTTCTAAAAAAGTTCAAAAAGTCAATGAGTTTCTCTTTGTGTGATTTTTTGGCTGGCGTCGTTTCCGGCTCGCTTGGATCCAGTGAAAACGTATCAAAGTTCATGAAATAGCCAGAAGCAGTTCGATCAATTGTTGGAATTGCATCGGGATTTGTTGAAATCGGATTTTGCTCTTGACGAGGCATGTTGACGTAGACGTCTGTAGTCGGTCTTATTGCAACTTCGTTGTTAAGTTGATTTTCATTTTGAAGATTAATTTCTTGTTGAAGTGTAACGAGTTCCATAGCATTTTTGCTTAGTCCAGTGGTTCCCAATCTGTGCGCCTTGGCACCCCAGTGCGCCATGAAAAGTAGCCAGGGGCGCCGTGCACCAAGCACACAGATTGGGAACCGGAAGCCTTCAGTGTACAGCAGTACACTCTTGACCTGTATTTTTGTGAGCTGAGAATTCTATGAAGTTTCAGCAATTAAATAACACAAGCACAAACCATTAAAAACGCTGATGCTTTTTGCTTTTTCCTGCTTTTGTGTTCAGATGTCACATACTCTTATGTATGTGCTTGCATGCATTCCTCAATAGATAAACAGATGTTTAGTTGGGCCCCCGTTTCCACGCAGCATGCTGAATGTTCCAGAAACCTATTTTAAGGACACCAACCTTTCCATAGTGAGGCACGGCTGCAAAGACCAGTGTTTGCCCCATGTGAAAATGTAATCTGTTCAAATATCTTTTGCAGAGTCTTTGAAATAAATTCTGCCAAAATCTGGGCCGTACGTAAACCGGCTTCTCTGAAAAATCAACATGCATTTGAGGGGCAAGGATTCATTTTTGTGGGAGATGTTAACATAATATGGAGATTTTGGTAGTCTGTTTTGCAATATGCTTTTGTAAAGTTTGTTTCTGTGGTCTGTTTCCATGTGCTACTCCTACAGTCTGTTTTCACATGCTACTCTGGAAAGCAGCATAAGTGACTTATTTAATTGTGGCTAGCTCATCTAATGGCCTCAAAGTGTGAGAAGAGGGTGGCAAGGCCGTGGATAGTTTTTCGGCAATATTGTCGTTCCTAGCTGTGGTTCTAGTATCAGTGCTCGTGCTGGCAGTCTTACTAGTACCCAAGAAAGCCACACTAGTAAAGTCTGGACTTTCATATTTATCTGTAGGATTTGCATGGCACCTCCAATTGGATCCCTTTTGTTATTACCACCACTACATTCCATTCTTCCAGAATTTCACATGCCTCATCATACAACCTGCACCAGCACACTATTCAGCCGGGATGCCATATTTCCCCCGTCTTTGCAAACAATGCAGTTTGTTGCATAGTTCAACGTTAGTGACAGAGCACCACACACGCATGAACACATACATGCAAAGTCTGGTGTAAAAGCAATAGTTCTTCAAAACTCATTTGTGAGTCAAATGACTACATGCAAGTACTACCTAAAAGGTCTTACCGCGACCTGTCACGCACATCATAGCCTACCATTGATACACTTTCACAGACTCCATGATTTTAATACCTTCATCGGCTTCATCCAAATTATTGTCAGGGAGAAAAATGAAAGTACCCCTGAGGTTGTGCTTACTTGCCAAAAAAAAGTAACATAATAGGGAGCCACGGCCAACGGCCAATAGCTCAAGGGAGCCGGGGGTCAAAAAAGTTTGGGAACCACTGGCTTAGTCCTTCATTCCCTACAGGTGGCTCTTCAAACGTGATGAGTCTTTCTGTTTGAACTTCTTGGATTGTAGTGAGAGGAGGGCGTCTGCTACTGTGGAGTCCACGAGGCCTACTGTTTAGTATCGGCCACATAGTGTGGTTTGATTAAGTCGATTGAGACAAATCTTTTCTCCTTTTTTCCAGCAAGAGGCGGCAGGAGTACAGTTCTTGTGCCGTGGATTGCTAGGACCGGTACAGGCTTTCTGTAGGATGGCCCAAATTCTTTCTTGTCAGCAATCTTTTCTCTGACCAGATCTCCGAGTTTTGGGATCCAGAGAGGTCTTGCCGTTACTGCCTTGACTTCCTCAGTGGCGGTCTGTTTCTGGAGCACGTTACTTTGTTGTGTTCTGGATTTGTTTAGATCCTGTAAAACAGCCAAACGATCATGGATATCAAATGGTTTTTCATCCGCCACTGCGCCTTCACAATCAAGATCAGGTACCCACATTCTTGTCCCAAATAGGACCTCGTATGGAGTGACACCCCCTAGAGAGTTTCTTGGCTGGTTATTTATAGCTCGTTGTACCCCATAAAGGTGATCGACCCATCTACCGCCCTTGCCTAATACCCTATCTGTTAAAGATTGCTTTAAGTCACGGTTTTTCCTCTCAACGGAATTTCCCTCGGGATGATACGGAGAGGAGTATCGCAATGCTACGCCCATTCCTTCCATGACCTCTTTGTAAGCTCGAGAGCTAAACGCGGGGCCACGGTCAGAATGTAACGTGCCAACTGCGTATGTGCCGATAAAGACTCGCAAATCTTTTATAACAGTTCGAGCGTCAGCCGAGCACTGAGGCCAGGCCTTGAGGACACCTGAGCTGGACGCGCACGGACAGACAACCTGATGCTGTCTAATAATGGTATCTGTACTGGACGTGTTGTGGTCGACCCTTCCATCTGCTTGCAGATGTTGCAGTTCCAGACATAGTCTCTTATCTGCCTTCTCATTACAGGCCACCAGTAGCGTTGCTTCAATAAAGAAGCAGTTGCATTAAGTCCCAAATGTACAGAACCTGTCCCTTCGTGTGCTGCCACTATTAAACTGTGCCTACTATCCATATTTGGTATTACTCTATCCCCCACTCCAGGAATCTGAGCATATGGAATGTTTTGTGCATCTAACTTGTAGGAGTACTTGAGTGGAAATTTCTTTGGTACTGCTGTACTGCCTTTGCGTGAAGCATTAACAGCTACCATAATCTCGCCGTCTATTCTCGTTTGTGAACGAGTGATTGCAGCTACGGAAGCCGTGTGAACAACCCCCTTTGCGGCTTCATCAGCCAATGAATTCCCTTCAACGTGAACGCCATCACGCTGATGACTCAGTGTATGTATCACGTGAGCCCTTGGTAGTTCGTTTCTCAACTCTACTACCTGTTCCCATAGCATTTTATGCTTAATTGTGCCACCTTTTGCGTCTTTAAACCCGTTTTGTTCCCAATGATGTAAGTACTCATTGTACGACTGTACACAGTAAAAGGAATCACACACAATAAGTGTGGGGAATTCGTGTTCCGTATTTACCAGTGCCAGTATAAGTGCTTTCAACTCTGCAAACTGAGCTGTGCAGTCTCCTAGAGATTGCGTTTTTGTGCAACTCGGATGGAACTTCCCATCGTGCATGCGACCTTTAACGATTGCACACGCTGCGCTGTAAGCTTGCTTACTCCCTATGGCAGGTTGAGCAGATCCGTCAGTGTAAATAATGTATTCATACTGATCTAGAGGCAAAATTTCATTTGGTAGAGGATATTCGTGTTCGTATTGCAGGAATGCTGCGTTTTTAAACTTGGATCAAATCTGTATTCAACATCTGTTGCAGTAAGAGAATTAGCCCATTGTATCCATCTCGGATGTAAGGCTTTTGCATTTGGAATGCTAGCTTTAGTAACAGCTTCTAAAGCTGGTACTGGGGTCACAATTATGCGTTTTCCCTGAGCCAGAGCTCTTTCTCTTGCTACAGCAGTCTACACTGCTGACAGGATTTTTTCTGTTGAAGTGAAACGCATCTCAGCGTTTGTATACAGGTGTGATTTATATGCGATCGGTACTGTTTCGCCTTCATTAAAAGTCAAATAAGTGTACCCGCATTGACCCGCTATGACTCGGATCACCAAGTTGCGTACGTTTACGCGTGTTTGTAAGTGTTTTGAAGCTATCATGTCTTCCTGTAGGGAACGCAGGATATTTGTATGTTCCTGTGTCCATTGTCTGACTGAAAAATTAGGTTTTATTAAGTCGTAGAAAGGTTTTACTTTTTCTGCGTAATCCAAAATGTATGTTTGACCAAAATTTAGGAATCCCAGAATTGATTGTAAATTCTTTAAAGATTTTGGAGGTTGGAGCAGCGCACACTTTTCTAAAAAAGTTAGCTGCTAGGCTTTTTCCTTCACTTGACAACTCGTATCCTAAAAATAAGACACTGAGGTGGGCAATTTTTGATTTCTTGAAATTAAATTTATAGCCCTCAGAGGCAAATCCCATAATAATGGTGCTCACCCTGGTCAAGTGCCTCGGTAAGTCATCGTCCGTCAGATAAATATCATCCACATAGGACAATGCTTCTTCATCCAAATCTTGGAGCAACTCTGTTACCCTTGCTGAAAATACCCCCAGGCTGTTTTTATACCCTTGGGCTAGTCGACAAAATTGTCGCTGGGACCCTAACGCAGTGAATGCTGTCAGATACCTGCTTTCAGGCGCTATATTTTGGCAGAAAAATCCATTTGAGATATCTAGTGTTGTTTTGTATTTTTTTCCGCACAATGTTATTCATTAATGCGGCACTGTGTGCATTTTGAACTGCAAATGTCTTTGTGCATGAGTTTAAATGTTTGTAATCCAAAACTAAACGATGTGTTGTCAGGTTTCATTACGGGAAACAAAGGATTGTTCATAGGTGAAGTGCAATTTTCAATCACCCCCTGGTATTCTAGTTGGTCTAGAATCTCCCCGACTTGTTTTTTAGCTTCCTGCTTTATAGGATATTGCCTTTGAGCATTTGGGGAAACTTTTAACGGGATCACGTGGTGGGTTGAATCCTCATCCCAACCAACATGATTTTTATACAATGCTGGAGCTAGGGCAACCGCCCACTCCTGCGCATATGCATGTTTTAGGTGAATGGGAACGAGGTCGGAAAAGGCTGGAAAAAATTACCATTTCTCCCCTAGGGCACTCTATGATAAATGCTGGCGGCCAGTCTTGTTCTGCTAATAGAATGTCATAACCTGATGACAGATTTTTCCAAAATAGACCTTTAACCCCTTCCGTGCTTCTGTCGGCCAACGGCCGTCGCGAGCACTACCTCGCTAGTGCTGCGCACGTCCATTGGCCGACGCGGCCCCGCCCACTCTTTCAAACCGCCGCGGCGGAATTCGCGCCGCGGTTAAGCGGTTAATTTTTCTGGGCTTGTCCCCCTCCATCCGGAGTGTTATCTCATGTAACTTATGTGGGACACTTACCCGAGTATTCGGTGTTTCCACCGTGATATACTCACTCAACTCCGCTGTCACCAGAAATTCCTTCAGGTTCTGGCGAGCTATCGTTACTTCTGCCGCGCTGTCTAGCATCGTCAGAGCCCATTCCCCATTCAGAAGCTGTGTCCTCAGAATTCTGGGCATGTCTGATCTTGAGACCTGCTACCTTTTTCTTTTTGAACTGAGGTTTTGATTTTTGTTTATCTTCTTTTTTAGGTGCGTAGTCCGCAGCGCGTTGCGCGTCTCTGGACTTCGTACGCTCCTCTTGTCTGTGTTCTGACCGTCCTTCCCTCTCGGAGTTTTTTGATGAACCCTGAAAGGAACGAGAGGAACGAGTATCAGTATCCTGATACCGGTCAGGTTTTTTAATATTATCCCTATTCCTGAGGTTATACCTCCTTTCAGAGGGCTCCTATTGAGGAGACCTACCTCTGGATTGAGATCTGTTGTCTTTAGACTTTTGTTGTTTTTTATTTTCCCACTTCTTTTTAGAAGAAGTAGGTGTCTGCTTTGTAGTGTCCTTTTCAGGACTGCCCACCAGTTGTGGTTTTAATGCTTTCCCACCTAGACTGTCTCTGCCTAGTTCTGCATACGCAGTTTCAATTATTTTTGGTAGTTCGTGTTTTTGGTCCTCTGGACTGAACTCCCTTAGACGTTGGCGGATCGCCACTGAAGCTGCTGCCCTCTTAATGTTAGCTAGTATTATGGCTGATACCTGGTCAAAGTTATTAAGTAACTTCATCCTTAAGTTAAGGGCAGGTTCTGCTCCGTACTCATTTTGTATCTGTCTGAATACGTCAGGTACTACTGCTAAGCACGGGATACCATGTGTTCTGGTAAATATGGCAGCGAAGACTGAACCCCAAGAGGTGCAGTCCTCTACTTGTGGTGTGATCCCCATGGGCAAGCAGATTGTTAGAATTCTGTGTTTATCACAGGTGGTAGTATTCGGGAATACTGCCTCAAGCCGAGTTATTTTCTGAGCTATCCAGAATGGTATTTGTTCGTGTTTTGCGGGCTTTTGCCCATTACCGCGTGTAATGTTTGTGGAGTAATTTTATTTCCTGTATTCTGGACTCTCTTGTGGTGCAGCTGGTGCAGGCTGAACTGTTAAAGTCCTCATCACAAATTGAGTGAGGTTTCTGTAGATTTTAATTAAATCTTTGTGTTGTACGAGTAAGTCTGGCTGTGGCATTGTGTCCATGTCAGGATGCGGTGTGTACGCCGCTAATATGGGCCATGTGGCTCCTGCTCCTCCGAGCGGGCCTAATCTTGCTCTTCCTCGTACGTGGGGTAGGGCGCCTTTAAACCAATAATTATGCTCCTGGTAAGTGAGCGGAATCTCTAACTCCTCAAAAGGAGTATAGTCCTCTGGTGTTTCATCTTTTAGGTAGAAATGAAATACATCTGCAAGTGCATTCGCTGCTGGGAATGTAACCCATGAATAGAACACCTCTGTTTTATTGGATTCGTGTGCCTCGATCACGAAAATTACTTTACCACCCCCGGCTCTTAAGCCATGTTCTAGAAGTTTTATGGTGACTGCCCTTCTGAAATTTGGTGCAATTTGTATTGCATCTTCAGGGTCTTCTTCATCTAAACTGAAGAGGTTTGTTTCAACTCTCCTTGTTTCTTCTGCTTGTTCAACCATTTTTAAGTGGAAGAAGGGTGTTGAAGGATTTTTTAAGATAAGGTGTAAATGCACAATTTGTAGGAACTATATGTCCTTCAAGCTTGAATAACCAACAGCCAATAAATAGTACTCTCGTACTACTCAGCTGCGGCGGAGTTTGTGCCCACCCACTCCAGACGTCTCTGGGGTTTTGTGAGTAGGTTCTCTGAGAATAGCACGACTGAACTACTCAGATTCTACTGTTAAATAAGTACCAAACCAACGTTGGGCGCCATGTCGTGTAGTTCCTATAGTACCCATGCAGGACCTGCACGTTTGTATAACATAAGCTGTGGGCTTGGTGGCAGACTGACTCTGTACACCCTCACCGCGTATGTTAGATTGTTTTGCATTAGCTAGCTCGCAGTGCCACTAGAATCTCCTCTTATCGGGGAGAGATTAGTTCCTGGCAACCTTAGATCATGACAACCCAAATTCCTCAGAATCGTGGAAACAATGTACTACCTTTCGCTCAGTCACTCGTGCTTACTTATTCGGTTTGTCGCAGAGTTACACAAATAAACAGACGGTGCGTTTTAATAAGTATTTATTGAACGGTTGTTATTCTAGTGTAAAATATATGTGCTGCAGAAACCAGCAGACAATAGCAGAGATATATGATCAGCAGTACGATAAAAGCAAAGGGATAGAACAGTTCTACCATATTGCAATAGTCATGGATACATACATGAATATAAAAGCATTATGCAAAGTGTGCGTACTCCTACGATGCCTAACTAGATGTACCTGAGTGTACCTAGCATATGTGTGTAAGACTAAAAGCCTAAGAGCCAAGAATCCTTCTAGGATTTAGTCGAACCCCCATACCTGAATATAGAGAGTGTGTGGGACCCCGTCCTGGTCTCGAGTTGGACACCCCGTCCGGGTTGTGTTAGACCGCTGTCAGATGGAGCGACTGCATGCAGGAGCCTCAGCGTCTCTGGTCAGTGTGTCAGCATGGAAGTCTCGGTTCCCTCTCCCTTACCGGGGCAAGATGTGGTATATTTATACCCTGGAGACTCTCATCCCTTTGTGTGGTTTGCATTGGGCCTGGTCAGTCTTGAGGAAGACGTCAGGGGTGAACTTTGTACAGACATATTATGCAGGTGCTGTATTCCTAGAAAATCACGCATAATTAATGAGTACAGTGTGGGCCTGTGTTTGGGAAAAACCCTGCTGTATTCCAAACCGCAGAATAGATCACGTTCAGCCCTCGGAGCTCGTTGTGTACTAGCGGGACTAATGTGGGTGAAAGATCATGCCTATATAAGGAATCATACTATAATAGGACATGTACAGTTATGACCGTAATAGGGCATATGCGGCTTTGACCATAATAGGGCAAGTACGAATATGACCGTATTAGGGCAAATATGAATACGTCCATTTTAGGGGGAGTGTGAACACTTTCGCCCAGAAAAGGCTTTGTTTCTGGGCCCAGGAAGCGAAGGCTCCTCCCCCAGGGGTCCAGAAACTGGTCTCCTGAAGGTAGGCTGGTGTTTACCAGTCAGGGAACCCACAGGAGGCTGGTTGTTTTTCAGGGGGCATCTCTAAGATGCCCTCTGAGTGCATTGTATAATAAATCCCACACTGGCATCAGTGTGGGTTTATTATGCTGAGAAGTTTGCTACCAGACTTCCCAGAATTCAGTAAAGCCATTATAGTGCTGTGGAGTTTGTAATGACAAACTCCCAGACCATATCTCTTTATGGCTTTACTGTCTACGAATGGACTTAGACACTGTAGGGGTACAGTGCTCATGCAACGGTAACCTCACCAGTGCTATAGTGCACCCAGTAGTGGGTTGAAGGCATGGCAGACGGGTATGTGTGCCATGTCGACTTCACTTTTCTCTGCACCAAAACACGCAGCCTGCAATGGCAGTGTGTGTGGGTTAAGGTACAGGACCTCTATGGGTGGAACAATAGGTGCTGCAGTCCTTACCCCTGGTCACAGTGCCCTTGGTACCCATGGTACCTTTTACAAGGGGCTTACATGTGGCCAGAGGGGTGCCAATTGTGGGTACAAATGTACAGTTTTGGGAAAGAACACAGGCCCTGGGAACCTGATTGGCAGGGACCCAGGGCACATCAAGTCAAAATGCATCAGAAATCTGGCAAAAAGTGGGGGTGTTACTGCAAAAGAAACCCACTTTCCTACAATGTGGCTCACTCTGGGAGTATTATTCCACTATTTTGTCTTTTTACCACATATTAAAAATGGCAGAACAAAGGCTGCACCTTTTTACTTCACGTTTAAAACCTGAACACAGCAAACAGCAACTGGAAGGTGACCATAATCTATACAGTGGGTCTGTAACTGAGCGAAACTAAATGTGGAAATTGTTTCTAACTTTTGCTCAGTTTGTGCTACAAACATTGTGTTGAAATCTGCAAAATATGCAGCAGGTGGTGTATTATGTAGCAAGTACAGTAAATCCAAAAGTCTGTAGAACACACAGAATCACATAATTGCAATGGCCCTGTTTTGGACTTTTAGTGGAACAATTTTCTTGTTCTGACCATTTTCTTCAACCTTCAGTATAAACTGAAATCGGGTACTAGAAAACAAAAAACTAAGCTAAGGTCTGCTTCACTTAAAATAAACTGCCTGGTCTACTACAAACTAGGCTATACACTAGCAAAATGGACAGAGCTCAAATAATAATTGAAGCGTGGCACTGTGGGGCCTAGTAAGCCATCTAATTGTAGACTTAGAACACAGGAGGCACAACATCTCCTAGTGTGCTCTTAAGTTTAGATCACAAGTGTTTATTTTGGAGGTTTGCGGGGCACAACATATCGACAGAGCATCAGGGTGTCCACAGACAAATGTGATAATATTGAAAAAATATTATACGAATGCTTGTCGAAACTAGCAAGCTTCAGTTTCATGAAGGACTGAAATGTCTCAAATGCAGGAGAGGAATGTGTCACAAAAGGCTTTCCTAGACATTATATTTTCAGTCAACAAATAAATACAATTTATATGGAGGAATCCCACTGGGACCCCACAAGGGGTTTTAAATATGGTAAAGTGAAAACAAAATATTCTGGGTGCGATAATTCATTAAAATAGTCAATCATAAATGAAAAAATTAGAACTGTTAAAAAAAAGTTTTAAAAAAAATACCACGTTGCTTGAATACTAATTACATGTAACGACTTTGAGCCTTTAGTTAAAAAGCTTCTTGTTCAGCTGAAGGCTAAGGGGCACTACATTAAAATAAAATCATAATTCATTTTTAACTATTTGTGAATGGTCCAGATTTCTTTCATTATAAAACTATTATCCACATATGGGGTCCAAGAGGAAGCGAGGCACAGTATTTTGTTTAGAAATGTGAACCAGGACAGGAATTGAATTTGTTCTGTCACCTTGATTGGGAAAGAGAGTGGGGTGATTTTAGGTGATCTCGTCTGCTTGTTTGATGGCTTTTAAATACACTGTGTGTATTGTAAAGAACCTAATAGTGTTTTGGAACAAGGAGCAGCTAGTACTTTCTAAGATGGTGTTACAACATTTCTATTTGAAGATAATTACCCCACCACCCCCCAAACAAGAAGGCTTGCACAGGTGTTTAAGTTGGATGTGTGTCAGTTCTTGGAAAGGCAAACAATGGTTTTTTCAGATGTGCAGCTAGATTACCTGGGTAAAACTTCTGTAGCTCCTTCTGGTTCCCACAGGAGAGTGGATGCATTGTTTTGTTTCCCTGATATTACTAAAGCATCAATGTCCAAATTGGTGACACTATGCTTGCAGCAATCAGCGAGTGAAGCTAGGGAACGTTGCATTAGACTATTTACCATTCGGGTAGTACAATATTCATTTAGTAGTTTACTTACCATGTTGCTTGAAAGTTATCGTGCCCTGCAAAAAGAAAGAAATCTATAAATGGATGAAAAAAATCCAGGATGAAAAAGCAACTGGAACAAAACCACATGCTCCAATTATAGAGATGCCACGGACAACCACTTAAATGTAGACAACTTTGACCAACAGGCATTATAAGGAAGATAATAAATCATATGTGCTTAAATACTTACTACTGCTTACCTAAAAATAGAAAAGCATTAAAAAAAACAATTTTAAAAAAAGTTTATGAAATACTGTGTTTTTGCTTTAATGCCAAAAGCATGCACAAATACCCAATATCAAACTTTTAGTCAGAAACAGCACACAAGCTCAAGATTGTCATGCTCTGATCGAATGTTTTCTCATACTAAAATCTGTGGTGTGATGCAGTAGGTGTAGATTACTGATCACTCAGACCAACGCTTGGTATTTAACATGTTCTCACTTTAACTGTCTAGAATGTTAACTGATTATGTGGATCCTAGATGATGACTTTGTTAGATATATGCATAACGGGAGGCATTTACGCTGGGTGAAAGAATAAAGGATGAAAAGGATGTGCCCGAGTCATGCTTGCCGTGTGCTTTGCGTACTATGATAACTAGATGGTGTTAGTGCTCGCTAAATGCATCTTGCACGGTATCTCTGCTCAGCACCCATTCCCTAATTGAAATCTTCGCTTGGTGTTCGGCTCTTTGATGTAGCCTCTGCTAATGCGTCTGTATGTTCCAGTTAAAACTGGAAATGGTCACATATGTTCCAAATTAACATTTTGTTTTAGCCATGCAAAGTCTATGAGGGGTGCATGCTATGCACACAAATAAAGCTTGTCCTGCGTGCATGTCCCTTCTGGTCATGCGTAGAAGTTATATGCATCCTGTATGATGTCTGCACTAGAAACATGCCCTTTTAAGTCTGCCTATAGACCGCTTTAGCTGAATACAAGACCTCGTGCAATCAACTCTTCAAACAAGTACAATAAGTAGAAGTACAGAGAGTGAGAGAGAGAGATATAGAGAGGGTAGGGGCTTTAGTTTTCATGATTTACCACTATTTGGATGCATTGTTCATCAAGCCCAGGGCATTTCGAGGATGGTTTCATTTGTATCCCCATTAGATGTGATGATGGGGCATCAAGTAGTATTTTTGTTAGACTGCAGATGTGATATCGAGGTTGTGATTAAAAAGTAGTGTGTGGAGGGGCATGTCCAAGATGGCACCTGTGTAGAGGTACATTCACAGAGCTACGCCGCACCGATCTGTGTAAGTGATTGGAGCAACATGCTCCGGACTCCTGTTTTGCTGCATCCTGGCGGGGGAGGTACCCGACGGGTGAAACACGTACGCGCTGCTCCACAGGAGTTGTAACAGGTTGCTAATCCAATTACTGAAGACTGGTGGGCCCGGGAGAATGTCGGAAGCAAAATGGAGGCTGCTCCAATGCCCGCCTTCCAAGAGCCTACCCTGACCGATAGACCCGTGCGGCACTATACAGGCACCTCCCCTTACGCCTGCTGCATCGGCGGGACAGACTGCTCAGCAAGCATCCACCGTCGTACAGAAGCGGGCTCACTCCTCCACGCTGGTGATTTTGGAGCTGGTACAGGGCCTCCACGAAAGCTGGGCCGGCCGGCCGGCGGCGGGAGCAGCTCCTCCCGCACTCAAACGAAACATTGGAGCGGCCTACAAAGCAGCATCAACGCCAGCCAGGCAAGTGGGGCTATCTGCGGCTGGGACTATACCGCAGATAAACTGTGGCATAAGGTTAGTCTGGGCCCTGGGGGATAACTGGTGCCATTGTTAACCTACCAATGGACTCTAATGAAAGGGCCCGATTCTACCCATCACAGGGAGCAGACTAGTGCATATAAGCTGGTCTATTAGCAAGCCCTGGGGGTCACGAGAGGCTCCTCTACATCAGGCTGCGGTACGTTGGGCGATGTAGCAGTGAATAACATTCCCCAACCTCTGCAGGTGCGTTAGAGCTCCCCCGGGCTGCGCCAGGCCCCCTGTCTGCAGCAAGGCGTTAATCAACTACCCGTGGACATTATACCTGTGCACATACATAGCGGCCAGAATTGGATCCACACGCAGTCAGCACAATGGTCAACTCAGAGTGGGGGGTCCTCCTCACTGCGACGACTCGCGGCAACGGTGCTAAAGGCTACATTGGAGATCCCATGTGTACCTGGCGGCACTGGGTTCGATCCCCTTGGCACCCCCTACCCCCCCTTCGCTCATTCGGGGGCCACCAGTGGCGCCGCATCTGCCTGGAGGGGTCTCATCATCGCCAGGCGATACCTACAGCTTGGCCAGGCACAGAGTGGCTGTCCGCAGATTCCACACCCCGCACCACTCTGAATGGGGTTTTCTGGAACAACCATGGCTTCTCATCGCGGAGGCAAAAAGGACACGACCCTCAAGAATACGGTCACTAAGACCCCTGCCAAAAAACCTGACCATCATAGAGAAGCCTCGCCCTCAACGTCTAACTCAGCGACAGCAGCCGCTCCAGACAATCAGGAGGAGGATGCACCAGTTACATGTGCTTTTTGGAAGCTCTTTTTGGCACTCAGAGATGACATTGCAGTCCTCAAACTGGACAGGTCAGCAGAAGTCAAAGACATCAAAAGAGATTTCGGAGAGTTGGTCCAAAGGGTGAATACTCTGGAACAGATCAACCACTCGCAAGAGGAAGAACTTGACGACCATCGACGTGAGCTGTTGGAACTATGCAATAAAAATATTGAACTGCAGTACCAGTTGGAAGAGCTTGAAAATAGATCAAGGTGCTCTAATATTAGAATCAAGGGGTCCCACTCCAGGCAGATGCTGGGAAACTAGAAGACTATGTCAACCGCCTTTTCCGCCATATGGCACCAGATCTTCTGGAGCAAGACATTGTATAAGACGGCACCCATAGGGCCGGATGGCCTGCCAAGTCACCAGGCATGCCACAGGACATTCTGACCTGCCTTCACCATTTTCGCCAGAAAGAGGCCATTATGTCCGCGTACGAGACCAGGGCGCCATCACCTTTGAAGGGACTAAAGTATGGCTCTATCAGGATCTCTCCCCTACAACTCTGCAATGCAGATGATCTCTCCAACCAATTACTGAATTCCTCAGGGAAAAAGGCATCAGATACAAGTTGGGACACCCCTGTAGACCCATCTTCGTCTGGAACGAAACTCGCAGTGTCCGTACCCTAGAGGAAGCTCGGTCTTTGCTGAACTTAGAAGTGACGCTAGAAGAAGAGAACACTAAACCCACCACAAGGCCCGTGCCACATACTTCCACTGGGGTGCGACGCTCCTCATGACCCACGAAAAAACATCTCAGTGAACCCACAGAAACAGAGTTGCTAAGAGAGAGCGGCCTTGCCCCGTCAACTTCAACGTTAAGACCGCACTTCTGACCCAGACAATGACTAAGTCAGGCATGAGCAATATGTTAGCCTTCTGTTGGATCCTTATTAAGAATATACTCTATCGGTTCAACGGTACATTTGATATCGTTTCAGGCTATGACAATGACTGCCAATATCCCGCCTTATTAGGGTATTCCAACTGTTCACCTTACCAGTTTTTAATCTATAGATGGTAAGTAGTAAATAAAATGTAGACATATTATGAATAGGAATTATATGTATATCTTGGTCTAGACTAGCTTTTTCTTTCATTTTATCCCATTTCCATTCATGGCAGCTTATTAGAACCTTCTCTGGCCGCATTTTCGTCCATTGGAACCCACACAGCTTGGCATCTTAAGGAATATCACATCAGTGCAAATAAAATCAACAAGTATTGGATTTAACCAATCATTACCTTAAGGTAATAATATCATCTGAGCTTTTCAGTTTGTTGTAGATTCCGTTTGAGTAACTATACATATATATCCATCCGCTCCTCTGGGCGTAGGATACATTTGCATTTATATAGCTCTATAGGATAAGGTTTTTTCGTGTGATGACATCCATAGTATTACAACAAGAGTCTGCTACTTCAGAGGAACCATCAATAGATCGGTATTTTATCTTTAACTCTATGCTCTTCAGCATGTGACTTCTATCTGAGCTTTATTCTTTTTAGAGCTTTTTTAACGTGCACAATCTTCACGCGCACTTGGGTGTATATTACTCTCCTATATGGTGTAGGTATTCTGTTCTTTAGCACGTGTAATTTTATGTGGAACACAACGCATGGATTATTGTTGCATTAATGGATTTTATCGAACTATATATAGACATATCAATCATGTATAGGTAGTGGGCATGAAAATCAAGGTCTGCTGTTGCTTTTTGTTTTTTCAGTGTATACTGTGACGGAACCCTGATGAAGGCTTCGCCGAAACGCGCGTACATCTAAAGGAATATCACATCAGTGCAAATAAAATCAACAAGTATTGGATCTAACCAATCATTACCTTAAGGATAAGGTTTTTTCGTGCGATGAAATCCATAGTATTACAACAAGAGTCTGCTACTTCAGAGGAACCATCATTAGATCGTGTATACTGTGACAGAACCCTGACGAAGGCTTCGCCGAAACGCGCGTAGTGCCAACATACCGCCAGTTGTTCTATTGTATCATGTCATCTTGAATGTATATTACATCAGAAATGGTTGTCTAATCTTTATGGATAACAACGAACTACTAGAAGAAATCTAGGATTGATGTATAACATTTGTATTCACTGAAATTCTGTGTCAACAGTAACTATATTTGGTGTATATTTTTTTGATATATGTAATGTTTTCCACAAAACTGTTTATATCTATTGAAAATTAATATGTTTTAAAGAAAGGAAAAGGGAAAAAAATATATTTAATAAATAAATCTGATAATATCAGCATTGTTGCATGTTTCTCCATTTGGTATTCACTATATTATTTATGAACTAGGTTTTCCTGCCCATACTTGTATTGTTTATCGCCTTACCTAGGCTCTCTTTCAATTGAACCTTCTGTTGGATGCCAGATCTGCTGCCATGATCCTACGGTCAGGGCCCAGTGGCTTTGTCCCCCGCATATTAATGCTTCACATATTCACGGTGGAGCTCCATCCGCTCCTCCAGTGAGCAGTGAACTCACTCAGCAGCTGACGACATGGACCCCGTGCATAGTGATCTCCTTGTTCCTAGGAGGGGAACACCCCAGTTGGGTCATTTATTGTTCTACACACTCTCTCTCTTCACTCAATGACTCCCATAACGACACCTCTACTTAAGGTACTGTTGTTTATTGGGATCAGTTTGAGACGCTTCAAATATGCACATGCTGTCCTCGCAACCATAGCCCTCCCTTATATACTACGACATGATTAATATCATTGGCTTCAATGATAGAGGACCTAATGCACCAGTGAAGTGTTTAGCACTTCTTTCCTTGCTTCGGGAAGCCAAATGTGACATATGTCCGGTTCAAGAAACACACCTTCTTCCATCAGACTGGAAATTACTTTGATCCCGTTAGTTTGACCGCCAGTACTACTCCTTTAGTAAGGGGAAATGGGTGGGGGTGGCGATCCTGCTGGCCACACATTTTCTGGGACGGGTTCTCCAGACACAGGCAGAACTACTTTTCAGTCTCCTGTCACTTTGCATTGTTGTACAAACTTACACATTCACGCTAGCTAATGTTTACGCTGCCAATGATCATGGATGCTGTGGGTCGTGTGATGGCTTCCCCAGACGCAGACACTCCCATAGGGGGTGACTTTAACCTGGTTCCAGGCACACTCCTAGATAGATCCATGCAGATGGCTGGGCACACTGGGGCACCCTGTCCGGCGAGTTGTCAGTGGCTCGCGGATGTGGGACTGATCGACGTGAGGCGAACCCACCACCCTACTGTGAAGGACTGTACCTTTTTTTCAGCAGCCCACCAGTCATACGCCAGAATACTTTCTTATCCCCCACCCCCGTCTCACGGCAGCTCTCAAATTGGTGGAGATTGGGGTGGCTGCCCTTTCCGATCACTCATCTATCTCCATACGCCTCCTTGACTCTAACCCTCAGCACCACACTTGGTGGCTTAACCATAAGCTGCTAACATATGGCTCCAGCATCAACAAAATCACAGACTCCATGCGCGCCTTCTTGGAAACCAACATACACTAGACACTCCCATTGCTCCGCTATGGGACACACTGAGGCTGTTGTCCGTGGTAACTTTATTGCTATTGCAGCCCGTTTCAATAGGGATAAGCGCACCGGCTCTCATAAAACACAACGCCAACTTAATGCTGCCCGCAAACAGCTGAAGGCCCTTGATACAGACAAGGCAGAATTTGCACTCCTTTGTACAAAGCAAAGATACTGTGCAGGGGATCATAAGGCAGGTCGCTTGCTGGCACATCTCTGCGCCCAAGCCATTAGGCAGAGAATAGCTGAGATCGAGGGATCTCAGGGGGAGAGGGTACTCTAGGTTGAGCAAATTGCTCAAGAATTTCGGCATGTTTATTCTGCCCTCTACACTGCGGAGGCTCTTGAACCGGGAGAAGCGGACGCTTACTATGCCCAGGCCCCTATGGACCACATTCCTGATGACGACGCTGCACAACTAGATAGGGACATCCATCCTAATGAAGTCATTCAAGCCATAAAGAGTATGAGGTCAGGTAAAGCACCTGGCCAAGATGAATATTCCTCCGATGTTTATAACGTTTTTGCGCCCTCCCTGGATCCAATTTTGGCCCGCCTATACAATTCTTTCAGCGTCACTGGCTCTCTTATGGGCACTATGAGAGCAGCCACTATTACAGTGTCGCCCAAGCCAGGTAAAGATCCTGCGTTCTGCTCCATCTCCCTGTTGAACGTTGACACCAAGGTCTTCACCAGCATCTTGGCGTCCCGCCTCGCCCCCTACATGCAAGGTCTGGTGGACCCCGACCAGGCTGGGTTTATAGTTGAGAGGGGCTACAGCGACAATAGCAAGCGCCGGTGCCATCTCTTAGATAAGATTCAACGCTCATGTGGCAGCGCTCCTATTATCGGTTGATGCTGAAAAGGCATTTGACCGTGTGCACTGTCTATAACTCCAGTTGGACCTGGCCAAGACTGGCCTTGGTGCTTGGTTCCAGCGCTGGATTTGGAATAACTACTCGAGACCCACGGCGACTTTTAGAGTCAACGGACTGGCGACATGGCCTTTTGATATAGCTTGTGGCACTAGGCAGGGCTGTCCCTTGTCCGGTTTCTTTTTGCCCTCCATATAGAGCCAATTGCAGAACGAATACGCAGACTTCCTAATGTTACGGGCATCGGGATGGGGGGGCAGGGAAAACAAACTCACTTTGTATGCAGATGACGTTATGATAGCCATCACAACACTGTTCACTCCCTTACCTCCGTTGATGCAGGAGCTAGAGGCCTTGGGGAGAGCGTCCGGTTTTAAAGTGAACCTCCAAAAATCACATGCACTCAATCTTACGATTCCCAAAACAGACCAAGCCGAGCTTGAACAGCCCTTCCACTTCACCTGAGCCACACAAGGAGTCAGGTATCTGGGACTGCACATACACTGGAACTCAACTAAGCGCCGCTCTTTTCTCCTGCCCGATCAGACCTGCAATTCTGGAGAGGACACACCCTCTCTTGGCTGGGAAGGCTTGCAGAGATTAAGATTACCTTATTGCCTAAAATACTTTACATTATGCATTAATAAGCTTGAACATCTTATTGGTGACTATATCTGGGCTGCTAGGAAGGAGCATATGGCCAAGAAACAAACGTATTTCTCTTTAGCAGAAGGCAGCCTTGGTATTTCTCATTTGGTGCGGTACTATCAAGCAGCGCAGCTCAGTTACCTGGTAGAGTGGTCACGGCCTTGCACAGAAAAGCACTGGTGCTTCCTGGACCAGGCAGTTTTTCCGAATACATATTTGGAAGGTGCCTTGCCTTCCTAAACCTCACCGGCCACCAGGGGTTTATATCTCCCCTGTGGTTCGGGCAATAATGGTGTTCTGGGAAAAACTTCGGGTATCACAAAAACTCTCTACTTGTAATCACAAAAATGGAAAGGAACGTCTTATAGTGATGTCCATATCAACAATTTATTATTGTAATAAATACAATAATAAATTGTTGATATGGACATCACTATAAGACGTTCCTTTCCATTTTTGTGATTTCATTTTGAGGATTGTGGCCAGGAGCGGTGGGCTACGGAGAGTTGAGCGTCGTATTTGAAAACTTTGAAGAAAAGTACTGAACAGTGACTATAGTGCACACTTTTTGTCCTCACCGCCTTGCTTTTGGTACTATACTCTCTACTTGTATTTCACCCCAGACCCCGATCATAGGAAATCCGGACTTTCCCCATGCCTTTCAAGGAAACGCATTCTTGCATTGGCAACATGCCAACTGTAAAAGAGTGGGGGACTTATTTGACCGGAACGGTCTTATGGATTTTGAATTGGTCCAATACAATTATGGTATCACTCCCAGCATGCACTGGCAATATGTCGCCATCTGACACTGGGTCACACAACCTCATATACGGCCCCATGCCAGCCGACCCCATACACCCTTTGAACAATGGCTCATTACTCGCCATACATAGAAAAGCCTTCTTTCGGACATCTACACCTTACTCACTGCCCCTCTAGGCCACACCAAATCACCTGCACAGCGGCAATGGGAATCAGAATGTGAGTGTGCCTTTACCCCTAAAGAAAGGTCGGATATTTTGCACTGCATTCGCACCTCCGCCTGCACTGCATCCGGCAAAGAGACACTACTTAAAATCACACCTTATTGGTACTACACCCCGGCTCGAGTAGCTAAATGGAAGCAGGGAGGGGGTTCTGACTGCTGGGGGCAATGCGGACACGTAGGCACACTGACACACATTTTGTTGGACTGCCCCAAATTACAATACTGGACGGAGTTTCTGCATGATATTGACGAGATGTAAGACACAGACCTTACCAGATTTCCCAACTACATTTTACTAAGTCTTCCCAAAGCCCTGACATACCCCCTGCGATCGGCGAGAGGACAGGACATTACACTTACCCTGTGCGGAGCTAAAGAAGTCATACTCTGCAGATGGGGAACTGATAGAATACCAACGCGGCTTGACTGGCTGCATAATCTAGAAGCTCCTGCGCATGGATATACGAGATATCAGACAGCAGCTACACTGGCTTTTACTGTCAGAATCAAATATCCTTTGCCCCTCAAAAATTGCATCCTGGTTTCTGTAATCTCGTTCAAACTAGACTTCACTCCATCCCCACTTAATTCCCTCAACCCTAATGCCCAATCGTGCAGAGCGTTTACAGTCGGCGATTAGTATTAGAAATGAAAAGAATTACTAAGGGAATTTGAATGTGGGGTGGGTGGAGGGGAGAGCAGGGGGCTAGGGGCAGAGGTACTGAGTGACAGGCAGTTAAAAGGCTGCCTAGATCAAACATACTTCAGGAAGCCAATATATAAACAACTGCACTAGTACTGGCACCTTGCCTCCATTCAGGAACAGTCTCAGACTAGATCCAAAACATGAGTTGACCAAGTCAAACCCACAGCATACTTCCAGGGTAATCCAAGGAACCCCCCCACCCCCCCAAAAAAACAGGTTTCAGGTTGTAGTCTGTCGCAGGGTAAAACTCCTGAGCCGCCTCAGGATTCACAACTTTCCTTCTCCAATCCCGTTTCTTCGGTTTTGCAAGGAACCCTAATGATGCGTCCACATTTTTTTATTTGAGTTTTATATAGCGCTGGCTAGACCCGGAGGTATCAGAGCGCTTTACATAGGGTTCCACAAAGTTACAAAATTACATCAGTTACATCAGTTACTAGAAAAACATTTCAAGAGCGTAAAGACGAGATAAATGGAGCTTAGAAGGGAGAGGGGGTAGGAGGGAAATAGGGTGGAGAGACGAGAGAGAGTCTGTCCAAAGTCCGGCTGGGTAGGTGACGGCCGAGGGGGAAGTCCACAGCCCATCTCCTCTATAGCTATCAGGTAGCTCCACCGGGCATCGGCCAAATATCTAGGTCTCAACGGAAAAACATTTAAAAAGCATAGGGGACAAAACAATGGAGCACAGAGGGGGAAAAGGGGTAGGGTAAAGGGGTGGGAGGGAGAATGCGAAGGCGAGACGAAGGAAGGGTCTGCCCAAAGCCCGGCTGGGTAGGTGCCGGCCAAGGGGCCATCTCCTCTATAGCTATCAGGTAGCTCCACCGGGCATCGGCCAAAAAACTAGGTCTAGCGCTTAACATAAGGAAACATTGCGTTACAAATTACAAAAATGATCACATTAATTACAGAGAGGTTACAAATTCAATACAGGAGTTATTAGCGACCGTGAAAAACAAGATCCACAGAAAAGAGAGGGGAAAAAGAAAAAGGCCAGGGAGAGCAGGGCGTCCACGGGAGGGAGTCAGCAGCGAAGAAAGATAGGAAACATAAGTCAGAGGTCCGGCTGGGTAGGTGACGGCCATAGCGGTGTGCCAGAGCCTGTCTCCCCTATAGCTGTCAGGGCAGCTCCACCGGGAATCGGTCATACATTTCGTACTCCGCCGGATAAAAATGAGAATCAGGAAGGGACCAAGAGTCAGCAGCGGAGAAAGAGACGAGACATAAGTCCGAGGTCCAGCTGGGTAGGTGACGGTCATAGCGGTGTGCCAGAGCCTGTCTCCCCTATAGCTGTCGGGCAGCTCCACCGGGAATCGGTCATACATTTCGGACTCCGCCGGATAAAGATTAAGAGAAACAAGCTCTTTCTGCACAGCATACAGGTCTTACCTACGTATTAAAAATACCAAAGTCAAATAAGGAAATGTGCACTTTAGAATCTCTTATCGAAATAAGACTTCATGGCCGCTACTGTAAAAATTTGCTCATGTTGATGTGGTCCCACATCTTAACGATCACTGTACCTGTGTATGCCCGGACCTTTGGTGGGTAACTAAACTGCCCTATGTAGCAGTACAGAGGTCCTTCCTCCAGAATCGCCACATTAAGAAAGCCCTTCACTACAGCCTTCTACCCTCTCCGACCTGCTAGATTAGGAAAACACAGAATGCAGATATTAATAGTCTTTGTCTCATTTTAATGTTTACAAACACTCGACTTTAGACTATGTTAGAGATAGAGGCAAACACACTTTTCTCAAATAGTTGGTGATGCAGGGTCACAACTTCATGGGCCTGCACCAATGTTCCTACCAATATCATATGTTCTTTACATTCTGTGGACGCAATGCAGCCTTTAATTTCCTCCATGGTTCCTCTAAGTGAGATATTTTCTCTACCATGTGCTCAGTAGTCCCCTCCGTATCTTTTTCCACAGAAAAGAACATGGCTTTGTGAGAGTCCAAGACTACATCCATCAAGAAGAGAGACCTCCCCATCCCTCTCCTCACTGCAAGTACGGGGCTTGGGGATGGGGTAGGGGAGAATACATTTTCTCTAGAATTGCTTGGGTGTGCTTGCTTTATTTTGGTGGCATTGTGGAGCCATAAGGGCCAGCCAATTCAATTGTTGCTCTGGGTGACCTTCAGCTCTGGTCTTTGTACAGCGACAGGCTAAATGTCCAAAACCCACTGCAGTCTTCGGTCACTTTCACTTAAGCAGATGAGCTTCACTTGCTCCTCTCTGTCCAGGTTGTTAGTGATCCTCAGTCAGGTCTTTAGTGAAGCTGAGGGACTCGCTCTAGGCGCCGGATCCCTCAAGACTTTACAGCAGGATCTAAGTGCATCTTTGCTCTGAGATTTTCTGAAGCAGAGTGCACGTCACCATATTGAATGCACAATATATCAGGTTCTGAACATACTTGGATGGCGAGCCAACAATGCCCCCTCTCCAGTCATCGCTAGCTTGATGGACCCCGATCCAACACGGGTACTATCCAACTTGTAATCGGACAGCACCAACATGTCTTTGTGTGACTCTCATATTTTCAACACAACAATGCCAGCACTTCTCAGAGTGTCTGTGAAGTACAACTATTTTTCTATATGAATGTCAAACCTTTAACTGAATACCAAAAGTACCTCTCAGTAGGGAGCATCAATTTAGTGACTAACTACATATCTGCCATTTTAGCACATGGAAAACACATATTACAAACTATTACATTTGAGATGACAGAAATAATCTTATTTGTAAACTGATTCATTAAGTACCATTAATCTCCTGGGTGCTTCTGACGTGACCACTCCGTTAATAGCGCAACCCGCCAGGCACTGTTCACGAGGAAGGTCAAATCAAAGAAAAAAGGGCTGGGAATCACTCTGGTGCACCAGAGATATTTCCCTCTGGACCCTCACCTTGGGCTTCAAGGGAAAAAAGCTTTTCCTGCAGTCATAGGTTTTTACTGGGGTGGCTTGGGGATGGGGTGGCTATCAGTGCACACATCAACAACGAAAATGAAAGCAGCTGGAGCCTCACGCTCCAGCTGCTTTCCGTTTGATCGGTGCTCAGGGACATAGCTCAGCCTCCAAAGCACCAATATGAATGTAAGCAGGCTGTTGCAAAGGAGAGATCCTCCACTTCCTGGAAAGGGATCGTTGCACTATCCCCCGGGGTCATTTTCATGGGATACAGTGATTATAGGCATGGCTTATGCTTCCCCTACACCCAAACGAGATCTTTTTAATAAAAAAAAATATTTAAATCGAGTGGAGGGCTAGCCATTGTGCCAACAGATCAGACTGCACCCGGAAACCCCACGACACAGCCAGTGATCATTAAATTACCCCCTGCCCCCATTAGGTAGACTGCTGGGACATATGCCTCAATTTGCTCACCCCGGGGGCTGAAAACCTGACATACATCAAGGAAGTTCTTTTAATTTTGTTTAAGGAATGGGATAGTGGGAGGGGCAGCGGGATTGTGGGAGGGGCAGCCTATGCCCTGATCTGCCCCCAAGCCATTCTTTCTGCCCCCAGACATTCTTTCTGCCCCCTGGCAGGGCAGAATGTGGAATTTACCCCTAATCTGTTCAAACCAGTGGCTCAAAGCATCATTAGAAACCAGGAATTAGTCTTTTTGATTTATTATGTATGATGAAGCCCGTAGTGGCTTTGGGCTGCACCCGTCCATCTAGGAACCTAGGCAGTCTTTCTGCACCACCAGACATATTGGGAGGTTATACCCAATCTGCCCATCCCAGGGGAGGAGGGACAGAAAACACCACTAGATGCCAGGGATATTTTTTTTATAGTTATGTATGAGTTGGGGTGGCCTATATTGACATCGGGATGATCCCCTCTAACCTAGGGGCCCAGACATTCTTTCTGCCTCCCTAGGAGCCATAATGGGGAGACTAATCCCAATTTGCCCACCCTGGGAAACAGAAAGCACCACTAGACAATACAAATGACTTTTTAATTTATTATGTATGGGGTGGGGGGCTAGCCCATATTGGCTACGGGCAGTACCCCTTCACCCCAGGGGCTAGGACATTCAGGGAAGCCAAGCAACCCCGGGCATTTCTGAAACCTAAGGACACAGTAGAATCCAGAGTTGCACTGCCCAAGTGGGTCCCTGTATGATGTCTTGAAAACAACAAAACAGTCCAGAAAAAACAAACAAATGTCCTCTCTTCCCATGACAGATGGCTCCAACAAATGGGCCGGGCTCTACCGCTACCCAGAAAACCCTGCTAACCTTGGGCATTTCTGAAAACTTGAGACTAAGGGGAAATCGAAGATGGTGTGGGCCTGCATGGATCCCAGCATATTTTCTTACCCAGAAAGTTGTACAAATGTATAAGCCTGGGTTGAAAAGAACAATTTTGCCCATATTTATGAGACAGAAATGTTGGGTGCATTCTGCCGACAGCAAACATCTTACCACTTTGCGTTCCCCCCAGTCTCCCAAGAAAATACATTAACTCACGTGTGGCTGGGCACAACGAATATAATGTGAATGGACCACATCTTAAATACGTAAAGATCAAATTGATACTACCACTGACTCACACAGGCCAAGATTTTACTGGTTCCTTTCTAGTGCGATAGGCCATGCACAAGTGTGGGATACTGTTTTCATCAGGAGAAGTATGGCTATAATGGACTTTTGCTGTTGGATGCAAGTTACAAAATGTTTTGTCACATATATACGAGGACATTTTTCGCACATACTTTGAATGAGAGAGTTTATAAAGCGCACAGATACTCCAAAAGAAGTGTCCCGGCGCTACAGACTGACATTTATAGAGCATTCTGGGTAAGAAAATGTGGTAAGGTCCATGCATGCCTCACGATCCTGGACTACCCCAAGTATCTGGTCTTCAAAAATTTCCTGGGCATGCATTTTTTCTGTGTCCCGGTCAATCAAAGGCCCTATGTTCCAGCTACTCCCCTCCAACCCTCCCTTAGAAATTACGAGGTAACATTTTTGGGGCATAATTATGCCATCGATAGAGCATTCTGTATACGAAAACATACTGGGATCAACACAATCCACAACAAACACCCTGGGCCTCTAGTTTTCAGAAAAGCCTGGGGCTGGTAGGGTTCCATAGGTGCCAGTTGACACGGAGCTCAAATACAGCAGCCACCGCCCATAGAGAGTGAGACGTATTTAGGAAACGTTAGGCATAGTGTTGCAGTTTGGAAAGTATTTTGGTAAAGAAAATGTACTGGGATCGACACAAACAACACTTGGACTACGCAGAATGTGCCTAGGATTTTAGAAATGTTTTGGGTTGATAGGTTTTGCTGGGCACTGGCCAAGCCCAAATACTGCTTCTAACTAACCCTGGGCGTAGTTCGCGTAGTAGCGCTACGCGAAGTGCACTTCGCGAGCTACGCGTATCTACGCGAACTGCGTAGTGCACTGTGCAAAATGCTGTTCGCACTGATTGCACAGTGCCGGATGCTTGTCCGCACTGTGCAATCAGTGCAAACCGCAAATTTGCATAGTGAAAGCGGTCGTTTTCTGCCGCTTGAGTAGATTTCTACTTGAGCGGCAGCTTTCTCAACGCGGACTGGTAGTTTCTCATCGCGAGCGGTCGCGAGCATACTCGACCACTCGCAATGAGAAACCTGACCTCCCCGCATTGATAATCGCGCCGGGAGGTTTATTTTCCACGCTCGCGATCGGCAACTTGATGTTGCTGATCGCGAACGAGGAAAAAGTCTCGCCGGGATGTCATTTTGCTTGCTCGCGGTCGCCAACTTGACGTTGAGGACCGCGAGCAAGCAAAAAATGACCGCTACGCGTGTTTGCACTGTGCTACGTGCAATTCGCGTAGTGCGAAGTAGCGCAAACTTCGCAAACTATGCGAGCGTAGTACTTCGCCCAGGGTTACTTCTAACAACATCTACAGAATTATTACTATTCAAACTGAAATATCTTGCTCTTTACATGTTGCATTTTGGGGCCTTAACTGTCCCAAGCGCGCACTGACTTGCCATCAGGTTAAACTATGAACACTAGCAATGACGTCCTTTTGCAACCATCATCGGCTGTCCAGGTGTCCACATCTATCACAGTGGTGTCTTCACTGGGAAGAATGCAGTGACCATCAGGACATATCACTGTGCAACCCACTCTCAAAAAAGAGTTATCCCCTACACTTGCCTACATGCCTCCACGGAGTCCGGCTAATAAAAGGGAGCTGGGTGCGCGTGTCCTTACTTAAGTTCAATACTACACATAAAGTCTGTTACTAGCGCCGCATGGCTGGCGCCACAGAATACGATGATCGTCTTAAGGACAATTCTTAGGAGCTGAATTTTGTGTTTCAGCAAAGAAAAACGCAACGATGACATCCAGCTGTATGGGAACAGATAGAGGCTTTAGATTTTAGGCCGGTACAAAGGCGGGGCAATTTGCTACAAGGATCCTTGAAGAATGCACAGTCACGATCCCTTCCTTCTCGTATTTCATTACCGCCTGGGCCCTGACGCAAGTCACAACATTCCACCGAAAACCCAATAGCTCCCGCAGAACAAGAAATGTTGTATCAAGCACAAAACTCACCTTGGTTCCTGAGATACTGTAATCCTGAGATACTCTAATGGCAGAATCCAACCGGACAAAAACACACCGGTAACGCACAGGAACTCAGACACAAAAAATCATGGCCGTCGTCAGCGCATGCGTACACAAGCTCGAAAGCACAGAGAATTGGCTAGGAAAGCGAAAGCAACAACGCAAGAAAGAGGACAAAGATAGAAACAAAAGAAAGACTCGAAAGCAGCACTTTCTATATATCGGTATTTCAGAGGCCATCTTAGACTAATGACAATTTAATACATTGAAAAAACGTGATTTTAGCAAGAATAACATAAACTTAAATAATGTCTATATCTAAATATTTAGGACGTGATAACCAATCATTTTAAAACTGATTTTAACAATAAAATATGTTATAAGATAATACATATACATACAGACATATTGAATAAAAGGTTGATTGATGATCAAGCAGTTTCAGGAGTAATGGTTTCTCACAAAGGGTACAGGTAGACTCCTTGTTGCGTTCTGTTGCGCTCACGCCCAGTTTCTTGTATTTTATTTTACGGCGAAACCGTGACACAGCAATCGTAAATTTAGACCTTCCTCTACCGAGCCCAGCGTCATCTTCCTCTATGGTTTCAATTTATGAACGATATGACAATTGGCCGTAGAAACAGACCAACACAACGAATCACGCAGATGTTTTGAAATCTTTTTTTCTTGATGGTTACCAGGAATGCAGGATTGGGTAATTATATTCGTTTCACCTGATGACCGTTCTCATATATTTTGGGAAATAGTTAATCTAAAATAGAGCATGTGCGCCCTCTACTGTTTTTTGGGCAATACTGTTATGCGAAGAATTAACGCAGGCACCTTCTCCAGACGCCACATAAGCGCTATGAGACAGCCACTCTAGGCCTGTGTTCGTGTGGAGTTATGTGTTGAGTTCAGAAACGACACTACACAAGAGGTTCTGGTTCTCAGGTTTATTCTCTTCAGGCTCAAACCCCTGGCACCAGCAAAGTTGTAAACTACCGTCCTCGCAACCTTCTTCCCCAAGAATCACTTACAACATCATTCTCCCTGTAAGCTCAGAACATTCCATGACCTCTGACCATTCTATGGTCAAGAGCTGACCTATTTACATACCATGGTCAGGCATATCAGAACACATCCTCCCCCTAAATTGTAAACAATTAAAACTCAGTAATAAATAAATAACAAGAATAATAAATGCTGTACATCTACATAAATATAGAGGGCCTAATTACGAGTTCGGCAGTCCGATAGACCGCCGAATCTGTGGTGGCGGTGCGGCCACCACTGCACCGGCGGTGTGACCGCCGTATTCTGAGTTTGGTGGTCGGACCGCCACAGGACCGCTGCAACCGCCAGGGATCCGTGATCCAGCGTCGGTGTTGCAGCGGTCAGAGGCCGCAATATGTTGGCGGTGCAGATGTGGCACCGCCGAGCATATTACGAGTTGCCTCGCTGCGACCCTATCCACGGCGGTGAGACCTCCATGGAAAGGGTTGCGATGAGGCAACTCAGGGGGGCCCTGTCGCCTCTGTGCAGGGGGGTGCATGCATGGGGGCACATGTTGTGCCCCCCTGCATGTTTGCAGCCCCCGGTTCCTGCACAGGAAGAAAGGCACAATATGGTGCATTTCTCCCTGTGCAGGAACGTGCTGCAGTGCTCCCACGGCGCTACCTTTCTATGGCTCTCCTTTGAGCCTTAGAAAGGCACAGCCGTAGGACCACCGCAGCAGGACCGCCTGCCAGGATTAAACTCGTAATCCGGCGGGTGGTCTGCTACAGGTTTGTCGGTCTTGCAGCAGGGCGCTGGCGTGACGGCCTGCTACGAGACCGCCAGACTCGTAATCAGGCTCAGAGTATATAAAATATAGCTTGCACATCCTTAGATGTGCAAGGTATAACACAACTGTGTTTGTGGAATATAAAATCAGCATATTCATACACAACCGTATTTCCACATGCATTAATTCAACCATATAAAGAACTAAAAACTAAATTTTAAAGTGTACCCAAATACAGGGTATCAAACAGGGTATAAAATTTCATTTTAAACAGAGAAAGTGTAACCACCCATTATACAACTGTATTCACAGCTACAACAAAGTCATCAAGGCGTTTGTGTTTCACACTTATCCTTCCAGATCTAGTTATTTTTGTTGCACAATTCTCATTATTAGTGTTCTCATTATTAGTGACATCACTAGTGCTATCACACCGCTCTGCCCTCTCACTCAGTTGACCTTGCTGTGTTAACCTGGGAACACGACCCAGATCTCCCTCACCAGATAGCATATCATCTATCCAATCATATTTCCTATTCTCAGACACATATCCTCTTGTTCTCGGAGCATGTTCTTGGTTATTTCCTTTGAACAATGCTTACCTCTTAGCATGCCACACCTTTCCTTCGCTAAGCAGAGCAGAATTACACAGAATTTTAATCACCTTAAAAGGTTCAGAATACCTGCTCTCTCCTTTACGCACAAGTCTACCCTTCTTAACTTTCACAAGTCTCCCACCTTCAGGTTTACTTCCTTCGCCCCATGCAAGAAGTCATATTATTGTACTTCACCTGCCCAGATTCCATGAGACCCCTCACTCTACTCGATGACCAATTAACTCTTTTGGTGTACCCTAACCACACCATGTTATCCTTTGTGCGGGGAGATCTTCCCCTCATTAACATAAATGGGCTATGTTCAGTCTCTTCACACTAAGTCACTCTATAAGCACCAATGGTTTTCCTTAATTCATCTTCCCAATCCATACCGTTGCTGTTAGATAATTCAATTATGCCTTTTATTACCCTGTTGAAGCGCTCAACATTTCCATTCCCCTCAGGATGATACACGGCTGTGGTTTTATGGATAATACCAGTTTTCTTCATGAAAGTTTTGAATACATCCAAAATTAACCGTCCCCATTGTCGCTAACTACAACCATGGGCAGGCCTTCTCGGCAAAACACCTCCTCCAAGAAATTCACCAATGCCCACAAATCCGCCTTCTGTGCCACCTTGATCTCAGGCCGTTTGGAAAAATGATCCACCATCACAAGGATAAGTTTAGATAAACCATTTACATCCTGTACAGGGCCAAAAATGTCTACCCCTACTCTTTCGTAACTATTGACAATTTACTTTGACGTCTTAGATGGTAAACTGACCACTCCTTGTATTGATTTATTTACAGCTTTCACATGAACACAGCGTTTCATGTAAGTTTCATGCACGTCAATCGTAAGATTTTTTAACTTTGCGTACTACTGACACCGTTCGACACTTTGCAGATTCACTGGGGCCATTCCTCATCACACAATGGTACTTCTCGTTTACCACGGTCGGGGTAATTTCACTACTTATTGAGACATGCAGGAATTCATCGACTATTATTTGATATACAACGATACTTTTCGCTCACTACGTTTGGGGTAATTTCACTATTTATCGCGACGCGCGGTAGGTCACCGGTTTGCCACAGAGTCACCACAGTATTTAGCACATGGCACTGCACTAACGATCATCATGAGTAGTTACAATATGAGTTATGTCACAAGTTTGATCCTAAGCATCTCTTTAAGACTCATAACATCACTGAGCCCACTGCTTGTCGAATAATTTCGGCGCACGTCGCTATTAACATTCACTCCCGCTGACTACAGCACCAATAATGTATGAAGATACACTGCCTTACAGCAGATATATATAGATGAACATGAGTTATCAACCACCCTTGTACTGAACCTAAGTTTCCTCTACTTTTCAGTTGTACGGCCCCTGAAGAAGGGCAAATCGCCCGAAATGCATTGGGCATAAATATACCTTGCTTGTTTGAAATTATTGTTATGGAGAAATAACAAGTGACATAGATGAATGAAGAACAGAATACGTAAATTACAAAAATTGAATGGAATCAAGACATGTTGAATGAACTAAGATGAAAGAGTAACCCATTTTGTTCACCGTCTCTTTGAGTGCATGAGGGACACGCACCTCTGTGTCAGAGGCCAGCATTCATTTGTATTCTGTACTCATCCTCATACTCAGGAGGATTAACCTGACTGCACCACCTACCTTTACAAACCACGTGGACATCACTATCAACAAACTGGAGTGCGCCCCATGGGCAAATAGTCCTAGTTACCTCTACTCTTTCCCACAGCATATGTGGAACCTCAGTAGGATGTAAGGGTGGTTTAAATGTAACCATTGCCTCGTCAGAATTGATACATTTGATGTATTCCCTCACCAACTTTTCAATCTCTTTATCTACACCCAGCTACCATTAAGATTGTTTGACTCTGCTTTTAGTCTTTACTATGCCAAGGTGACCTTAATGGCACAGATTGACAACTCTCTCCCTCAACTCTTTGGGAGGTATTAGCCTGCCCCCTCTCAACAAGAACCCTTCTTCAACAGATAAGTCATTATTCACCTCCCAAAAAGGCACAAACTCCCTTCCTAACTGATTTTTTTCTGGCCACTTATCTTTGATGTGCTTCATGGCTGTAGTTAATACACAATCCTGTGCAAATGATGTAGACCACACTTCCGGTTCAATACTTTGTAACTCCTCTGCAAACACCTTAGCCACCAGACAATCATCCCAATCACATTTGGAATCATCACTTATGGGTAACGGTAACCTACTTAAACAAACATTGGCAAAGCCATTAGGTTTCGCCTGTGTGAGATTTTTTTGGCTTTGTCAATGCTTTTTTAGACATCATGGCTTAAAGTCAAGAGAAAAAGCGCTATGACCACGTTGACCATCTCAAAGACAAGGAAAAAAAGCATGTACATTGCATTGACCGCCTCTTGACTTTAAGACATTTTGCACAGCAGCTCGTGCTGCTGTACAACATGCCTTGAAAAAGCCAATAGCTCTTGCATGGGCGAAACCTATTGGCTTTGCCAATGCTTGTTATATCCATATTTACAACTGTTCCTTCTGACAGTCAAGGCTGTGTTTATGCTATCACAGAATCCTTTCAGAGTTCAAACTACATAAAGATAATATTTCTTGCATTGTAAGTTAAAAGCCCCGTTTTCGGACCACCCAGCTGGAAAATGAGGGTTGTTTCCTTCTGGAGTTCACATGAATCATTCAGAGGCAAGTGGATGGTAATGTCTGAAGGAAGTTTTCACAGAGCTCAGAGACTGAGGGATGGGTGGGGGCATTGCTAAGTCACTAGAGAGATAAGATGCACAGATTTTATTCAGTTGATTAATACTAGTAACACCCATTGGTAAAGAATGGGCTATGCCAACATTTTCTGAGCACTATCAGGAAACAAGTAACACAGTAGAATACTAAAATCGGTTCAGTCAATCAGGAGGCCATGAATGCACGAAGTAACCACTGTTGTTTACCTGTATTGCAAGTACAGTGAAAGTGTGGAGTAGAGACATGAAGCAGGCTGGTGCAGTGGGAGAAGGGATGTGTGCGTGTGCGTGCGTGCGCGCCTGTGGGAGGTTAGGCTGAGACGAAAGCAGCTATTAATGCCTTCAACAGAGGTTGTTAACGTTTAAGTAACAGCAAGGAAACATGTTCCTTACTAGGTGGGCAGCGGGCCATGCAATGGCGTAACACAGCTGCAGTCAAGGATTGATATGGTTTTACTTTTACTTTCACTTGAATATTTTTGGCAAAATTTTATCCCTCATTGACAACATGTTTTGTGCCATCTCACACATATGTTGTGAGCTTTCGCGCAAGCCCTGTCTAGCGCTCCACGTGCCTAATGGTCGCGAGGGACGTGGGACGTCAGCCACGCACCTGGCATGGCGTTTGGAATCCCTAGCATCTGCAGGGCAGTTAAAGGTCCATGTGGAAGTAGAGGATAAAATCACGGCCAACAGAGACAAATTTAGTAGTAACAGAAGAGCATCCTTTCATTGCATGATCAACAAAAAACAAGCACTATGGGAGTGGAGAGGATGTGGCGCAGCGGCCAGAGCTGCTGACTCAAGAGCTGGGGATCCCGGTTCGAGTCTCGGTGGCGCAACATTCTGTGATTCTGGCCAAATCACTTAATCTCTTCTAAGTTGCCCTATGTAAATCTGCTGCAAGACGAAAAGCAGAAAGAGGCAAAACTTTATGAAAAAATAGTTCCACCAAAGCGGATGTTAACAGTATTTCGGCAAAGGGAAACTGATAAGAGAAGCAGATGAGGAACAAGCATCGGTAAATGCAGTAAAATATGCTACAGCCAAGCGATGCTGCAAGCGCAAAGTAAGTGCTTTTATTTATTGATTTCTTTAATCTCCACTTTCCCGTCGTATGTCACACTCCACTACCCCCCCACCCAGCCCCGCCCCAGCCCCGCCTCGCTGCCCCACAGCGTTACCTGTGCGAGCCGCCACTGTGTTGATCCCAGTATGTTTTCGTATACAGAATGCTCTATAGATGGCAGAATTATGCCCCAAAAATGTTACCTTGTAGTTTCTAAGGGGGGATTAGGCGCCGGCTGCAACATAGGGCACGTGATTGGCCGGGACACAGAAAAAATGCATGCCCAGGAAATTTTTGAAAACCAGATACTTGGGGTAGTCCAGGATCGTGAGGCATGCATGTATCTTACCACTTTTTCTTACTCAGAATGCTCTATAAATGTCAAAGTATGTGCGAAAAATGTCTTCATATATATGTGACAAAACACTTTTGTAACTTGCACCCAACAGCAAAAGTCCATTATATCCTCAGTTCTCCTGATGTAAACAGTATCCCACACTTGTGCATGGCCTATCACACTAGAAAGGAACCAGTAAAATCTTGGCCTGTTTGAGTCAGTGGTAGTATCAATTTGATCTTTACGTATTTAAGATTTGGTCCATTCCGGTTACATGCGTTGTGCCCACCTTGGCCCAGCCACATGTGAGTTACTGTTTTTTCTTTGGAAACTGGAGGGAACACAAAGTGGTAAAATGTTTGCTGTCGGCAGAATGCGCCCAAAATTTCTGTCTCATAAATATGGGAAAAATTGTTCTTTTCAACCCAGGCTTACACATTTGTACGACATTCTGGGTAAGAAAATATGCTGGGATCCATGCAAGCCCACACCATCTTTGATTCACCTTAGTCTCAAGTTTTCAGAAATGCCCAAGGTTAGCAGGGGTTTCTGGGTAGCAGTAGAGCCCGGCACATTTGTTGGAGCCATCTGTCATGGAAAGAGAAGACATTTGTTCGTTTTTTCTGGACTGTTTTGTTGTTTGCAGGGTATTTTTGGCAAGACAACATACAGTGACCCACTCAGGCAGTGCAACTCTGGATTCTACTGGGTCCTTAGGTTTCAGAAATGCCAAGGGTTGCTTGGCTTCCCTGAATGTCCTAGCCCCTGGGATGAAGGGGTATTGACCGATGCCAATATGGGCTAGCCCCCCACCATATACATAATACATTAAAAAGTCATTTGTATTGTCTAGTGGTGCTTCTGTTCCCCTGGGTGGGCAAATTGGGATTAGACTTCCCATTATGGCTCCTAGGGAGGCAGAAAGACTGTCTGGGCCCCTAGGTTAGAGGGGAGCATCCCAATGTTAATATAGGCCAGCCCAACTCATACATAACTATAAAAAAAAATATCCCTGGTATCTAATGGTGCTTTCTGTCCCTCCTCTCCTGGGATGGGCAGATTGGGTATAACCTCCCAATATGTCTGATGGTGCAGAAAGACTGCCTAGGTTCCTGGGTGGACGGGTGCAGCCCAATGCCACTATGGCCCTCCCCATACATAATAAAATAAAAAACAAAAAAAAGTAATTCCTGTGTCTAATGGTGCTTTCAGCCACTGGTTTGTACACATTAGGGGTAAATTCCACATTCTGCCCTGCCAGGGGGGCAGAAAGAATGTCTGGGGGCAGCTCGGGTCGGATAGGCTGCCCCTCCCACAATCCGGCTGCCCCTCCCACAATCCCATTCCTTTTACAAAAATAAAATAATTTCCTTGATGTATGTCAGGATTTCTGCCCCCAGGGTGAACGAATTGAGGCAAATGTCCCAGCAGTCTACCTACTGGGGGAGGGGTGATTTAATGATCACTGGCTGGGTCGTGGGGTTTCCAGGTGCAGTCTGACTGTTGGCACAATGGATAGCCCTCCACTCGATTTAAATAAAAAAAAAACAATTATCTCTTGCTTGTGAGCTTTCTGCCTCCCGTTTGGGTGTAGGGGAAGCATAGGCCATGCCTATAATCACTGTATCCCATGAAAACGACCCCGGGGCTAGTGCAACGACCCCTTCCCAGGAAGGGGAGGATCTTTCCTTTGCAACAGCCTGCTTACATTCATACTGGGGCTTTGGAGGCTCAGCTATGTCCCTGAGCACTGATCAAACGGAAAGCAGCTGGAGCTTGAGGCTCCAGCTGCTTTCATTTTCGTAGTTGATGTGTGCACTGATAGCCACCCCATCCCCAATCCACCCCAGTAAAAACCTGTGACTGCAGGAAAAGCTTTTTTCCCTTGAAGCCCAAGGTGAGGGTCCAGAGGGAAATATCTTTGGTGCACCAGAGTGATTCCCAGCCCTTGTTTCTTTGATTTAACCTTCCTCATGAACAGTGCCTGGCGGGTTGTGCTATTAACGGAGAGGTCACGTCAGAAGCACCCAGGAGATTAATCGAACTTAATGAATCAGTTTACAAATAAGATTATTTCTATCATATCAGTTCTGTCATCTCAAATGTAATAGTTTGTAATATTTGTGTTTTCCATGTGCTAAAATGGCAGATATGTAGTTACTTAATCACTAAATAGATGCTCCCTACTGAGAGGTACTTTTGGTATTCAGTTAAAGGTTTGACATTCATATAGAAAAATAGTTGTACTTGAGAGACACTCTGAGAAATGCTGGCGGTGTTGTGTTGAAAATATGAGAGTCACAAAAAGACATGTTGGTGCTGTCCGATTACAAGTTGGATAGTACCCGTGTTGGATCGGGGTCCATCAAGCTAGCGACGACTGGAGAGGGGGCATTGTTGGCTCGCCATCCAAGTATGTTTAGAACCTGTCATATAGTGCATTCAATATGGTGACGTGCACTCTGCTACAGAAAATCTCAGAGCAAAGATGCACTTAGATCCTGCTGTAAAGTCTGAGGGATCCGGCGCCTAGAGCGAGTCCCTCAGCTTCACTAAAGACCTGACTGAGGATCACTAACAACCTGGACAGAGAGGAGCAAGTGAAGCTCATCTGCTTAAGTGAAAGTGACCGAAGACTGCAGTGGGTTTTGGACATTTAGCCTGTCGCTGTACAAAGACCAGAGCTGAAGGTCACCCAGAGCAACAATTGAATTGGCTGGCCCTTATGGCTCCACAATGCCACCAAAATAAAGCAAGCACACCCAAGCAATTCTAGAGAAAATGTATTCTCCCCTACCCCACCCCCAAGCCCCGTACTTGCAAACTGGGGTGGCGTAGTGGGCAAAAGAACGATGGATTTAACCCAGATCTTTTGACTGGGGGAGAATGTTTGCATTGTCAGCATTCCGTCCATCGTTTGTTTGCTGTAACACTTTTCGCCCCTAAGTGGGATGGGTATGCCCAGACGTGGGTCCCTTGCTCACTGTGCCACTGGATTCAAGCTAGCCTGGCTGAAGAAGGGTGACATACCCTGAAACCGGTCCCAGGATGCTTGCTTCCGGTCCAGGGAGGACCTGGCCTGGCAGTTCGGTCTGGACTGTTCCCAAGGGGCACAGGGTCAAGACTGATTTGCATATGGCTGGGTCCAAACTGGGGTGGCGTAGTGGGCAAAAGAACGATGGATTTAACCCAGATCTTTTGACTGGGGGAGAATGTTTGCATTGTCAGCATTCCGTCCATCGTTTGTTTGCTGTAACACCAAAATAAAGCAAGCACACCCAAGCAATTCTAGAGAAGATTTATTCTCCCCTACCCCACCCCCAAGCCCGTGCTCGCAGGGAGGAGAGGGATGGGGAGGTCTCTCTTCCTGATGAATGTAGTCTTAAACTCTCACAAGACCATGTTCTTTTCTATCCAAAAAGATACGGAGGGGACTACTGAGCACATGGTGGAGGAAATAACTCACTTAGAGGAACAATGGAGGAAATTAAAGGCTGCATTGCGTCCACAGAATGTAAGGAACATATGATATTGGTAGGAACCTTGGTGGAGGCCCATTAAGTTGTGACCCTACATCACCAACTATTTGAGAAAAGTGTGTTTGCCTCTATCTCTAACATAGTGTCTAAAGTCGAGTGTTTGTAAACATTAAAATGAGACCAAGACTATTAATATCTGCATTCTGTGTTCTCCTAATCTAGCAGGTCGGTGAGGGTATGAAGGCCATAATGAATGGATTTATTAATGCGGCGGTTCTGGAGGAAGGCCCTCTGTACTGCTACATAGGGCAGTTTAGTTACCCACCAAAGGTCCGGGCATACACAGGTACAGTGATCGTTAAGATGTGGGACCACATCAACATGAGCAAATTGTTACGGTAGCGGCCATGATGTCTTATTTCGATGAGAGGTTTTAAAGTGCACATTTCCTTATTTGACTTTGGTATTTTTAAGACGTAGGTAAGACCTGTATGCTGTACAGAAAGAGCTTCTTTCTCTTAGTGTGGACGCTGTCATGTTGGCATTCTCTCCGCAGCGCGAGGTTGTTACCGAGAGCGTGGAGAGAATGTCAAGACTCCAACGTTCGTTGTGTTTGCCGTTTGCACTTGACAGTTGTCTTACGGCCAGACGAGCCTTACGCCTGCGGCTCTTCCTCTCAGGGAAATAAAGAACTAAGGGGTATATTCACAAGAACGTGTGATAACTACCGCAAGAGTAGCGTAACGCAACTTTCAACATCGCAGCCTATCGCGGGAAAATAACCCCGTGTCAACGTGGAATTCACAAGACGGTAGCATGCGAAAGACACCAGATAACGCGTCAAATGTCAGCGTGAAAATCAATGCCACGACTCAAAAATGAGAAACGCGAACGTGAAAAATCATGCGATGAGGCCAATCGCGGTACAAAAAGTAGCGAAAACCAGCCACAGGCCTGCAAATCCGACGCGTCTGGCGGGAAAATGCACCATAAAAGCCACAGAAACAACACACCAGAAACAAGCCAAAGCACGTAGCAACATGGATGCACCCTGACCCAGCGCAGAGGTCAACGCAAACCCCACAACCACCACAGACCACCAGCAAGGAACAACGGGGTCGGGGAAGGCCAAGGAGAAAAGGGAGAGGAAGATGGGGTGCAGACCGCAGGAAAACAAGACCAGCGTCACGGAGGTGACAGAACACTACCAGCAACTGACCCACAAGCAGACCACCTGGAATGCAGTCGGAGTGCCAAGGAGGCCAATCCAGGAGGCACCGGCAGGACGTGACATCCTAAACCAGGCACAAACCCGCTGCCAACAGGAAGGCAGCAACGGCGACAGGAGGTGGCAGTCCAGCGCCACAGGAGGAGCTGGAGGAAACCCAGGCCACGGTCATCAGTGTGTAGACGGTGCAAGGAGTAGGGAGAACGGACACAGCTCGAGAGGACCTGACACAACATCAACAGGCAGTGTAACGAACAGGGACTGGGGGGACGGGGGGAGATGGGCACAATGGCACACATGCACAACGAGGTGTAGCACACTGCACACCCACAATTACCCAGGATCATGTCCCAGACCCCCTTGGCACACTGCAGCACACACACATAGCAAGAACAGCACACCCACATCGACGACAATGTGGTACAATGCGCATAGCCGACACTGCAGAACAGAGGACACAACTGGCTCCGCACATGCCCAGAAACATGCCTACTACACCTGACAGAGCTGGAAAGTGTGAAATGGAAATGTACGCGTACGACCTCACATCCGTCATGTACTCCAAATGTACACTGTCTAGCAGAAGAATCCAGCACCTCCCAAACAGTCACAATGTACATTGACAGACAGTCTGCATGTAAACCAGAACAATGCGCCAACATACATTGCAACACAATGTCAACATGCATCTCCCCGGCACATTGCAGAGGGGCACACATTGCAGAGGGGCACACAACACCTCCAGCAGAGCACAGAAGACAACACATCTGCGATGCCGGAGAGGACCACCACACCGTCGACACTGACGCCCTACAACAGCCCATGGATATCCCACGCAACCCACCACCATGACCCGGGCAGCCGAGCTACTCAGAGGAGAACACAGAGCCTGCAACAGACCACACAGCAGGAAGCACACACAAGCACAGCTGGCTCACAACACTTCACCCACCCACACATGGCACCCCAATGCCAGGTGTCAGAATACCAAAAGGAGGTGGCCCAACAGGTGTGGGTGGGGGCCGAACACCTGGAATGCGAACCAGAACACATACGTAGGTGTCTATCACCCTTCAGGGACCACCCACACCCCACAAAGGAGACCCACACTGCCATAGAGACACATGCAGATGCACATTCACAGCACAGAACCACGCCCAGGGGCGTGCAAATAGCAGTCACACATCCATGTTGGCTCTGCGTACGACGGCCCCGGCCACTCCCCTTACGAATTGAGTGGGTGACGACAAAGCGACATGTCCAAGCTACAATCCGCTGCCTGCGGTGACATGTCTGCATCCGATGTACACAGCACAATGTAATGTCCTAGGGCCCAGGGCCCTCATGCGTACAACAAGACCACAGGGACACACGCATATATCATGTTGAACTGGGCACATGCGCCCGGCCCCTTTATTGACAGGGCCACATGTACAGTGACGCCTGTGCTGGATGTGTGTGGGGTGAGTGTAAGCCAGTCCGCACGGAATGCTTGGTGCTGGCAACAACTTGAACATTGGACACCAGTGCAATGGAAACAGAAAACACATGCATAACAGAGTCAACAGCTGAGCAACATGGAGGGAGCTGGAGAAAGTCCAGAGGACAGCCAACATGCAAACAGAAGTGTCCGTGAGTTGCAGTGCACTGGGGTTGGGGCAATAGAGATGAGCGCGCTCATGTGAGGAAAAAGTCTCGGATTGTGTCCCTTCGATATATACTCCTGATGCAGATGCCGGCGGGGTGTGTCAGACCTGCATCATCTCCCCCATCAACGTACCAGGGCTTCCACACTTTTTGAGGTGACATTGCTGCGCAACCTCTCCACAGCACAAAACTCAATCAGTAACGGACAATGGCTTGCGGTGCACTGAGTCACTGGCACCTGGAGTGCTGAGCAGGGTATCAGGCCGATGATGGCATCCACGACAGGTCTGAGCAACTCCGTAGGTCTGTCAGGACCCCCGTTTCGACTCTGGCAGATGGCGGTTGGAGGTGGTGCTTGCGGTGGTGGCGTGTGCCTCCTGCGGTGATGCGACATCCGGGCCGGTCAGGACTCGATGCTACGTGTGGGCCCTGGTGGCCCGCAGTTGAGGCCGGAGGCTGCGGACAGCGCAGGGCCACAGACACATGGCGTTGATGACCCCAAGACCATCGCTTCAGAGGCCATTCAACGTCTCAGAAGAAGGGGTCCCAGAGCTGACAAGCACAGAGTTAGTGGCCCCGGATGCACTGCGGCCGGCACAGGCACCGAGCCACGGGACAGTGACTTGCGGTGCAGTCAGATGGGCCATGCGACCTGAGCGGGTCCCCATCAATGTCCGAGGTGTATGTTGCGGAGGGTTGCGGGGGACAGTGGAAGGTGTCCTCCAGGGCATGATGCGGAAGGTCTGATGTTATCTGGAAGCAGCAAATGGAGGAGTGGAAAGCGCAACCCTCGTCCTCCCAACAATTCGGTATCAGCTACATGAGGATGAAAACTAGCCCCTAGTCCATAGACTCAAACGCCACCAATGTACGACCAGTGAGTGTCCATGAATGTCGGGGAACAGACTTAGTGGCACAGGTGCTGAGAGGGGATGCAGTCTGCGATGATGCCGGTACACTGATATGAACTCCACCATTGCCACATCAAGACTGTGACCTACTGGACCGCAGTGTAGACCAGAGGCAGCGGTCAGCACGGCCCATTCACCGAGTGTCGCCGGCATTGGTTGGATGGCCCCACCGGCCTGCGTAGTTCAGGTTCAGTGGCACCACATGTCGCCGGCTGACGTTGAACAGGGTTAGTGGCACCACGTGCCGCCGGCTGGCGTTGAACAGGGTTAGTGGCACCACGTGTCGCAAGATGCCCATATGGAACTATGCCTCACAGATCGGGGGGGGTCTGGTGCTGTGGCCACTGTCCCGGATTTGGGGTCACTGCCATTCATGACTCAGGACACAGTTTCACATATGGGACCTACTGGTCCGAAGAGTAGGCCGAAGGCGGCAGTAGAGTACGTCAACGAGAAAGGACTAAAGCGGCCCTGTGTCGTGGAGGCCGTGATGGTCTGAGGAGGCTGCCAAGGTCGCGGGACTCGGGCTTGGAGCTTGCGCCGGCACGTGGTGGGCCCTCCTTGACACACACTGGTGTGGGCAGGTGATCAGTGTGGCCTGGCTGCGCTGGGGCAAGCCTGACGGGTTCGTGGTCCAGCGTGCCGGGGTCCGGCAGGCGCACAGCATCGCAGGCAACTCCGGACGGCGTCGGCCTCGTGGCGGGGTGAGAGGCGCCGCCCTGGCAGAGACGTGGGGCTTTCCGTGAGAGGACCACGCCCAGGCCTACGTGCTTTTTATTCACACCCCTACGCTGGCGTGGCCTATGCCGGGCCATCCCACTCCAGTGACGCTTAGGGGGGGGCGTAACAGGCAACATTTCCGCAAGGTCCCCCACTGGCTGGGGTGACATGGTTGCGTCCACTGTCCACTACACTCCATACACCAGAGGTGTATGTCGCCATGGATATGGGTGTGTTCTGCATACTGCGGTCTGTCCAGCACATCTCCTCCACTCTTGGCATTGTGTACTCTCCCGATCATGGTTCTACTGCATCCTTCACACATGCCTGGTTGCCACCTCTCCCCACATTCAGCTATTATGTGGCTGAGGTGCCATGCCGTTGATGGCTCATGTTCAGGGCTTGCCCAGGTTACCATTGTAAGTTGTTCTGTCGTGTCTGGTGGGTGGGCATGTTGTTGTGCATGTTGGTTGTGATTTTGTGACGTGTGCATTGCCTGAGTTGTGAGTTGCATGGTTGTGGAGTTGAGGTGTGTGGGGTGTTCATTTCGAACTTGCCAAGGGGCTGTGCATTTCCCTTCTTGCCATCCTGGGGACGCTGGTTGATGATGGACTGTCGGAGGATGAAGGTATCATGCACACTGGCTGTGTATTTGAAGGCGACATTGTTGGAGGTTCCACAGTGTTCTGTTGTTGCCTGCACATTGATGTGAGACGTGTGCTTCCTGTTGCGGTGATTGTGTGCTGTGTCACCAGGGGGCACAGGTAGTACATGTGTGCTGTGGATTGCCCCCGACACATGCGTGCATCCTGCTATGGCGTATGGTCCTTGCTTGGTCTCCAGCGGATCCTGCGCATTGTGTTGGACGTATGGGGACTGGGGTACCAGGGTGATGGTGATGTCCAGGACAGGTGTGGGGGACTTGGATGTGGCTGGCTGTGAGACTCCTCCGACTCTGGCGGGTGTTTGGTTGGGGAGTACCAGGGGCCAACAGGTGCAGCCAAGCCAGCAGCTTTGTGTGGGGTGGGATGTTGGTTGTCCGCTGTGTTGGTGCCATAGGCCTGTTAGGCGATGATGGTCAGGATGCGTAGGATGGTTGTCCCTTTCAGCCTGTAGTGGACGGTGACATTGTCAGATGTTGGGTCTGTGCGGCTGGTACGTTTCCTGGGGGTCCGCTGTCTTTGTCTGCGCTGCGTCTGTGGTGGTCCGAGGGGGGGGGGGGTGTTCCGGGTGTGGTTTGGGGTCCTGGTTCCGGGTGTGGTTTGGAGTCCTGGGGTGGTGGCGGTGGGTTTTGTGGCCCTCTTGGGTGTCCGGGCGCATGATGAGTGGCTCCATGGCATCTGTTGCCCTTCCGATGTAGCCCTGGGCTGTGCTCCCTTTTGTGGTGCAGGCTGCCGTCCGACTTTACACCAGGTCAGAGCAGGTGTAAATTTCCTGGTGCTAACGCACCTTATCACATGTTTTGTGTTCTTATCACCGATCTGGCTGGTCGTTGAGAATGTTGAGGTGTGATGTTGTCGCGGCTTTTGGCACGGGAACGCCCACTCTGCATCTCATTAGCGATAGTTGCGGGGGTCCTCTGTGGCGATGTTTTTTGCGGCTGCTATCGCGGGTAAACTGGTGCTGTGGGCTGTTACCACCAGCTTGTGAATGGGGAGGTAAATTTATCACGACTTTGGCTGCGATAAAGTGCCGTTAATTCAGTGATAGCTCCTTGTGAATATGCCCCTAAATCTTACCGCCGCTTGGAGTCATTCATTATCACAATTTGGCGACGACTGGATTTCGGACTCCTGCGTGTCCTTCCGGCGTTAATTCCTGTGCTGACTTCCACGGCTGGCTTCATTTTCATCAACGCTGCCTCCTGAGGTGCCTGCAGTTTCTTGGCATCCGTTCCTGTTCCCGGTGCGTGCCACTGCATAGAGGGAGAGCGGAGAGTTCATCTAGGCGCACATTTCAGGTACTCTGCGAGTTGTATGACTGAACCCACTGAAGTAGTCTAGTTGGGGTCGGAGCTGCCTGTGGTTTCTTGATGAAGATTTTCTGCTGTCCTTGGAGCTGCCTGCCAGCTGTTTGTAGGTGTCGGCGTGACCACAAATGTGGGGGGGGGCACACCAATGAATGGGGGGGTCACTGTCTGCGGCCTACGCCTGGGGCCCACCGAAGAAAGACACAGCCACACTCTAGCTCTGCTCCGTGCCGTCAGCCATGAGCACTGACGTCACCATTTATTTATACTCCCCGGTCCGCGCCCAGCCCAGGGAGTTGAGGTGGCAACATTATATGGTGTGAGCCGGGTGGCTCACTACATCCCATCTAACCAACGGATGGCCAAACAACAAACTAAAATAAAGAATGAAACATAACAAGCAAACATAACAAACTTGATCATGCTGCATGTCCAATCACCAGCAACGTTCTCGGGTTCACTTTAACGCAGGAAGTCTTTCAATCGGGTACTGGGCTGGGGATTGTCTCTTAGGCGGTAAGGGCAGCCTCCTCGGGGGTTGACTCCTTCTTCTGTGCCCATGCTTGCTTCTATAGGTAGCCCCATCTCAGGGGGTGCCTCCTCCCCACCCTGGGATTCATCCAGCTCGAGCACCAGGTCGTTGATTGCCACCATGGACGAGCTCACATCACTTCGGGGCTCCGTTTCATCGGTCCTGGCTGGCACCGGACCAGTCACTTTCTTCAACCACGAAGCATTTCGGGCTATTTGATTTCCTCCTCTCCTCACGGTGATCATTGACCCCTGCGCTCGAACCACCTCCCATGGTTCCTTCTCGAACGGGGTTCGGAACTTGGAGCCGGGATATCGGTTCTTTACAACCACGTGGTCTGCTGTCGTTTGGCTTGTGTTCGGCTGCTGTCCAGAACAGAGGGCACCCAACACTTGCTTGTGGGCACTAAGTCTCTCACCACTCACTGCATCAACAGATCACTGGAAGCGCATCCCGTGGTGGAGTGAGGGGTCTGACGATATGCCCGCAGGAATCTATGCAGGCACCCCTCGAGATCTTCTTCTTGGTCCACACCAATCCGCAGGGCCTTGTTCACGGTTCTCATGAACCTCTCTACATTGCCGTTAGCTTGGGGCCACTGAGGCGTTATCTTGCGATGACGGATGTTGTTCAGGTTCATGTACTCTCGGAAATCCTGCCCCTGGAAAGGTGGCCCGTTGTCGGTGCGTACTTCCTCTGGCATTCCCAGCAGCGCAAAGTTTTTCTCCAGGACCGGCTTCAGCCCCTCAAAGGCTGTTGAATGCACCACTTCCACCACTGGGAATTTGGAATAACTGTCCATCATGACAACCGTGTGCCTCCCGTCCGGGAAACTCCCAAAATCCATGCTGATGTTGGCCCAGGGCTTGGTGCTAGGTGCCTCTGTGATGATTGGGAGAGTTGGTGGTTCCGCTCCCGTTATCAGACATGCATGGCAACCCCTTACTTTGTCTTCCACCATCCGATCAACGCCGGGGAACCACACCTTGGATCGGATTTGAGCCTTCGTCTTCTCGACTCCTTGGTGTCCTTGATGGGCCAGGTCCACCGTCCTCCTCCAGAGCCGGGACGGTATCACCAAACGTGTCCCCCGGAGTATCACACTTTCGCACCCTTCACTCAGCTCTTCGCGACATCTCCACAGTCCGTGCCTCGCCTCCCGCTCCTCATCTGTCAAGTTGCGGGACCCTTGTAGGAACGTTTACCATTGGTGGCTGTGTAATGTCTCCTTGACCGCCTGGAGGCAGGCGTCTTCGTTGGTGGCTTGTACAATTTCCTCCACTGACAGTGCCCGCGGACATGCCGCCTCCACAATCTGCTTTACGAATGATTCAGATTCGTCTTCGACCTCCGACGGGGTCTCCGGCCGACTGGCAATTGGATGTCTGGATAGATAATCTGCCGGGTTATTAACTCCAGGACGGTAAACAACGTCAAATTTATAATGCTGAATTTGGACAGCCCATCTCTCGATCCTTGGCGGCCCACTCCTGGCCATGCCACCGAACAGAGGCACGAGTGGCTTATGATCGGTAACCACTGTGAAGCTGTGGCCACACAAATAAATGTCAAAATGTTGGCATGCCCACCTTATTGCCAGTGCCTCTCTTTCAATCTGAGCATACCGGGTTTCCACCGCTGTAAGTGCGCGGCTGGCATACGCAATGGGCACCCACTCATCACCTTGGTCTTGTTGTAGCAATACCGCTCCCAGCCCCACTGGACTGCCGTCCACCACCAACTCCGTCGGCTGCCCAGGCTTGAAGTACGCAACCGCCGCCCCCTGCAATAACGCTCCTTTGATATCTGTGAACGCTTTCGCCTTCGCGCTGGACCATCGCCATCTGACGTCCTTCTTTGTCAGAGCTCTGAGTGGCTCTGAAAGCGTGGATAAATGAGGTATAAATCTGCTGCAGTAATTTGCCATACCTAGAAAGCTCCTCACCTCCGACTGGTTTTGGGGTGTTGCCGCCACACGGATAGCCTCCACCTTAGCAGGGTCCACTTGCAATCCCTGAGCAGAGAACCGGTACCCGAAGAACTACACTTAGTTCGTGTAGAGCTCACATTTTCCTTTATGGAGAGTCAAACCCTGTTCCACAAGCCTTTGCGGTGTCGCTCTAAGTCTTCAGTGATGCTCCTCGAGAAAATGAGGACATCGTCGCTGACGTTGATAACGCCGACCAGGCCGGATAGCGCTTCCCTGATGGCATCCTGGAAAACCTCGGCGGCCGACGACACTCCGAAACTGAGGCGCTTGAATCTTCTGAGCCCGACGTGGGATGAGAAAGTGGTTATGTAGCGGCTTTTCTCCTCCAGAACCAGTTGGTGATAGCCAGAATTTAAGTCTACCTTTGAAAAACACTTAGCGCCGTTGATGTCCGCCACTATCTCGTCAATGGTGGGCGTGATATGCCGCTCTCTCTTAATGGCCTTATTTGGTAATCTCATATCCACACAGAGGCGAATTGGCCCCGGTTGTTTGGGCTTGGGGGCAATGACCAGTGGAGATACCCAGGGGGGTAGGGCCTGTCATCATCTCGATCACTCCATCTCTCTCCAGTCGATCCAACTCGGCCTCCACTAATGGCCTCAGGTGGAACGGTACCCTGCGATGTCTCAGGGCTACCGGCTTTATCGTGTGTCGCAAAGTGTCACCTCATGACTTGCCCAGAGAGGACGATGCCGGCTTGTTCCCCTCTTACCTCTCTCCCATCCTTTATTTTCAGTTCGGCTCTGAGTACGACATACAATATACCTTTAAGGGCTTGGAGATTCAGGACTCCGCCCCTATCCACGTCTCCTGGTCACAGGCACCAATGGGCGGTGAGGACGTAATACGACAGGAAGTGAAAGCCAGGCCGTTGGGAGAGGACGGCGCTGAAGAGCCCAGCTGTACCCAGGGAGCAGACTCGGAGTTGCCCCGCGGTCTCCATTCTGAAGCCTTGGACACAGAACCCCTACTGCGAGGAGCAGAAGCCGTGGAAGCCCTGGAACCTCTGCTACAAGGAGCAGACATCGTGCGAACCCCGGAGAGCTGCCGACCCGCAACCAAGAGGGAGCCGGACCCAACCCGGCACTGCGACCACGCCAACCACGTTCCAGGAGGAGCGTGGCTACAAGAGGTACGTGACCGCTTCCGTGCCGTTTTTGGGAAGGGTAACCGAGGTGGGAAGCCTGCTAGGGGTGTGACGGGAGGCCCGTAAAACACCCCGGGATGCTGTGGGCTGGAAGCCGTATATCGGAGCATAAAGCGCCGCACGCGAATCACTGGTGACGGTTTGAAGGTGCTCTGTTCCCCCTACATACCCCATCCCTGACTGTATCTGTCCAGAACCGGACACCGCCTGACAGATATTTCTTTATTTTTGTTTACTTTCCCCTACCCCCATTGCTGCTCTGGCGAACGCGAGGATCCGAAGAAGGAGTAACAACGCCGTCAGCATCGTGTAAGGACGCTGAGGGAAGCGAACTGCACATAAACTCGTGGAAAGACTGTAAAAGACATACTGTCCTTGGCAATAAAGCCTCTTGCAAAAGCTACCTCTCTTGCCCCTTATTGTGCGCTGCACCACACGTGGAGAATGCGGGCACTGTAGCTCCATAGGAAATATGGAGAACTTCATACAACAATTGATTACCGGACAACAAAAGTTAGAATGGGCACTCGAGAAACAGATGACGTCAGCCCAGGCCGACCGCGACATGTTCAAAGAAACCATGAGTCAGCAGGTGGAGTGTATCCAGAAGGTCGCAGTGGACCAACTACAATTGACCTCACAAATACAGACCCGTCCTGGTGTTCAGACCACTGGCCCCAACATCGTCCTGCAAAAATATCTCCCTGGCGAGGACCCTGACGCTTTTCTGACAAACTTCGAGAGGGCAGCTCGTGCCTGTGGTTGGCCCGAGGCCAAGTGGCCCTTTTTTCTGGCTCCGCTATTAAGCGGAGCAGCACAGGCCGCATACCAGGTGGCCAATCCCTCAGGGAACACCCCCTATGGGGAGATCAAGAGAATAATCCTGGACCACTTGGCCTATCCTGAAGCCTATCGTGTTAGGTTCCGGAAAGAAAAAGGCCTGCCGGGAGACAACCCCAAGACACTGTATTTCAAACTCAAAGCCGCTGCAGACAAGTGGCTTAAACCTCATGAATGCTCCAAAGAAGAAATCATGGAGCTAATCTACTTGGAACAGTATTTAGAGTCGCTGCCCTTCTCCACGCAACAGTGGTTGAAACAACACTCCCATCTAACCGCAGAACAGGCTGTGGATATGGCCACCACCTTTGCAAGGGCCCAACCCCACTCAATACCCACAGAAGGCGAGAAAGTGCGCACGGTCATACACCCCCATAAAACTGAGAGAAGACCTCTTAAACCCCTGTCTGAGCCTCCCCGACCGCGCTTTCGGCCCGAGCCCCTAACCACCAAGGGTCCCCAGTGCTTTGATTGCGGGGAGTGGGGTCATATTGCTCGGTTCCGTCCCCATAAAAAACCAGCGGAGGAGCCATGGACGTTAGCTGCATACCACGTTCTGTCCTGTACACCGAGGAGATGGGGCCTTGTTTCTACGTAAGTGTGCAAGTGGAAGGGAAGAAGGTAAAAGCTCTGCTTGACTCAGGTTGCTGCCAGTCTGTTATTCTTGGGTCCTTGGTGCGCTCCTCTACTCTCTTGACAGGGGAACTGATACCCATAAGATGCGTTCATGGGGATGTCCACAGTTATACTGTGGTACGACTGCCCATACAACTCCCAAATCAGAAAACCCTCCAGGCTAGGTTAGGGGTGTTACCTAACCTTCCAGAACAACTAATCTTAGGGCTGGACAAATCCCCTTTGTTCTTGCACCTCCTTAGGAACAATTTACACCCCCTCAAACCTCAACCCCCAGAACACACCACCCTCCTTACCCAAGCCCCCTGGCTCTCTGACCGAAGCTTTAAATACAGTCAGGAGCATGATCCTAACTTCCAGAACACTAGGAATCATGCCCGACAGACTGCCACAACACAGCCCTCTATCTACCCCCTCTTTCACATCAAGAACGGTCTTCTTTATAGGACAGAAAACCCCAAAGCCCCACCTCAATTGCTGGTCCCCCAAACTTTTCGGGAGCAAATCTTGTTTTTTGCACATACGCACTTGCTTGCAGGACACTGAGGTGCCCAAAAGACTACACAGTTGGTCCTGCAACACTTTTATTGGCCAGGCATTTATTCGCAGGTTACCAAGTACTGTCAGGAATGCGAGGTCTCCCAACGAAAGAATCCCTACAGACCTCCTGCCATTCCTCTTCAGCCCCTTCGATCATTGGAAATCCGTTCGAACATGTCGGGATGGACCTCATAGGCCCCCTTCTGCGCACCAGAAAGGGCAACCAGTACGCCCTTGTCATAGTGGACTATGCCACACGTTACCCCGAAGCCTTCCCCTTGCGGGTACCCACAACTACTAACATCAGCGAGAGACTCATTGAACTGTTCTCACGTGTTGGCTTTCCCAAAGAAATTCTCACAAACCAAGGGACTCCCTTTGTCTCTCGGTTGATGTCCCAAATCTGTAAGTCACTCAACATCTCCCACATCAAGACCTCGGTATATCACCCACAAACTGATGGTCTTTGTGAACAATATAACGCCACTCTGAAACTGTCTCTTAAGAAAATGCTCACTGTCGAGGGTAGAGACTAGGACATGCTCCTTCCCCTGGCCCTCTTTGTGGTCCGAAGCCAAGTACAAACCAGTTTGGGCTGTTCACCCTTTGAGCTTCTGTACGGGAGACGTCCCAGGGACCTACTAGAAATCACCAAAGAGGCGTGGGAACAGGAAAAACAGGAGGAGACATGGTCTTTTCTTGAGTACACCTCAGCCTTACGTACCCGCATACACAAACAAAGGGACTTTGCTGAGTCGAATCTAGAAAAGGCCCAAACCAAGCAACAACTCTTTTATGACAAGGGGAAGAGATGGCGACATCTGAAGGTCGGTGACTGGGTCCTGGTACTCCTACCGTCTGGCCTACCGAAAGTCCACTCCGAGTGGAAAGGCCCCTTTCGTATCAGCAAAAAGATAGGACTTACCACCTACCTCGTACAAATCTCCCAAAAGAAGTCCCAAATGTACCATATAAACCTCCTTAAAAATGGTTGGGTCCCCTACCTCAGAGTGTACACCTCGCCGCCTCCTTGGCGGATCGTGACAACACTCTGGACCAGTTGATAATAAACAATTAATTGTCTGACACCCAGAAGGAAACCTTACACGCTGCCCTTCTGCCTTTTTCCTCCTTATTTTCTGACCTCCCCGGGAAAACAACTTTAGTGGAGCATTCCATCCCCACTCCTCCAGCGAAAACAGTTAAACAAAGACCCTATCGAATACCAGCAGCCCGAAGAGAAGCTATCCGTAAAAAGGTCGAGAGTATGTTAGCAATGGGCGTGATAAAACCCTCCCAAAGCGAATGGTCATCCCCCATAGTCCTGGTGCCAAAACCCGATGGTTCGTTTAGATTTTGCATAGATTTCCGGGCCGTTAACACCATTTCTAAGTTCGACGCCTATCCATTACCTCGGGTCGACGAACTTATTGAAAAGCTCGGAGATGCACGCTATACAACAACCCTAGACCTGACCAAAGGGTATTGGCAGGTACCCCTCAAAGCCCAAGACCAGGAAAAGACTGCGTTTTCCACTCCCACGGGTCTTTACGAATTTACAGTCCTACCCTTTGGCCTCCACGGGGCGCCTGCAACGTTCCAAAGACTCATGAACAAGGTACTTTCGGACCGTCAGGGGTACTCGTCTGCTTATCTTGACGACATCGTTATCTATAGTCCCACATGGGATCTATACTTAGACCATTGTCAACAGGTATTCCATGCTCTACAACAAGCAGGCCTTCATATCAACAAAAAAATCCCGGGTTGGGTTCCAAAAAGTCAGGTACCTGGGTTATCTTTTGGGGAACGGGATCATTGAGCTACAACAAGAAAAGGTCAAAGCAATAACAAACACTCCCTTCCCTTCCACAAAGAAAGAGATCAGGGCCTTTCTCGGACTACTGGGTTACTATAGGAGATTCGTCCCCAGATACGCAGAAATAGCAAGCCCTTTGACCGACCTGCTAAAAACCCATGTGACAGCAAGGGACATCTCAGACCCTCCCTCTCTGGCCATACAAGCATTCCAGGAACTAAAGACTGCCATCACCTCTGCCCCCGTACTCAGATCCCCTGACTTTTCCAAACCGTTCATCCTTCAAACGGACGCCTCCGAGAACGGCATAGGAGCCGTATTATCCCAGGCCTCCCAGGAGGGTGTTGATCATCCGGTGCTATTTGTCAGTCGCAAGCTCTTTCCCCGTGAAGTAAGGTACTTCGTGATAGAAAAGGAAAGTCTTGCCATCAAGTGGGCCGTGGACAAGCTCCGCTATGTTTTGGAGGGCTCTCATTTCTACCTGTATACCGACCATGCCCCTTTGCTCTGGATGAGCCGTAATAAGGGGAACAGCCCCAGAGTTTTGCGCTGGTTCCTCTCGTTACAGCCCTTTTCGCAGGGGTGCCGAGAACGGGAACGCTGACTTCCTCTCCTGTGTTCCCCTGTTCTCCGAGCGGGAACAATCTGGGGTGGGAGTGTGTTGCAAAGTGTCACCTCATGACTTGCCCAGAGAGGACGATGCCGGCTTGTTCCCCTCTTACCTCTCTCCCATCCTTTATTTTCAGTCCGGCTCTGAGTACGACATACAATATGCCTTTAAGGGCTTGGAGATTCAGGACTCCACCCCCGTCCACGTCTCCTGGTCACAGGCATCAATGGGCGGTGAGGACGTAATACGACAGGAAGTGAAAGCCAGACCGTTGGGAGAGGACGGCGCTGAAGAGCCCAGCTGTGCCCAGGGAGCAGACTCGGAGTTGCCCCGCGGTCTCCATTCCGAAGCCTTGGACACAGAACCCCTACTGCGAGGAGCGGAAGCCATGGAAGCCCTGGAAACTCTGCTACAAGGAGCAGATATCGTGCGAATCCCGGAGAGCTGCCCCCCCCAACCAAGAGGGAGCCGGACCCAACCCGGCACTGCGACCACGCCAGCCACATTCCAGGAGGAGTGTGGCTACAAGAGGTACGTGACCGATTCCGTGCCGTTTTTGGGAAGGGTAACCGAGGTGGGAAGCCTGCTAGGGGTGTGACGGGAGGCCCGTAAAACACCCGGGGACGCTGTGGGCTGGAAGCCGTATATCGGAGCATAAAGTGCCGCACGCGAATCACTGGTGACGGTTTGGAGGTGCTCTGTTCCCCCCACATACCCCATCGCTGACTGTATCTGTCCAGAACCGGACACGGCCTGACAGATATTTCTTTATTTTTGTTTACTTTCCCCTACCCCCATTGCTGGTCTGGCGAACGCGAGGATCCGAAGAAGGAGTAACGACGCCGTCAGCATCGTGTATGGACGCTGAGGGAAGTGAACTGCACATAAACTCGTGGAAAGACTGTAAAAGACATACTGTCCTTGGCAATAAAGCCTCTTGCAAAAGCTACCTCTCTTGCCCCTTATTGTGCGCTGCGCCACATCGTGTCATCTATGTGGAATTTGACCTCGACCCCCTTCAGACAGCCCAGTCCTCTGTACAATTCTGGAAACTCGGCCATCACCTACTCCGCGTGGGATTGATGAACTTGCCTCACGAACATCACCAACCCCAGATCTTCGGCGGAGTGGCATCCCAGGAGAGATCCTGCGCTGTCTCGCATTACACGGAATCGAGTGGTTGCCGATCGGTCTCCATGCTTGACTTCCCCCTCGATAACACCCAGAAGGCGAATGGGGACCTCCCCCCGTAGGGGAAGATTTTGGCTTTCGTCTTGAGGAGCACCGGTTTTGGCACGAGTCACTCACATTGAGTGGCGTCAAGAATATTGACGGACGCCCCTGTGTCGATGAGTGCCTTGATACTGTTATCTCCCACCCACAACTGACACATTGGCGGCGGTCTTTTCTTGGCGTTGGTGCTTCCAGTGGTGTACGAGATTACAAACACGTTGTCTTCCTCATCATCTTCTGTGACGTTCATTCTTCGGCACATGCTCTCCACTTCATCCACTTCCTGAGCTGTGCGCACCACCTGCTTCTGCTTCCTTTGTTTGCCACCGCCTGCCGCTGACCTAGCGGCACTCATGCAGACCTTTGCAAAATGTCCGAATTTGTTGCATCTCAAACATTGTTTGCCTTGTGCCGGGCACCCCCTCTGTGGTTGGTTCTCCAGTCCGCAATTCCCACATCCTTTCTTTCCGGGTCGCTCACCACTGCCACTGGCACCTTCCCTGCCACGGCTGCTGAACCGTCAGATGGCCTCCACCCACTCTTCCTTAATGGGGTTTGGGTATAACGGCTGTGGAGCGGCCGACCGTCTCGCCAGTGCCGATTCCATCTGCCAGCTCATGGGCTCTCCCCAACACCAAGATGTCATCCAGCGATATTCCGGGTTTGCGCAGGATGAGTTTGCGCAGCTCTGACGACTTGCACCCCAGTATCAACTGCGCCCGGATCTCAAATGGCAGGTCAATCCCCTCGCACGAGCTCGCAAGTTTCCGCAGGCGCGCATGAAACATGTCGACAGACTCCTCCTCCTCCTGGCGCAGCTTGAAATGCTCGAAGTCAGGGTTGACTTGTGGGTCGAAGTGCCGATTTAGCGCCCTGACCGCCTTCTCGTAGTCGTTAGTGTCCCCTATATCCGGGAGGTCCTGAAAAAGTTCATATAACTCCTCCCCTCCCATATGTAGCATGGTTGAGCTCTTCACTGCGTTGTCTTTTTCCCGTGTGGCGATAAAATAATTTTCCAATTGCCCCAGACATTTGCGCCATTGTGGTGCAGCTGTAGCCGGATCCGCTAGCTGGCTAAATGGAGGCAGAGCTTTCAACGACGTGCGGGAGCTGCTCTCTGCCGGCCCCGGGGCCTCTCCTCCAGCTGGCACTGACATCGCCCCTAGTCTGCTTGGCCCTTGCCTGTCCGCTTGACCAGGTTCTGTACTCATGGAATCTGGGTTTCCTGGTGCCCTCACAGTGCCTGCCCTGCACTGTGTCTGTAGATGGGGCTGGATTCTCACAGCGCCTCACAATCCACTCCCCTGCCAAGCTTGGGGATTTCAATGGGAACCACTGGCTTGCACGTGGCTTCCCTCAGTCTCAGTCACTCTCACACAGGGGCCTGGCTCCACTCACTTGATGCCCCAGCAGCTCTCCACACGCGGGACACCAGCTACCTCTCGCTCCTCCTTCCTCGCGATGTCCTTCAATCCCCTCGGGGCCACACAGCAGCCCCTGATGCACTCGGGGCGTTGGTGCGTCGTGCACGCCTGTGATGAAGGCCGCGCCCTTCAGGGAGACCCGATCCCCCGGCAGTGCGCACCACGCGCTCTCGCCGCTGCACAGGGCCCACCCATGCTGCAGGCTCCTCACTGCTGCACTGCACCAGTCGCCGGCTCCCAGCAATGCCGGTTCAGCGATCGGGCCGCCCGCTGCAACAGCGCGGCCCGCGGCACACCTTCCTCACGTCGCGGGGCCCAGGGAACGCAGGCACGCGCCTTCAACGCCGATGTGCATTGCGAGTGCACGCGCGGGCTGCACACCCGCCTCATCGCCAATGTAGGTGTCGGGGGTGACCACAAATGGGGGGGCACAACAATGAATGGGGGGATCACTGTCTGCGGCCTACGCCTGGGGCCCACTGAAGAAAGACACAGCCACACTCTAGCTCTGCTCCGTGCCGTCAGCCATGAGCGCTGACGTCACCATTTATTTATACTCCCCGGTCCGCGCCCGGCCCAGGGAGTTGAGGTGGCAACATTGTATGGTGTGAGCCGAGTGGCTCACTACATCGTTGTCTGCGCTGACAGGCACAGCTTGTTGCCGTTTCTTTGGCCATTTATCTTGTAGGCGTGGTCCTGTGTGCACTCCGAGTGGAAACTGGGACAGCTGTTTCGTTTTACTTGGTTTTATTGGAGCTGCCTGCCAGCTGTTATCTGCGCTGACAGGCACAGCTTATGTCCGATCCTCAATCCGATTGGTTTACGGGCACAGCAGTGTGTTTGTTCCGTATTTCAAAGGAGGATCTCTCTCTTCATCAAACAGCTTTGAAATCTCACACGCAGGCGTTTTCTGAGGTAACAGTGCTGTGCTTCCTGTTGTCTCTCTCAGAACGGCCTGTCAGCTGTTTGTCTCGGTTCACGATCATGCGTCATCAGTCCTTGAGGTAAACAGTTTTGCGCTTCCTGTTTCCTCTCGGGGCTGCCGTCAGCTGTTTGTTTCTGCTCAGGTTCACACCACAGTCTGCTTTCATCGATAATCTTCAGCTCTGTGGGGTGCCCTTTCTTTGCTGATGGGCACAGCTTTGTTCTTCAGAGCGTTTGGTTCCTGCTGTGAGGAATCATTATGCTCCATTAAACCTGCCATCAATCAATTACTCAGTGTGGTGCCTTTCTTCGCTGACAGACACAGCTTTTCTACAAATTAAAAGTGCCTGCTGTGAGGAATCATTAAGCCCCAGGAAATATTTAACCTTGGAAGCACGTGTATCACGGTGATACTCTCACCTTAGTTTTCTTGTTTTATTTCTTCCCCCTGCCTATTTTTACATCTCTACAACATCCTTTAGGTGTACCTATCCTGCATTATCTTTACTGAAGTTGTTAAGCTATGTATGTACACATTTTTTCACTGACCCCTCCCTTGCCATTCTTACCTGGTCCTGGTGAGCCACTAATGAAGTGGCCTGAGTGGAAAGACTACTTCATGAACTACTTATCAGCAATTGAAGAGGAAGGTTCGGAAGAATTTACTCCCTCACGTAAAAAGAAAATTTTACTACATAGTCTGGGACCAGAAGGTATACGCATCTACCTCCAAATGGAAAAGAAGACTAGGTCTGCAGGTGAAGAAGATGTTTTTGTTCATGCACTGGACGACTTAGATCACTACTACTTTCCCACGGTATGCGTAGCCATAGATAGGTTCAATTTTTTCCAGAGTAAGCAAGGAAAGTCGGAACCAGTTGAAGACTATGTTTCGGCTCTTAAAAAATTAGCTATCACATGTAAATTTGGGCAATTACATGATGAACTAATTAGGGACCAAGTCATCATGCACACCAATGACACCAATGTGCAGGAAAGACTTTGGGTTAGTGGGGATTTATCACTCAAGGATGTTGTAGCACTGGTTAAGAAAAGTGAATTATCTAAAAGATATGCCAAAGCAGCTCATTCATCAGTCACCTCAAGTGAAACTAAGGAGGGTACAGTGGTTTGTAAAGTCTCTAAAGCCAAGAGTTTTAAAGCTGCAAACAGTTCTGACACAAGAAAGAAGCCTGCAACCAATTGGAAAGGCAAGAATCTTAGTTGGTTTAGGTGTGGTAGTAAAGAGCACCTTGCCAGTGATAAGAATTGCCCAGCAATAAAAGTAAAGTGTTTATTTTGTGGGTTAATAGGCCATTATGCCAAGGTATGTAGGAAGAAAACCAGAAGTACGCAAAGGGTCAAACTTGTTGATAACAAATCAGACTCTGATTTGTCTGACGCATGCCAAATTGATGAAGATGAGGGCATACTATGTATTGAATGTCCAGTTCTTAACTTATGCAATGCTACTAGGAATAAACCATTGTGCAATGTTGACATCGGAGGGGTGACAATAAGCATTACTGCAGACTCTGGTTCGCCTTTTACGATAATGAACAAGGCAGTATGGGAGAGTAAGTTTGCAAAAGTAGTAAATAAGCAACTAACTGAATCTGATATTCATCCAGTCACTTTTACAGGGGAGAAAATACCAATATGTGGATTCTGTGTTTTACCCTTCACATTTAAAAGCAGAAGGACCATGGCTAAACTGTACGTGTCTGAGGTAGGACCCGCGGTATTGGGGTGGGTAGATCAAAAAGCCTTAGACATTACCTTGAACCCCAACAGTGTGGAGCAAGTGCTGGGCGTTAACGACATTGAGTGGGATTTGAAGAATGTGCTAAAAAAACAATACCCAGAAGTGTTTTCAGGGAAAATAGGGACTCTTAAAAACTTTGTCCATAAGATCGTTTTGAAAAAGAATGCTGTACCTGTGTCACACAAAGTGAGGAATATTCCCTTTAGTGTTAGGGATGAGGTTACCAAAGAGTTGAAAGACTTAGAGACCAAAGGCATCATAGAAGCTGTAGAATGTGCTGAGTGGATGGCACCGCTTGTTGTGGCCAGGAAAAGTAACGGCAATCTGAGGTTATGCATAGATTTGAGAGCCCTCAACAAAAATATAGTTGTGGACAGATTTCCCCTCCCCAAAATAAATGAATTGCTGACTCTCACTAAAGGGGTTAGGTTGTTCTCGAAGATCGACCTGGCATCTGCGTACCACCAGGTGATTTTACATCCAGACAGCAGGGATCTAACTGCATTTATAACACCTGTTGGATGTTTTAGGTTCATCCGCATGCCGTTCGGATTGGCCACGGCTGCGGCAGTCTTTCAAAGACTCATGCACAAATTTTTTAAGGACTTGCCTGGTGTAGCTTACTTCCAAGATGACCTATTGATCATGGGCAAGTGCAAAGAAGAACATGAGTGCAGACTCCACGATGTACTAGACAAATTGAAGGCTTGTGGTTTAACAGCTGAAATCAGCAAATGTGAGTTTGGAAAAAAATCTGTCACTTACTTAGGACATGAATTAGGGGGCAAAGGCATCACCCCTAAAAAGGAAATCCTTGAATCCATTAAGAATGCCCCTGCTCCTACAAATAAGGACGAGGTTAGGTCATTTTTGGGCTTGGCCTAATTTTATGCAAAATTTGTAGAAGGCTTTGCAGAAAAAACTTACCCATTGAGACAGCTCCTTCGTACTAGACAAGAGTTTGTATGTAGTGAGGATTGTCAAAGGCAATTTGAACTCATCAAACTTAGCATATGTGGTGCCATACCCCTGCAAGGTTTTGACCATAGAGCTAAGACATTAATTACCATGGATGCCAGCGGTAAGGGACTGGGTGCGGTTATCTCCCAGATTTCATGTGATGGAGTGGAAAGCATCATTTCTTTTGCTTCCAGGTCCCTAAACCCCCCGGAAGAAAAATATTCCGTGATAGAACGTGAGATGTTAGCATGTGTATGGGCCACTTCCAAGTTCAGACAGTTTGTGTGGGGTAAGGAATTCACAATACGTACCGATCATAAACCACTGGTGAAGGTATTAACAGCAGAAGGGTCTAGCATCGCAACTCCCCGCATTGCTAGAATGTCCCTGCGATTACTCGATTACGCTTACAATGTTGAATACATCCCTGGTAAGAAAAATAAGGTAGCTGACTATCTCAGCAGGTCACCCTTAAAAAATGATGGTATGGATGTATGTGAGTGGGAAGACTACAGTGTAGCTAGTGTCGAGCACAATACTGGAAACATTGCAGCAGCAGATTGGGAAACTAGTTACAAAGAGGATAGTACCTTGTGTAAGGTGATGGATTACACATTGCAAGGTTGGCCTGACAAAAAGACTACCGAGAAGGAATGCAAGAACTTTTGGGAGGTTAGAGATGAAATATCTGTCTCAGGATCTGTATTCCTCCTTAGGAACAACAAGATCATTCCCCCGCAGTGCCTAAGGGAGAGAATCCTTTTGCTTACACATGAGGGTCACCAAGGTATTGTAAAGTCTAAACAGAGACTTAAGAGTTCATATTGGTGGCCCGGCATTGACATGGCCATGGAAAAATTTGTTAGAACATGTGAACAGTGCTGCAATTCTGACAAATCCCTGGCAATGTTAAGACCACCCTTAGGTAACAGAATTTTACCTTCTGGTCCGTGGGAGGATTTGGCCATTGATATCTTGGGTCCTGTGTTAAATGGGGTAGGGACACCCAAATTTATCTTTGTGTTATTTTTTTATTTTTTTATCTTTGTGTTATTTGACATGTATTCAAAATGGGCGGAATTGAAGATCTGTGAATCTTCTGACACTACTAATAATGTCGAATTTCTTGAAACTGTATTTTTGAGAGAGGGCATTTCAAAATCCCTATTGAGCGATAACGGACCACAATTTTTGGCAGAAAAATGTACTTGTTTCCTTAAAAGAAATGGCATCAAAGGTAGGAAAACCCCTGTTTATCACCCTGCTTGTAATGAAGCGGTCGAGAGATTTAACAGGGTCATTATGGGCTGCATTCAAGCTGCCATTTGCGCTGGTAAGAAGTGGGAGCAAGAACTTAGTAAGCTAATATGGGCATATCGCATCACTCCCACTGTAACAGGGTACAGCCCTTTCAAAATTCTTAGGGGTAGGGATCCGTTCACCAGAGACAACTCGGCATGGATGTCTCAAGAAATGCAATGTAAATGGTCTCCAGAAATTGTCAAAAATAACCTAGAAAGAGCACACAACATGTACAAAGATTACTTTGACAAAAAGAAGAGTACCATGGCTGTTACTTTGGTTGAAGGAGAGTGTGTACGTGTCAAGTCCAGTAGGTTGGTGAAAAAAGGTAGCAGCCATTTTTCTGAACCTAAAAAAGAGTGAGGAAAGTTTTTTCATGTTCTGCCGAGTTAGACGACGGCAAGGTTTGGCATTTCTGTAAGCTTTTATAACACAAAAACTACTCGGGTCTGTACTAGCATGAGGTCAGTCTTAAAAATGAAAGATTAGTGTCTCACAAAAAGCCCCAAAGGGGAGCAATCCCTTTCAGGACGAATGCCCTCACCCACCATAGGTGGCATGCTTCATCATATGGGCTCCTCCTCCCAGTGGGAAAACCTAGTCCCACTGAGGGCTACAGCTCCCTCACTGTGAGGCAGGAGCTCTGGGATGTTTTTAGGATGATGATATACTATCAAGGATGCTAAAATCCCATATGTGAGTTACTGGTGTAGTGAGGACGCAGCGCAAAAAAATAGTTTAGTGAAATAGGAAAAGTGAGATTAAAACTACCTAGTGGGGGCAAAAAACTCTTTATTCACTTACTCGCACAGGGTTAAAAAGCAGTGCAAAAAGCAGTATAGATTCAAACTGCTAGGTATCAAAGACGGTCGACATGTTTCAGCCTAAGCGATCTGAATAAGTATCTAGGCTTTCTTCAGGACCAGAACTAGAAAACAAAACTGCTGCTGACAGTGTAAAGTGACAGGTAAAAAGAAATGATACAAAACCAGTAATCCTATGTTTTGTTGAGTATTACTGGAGCTTATCTGTAGAAGTGAGACAAAAAAACAATAAATGCAACAAGTCAAACGAAACATAATTCCATCATTTCAAAACGATGCATGCTACTATTGAAGGATTAATCATATATCCTTTGGGCCCAACTAGGTGCTCAAACATATTTAAGTGAATCCACTTACCCAAGAGTTTAGGATAAGTAGCCCCACCTCAACCTGGCAACAGCTCAGGGAAGGGGGCCCCGCTCTGTAAGAAACAAGATCATGTGTCACACATATAGACTTGCAATGTGGGCACTGATCTAAAAAAGGAATGTATCGGTGGTGGGCCTAACAATCACGAACACAGTGTGAGGGAACTTAAAAACCATGGACAGATTACGGTCCAGTACAGTAGTTTTAGCTTTAATTTACACTTCGCCCTACACCCCAAAGGGAATGTGATGGCTAAGTTAGTATTAAGGTGACTTAATCGTCATAATGTTCTTCTCAATAGAATACTTGTGAATCTAGTTTATAAGAATCACGGATGATAGTCAACAATGACGTGCATATAACATCCAGGCTTTTCATCAATGCTCTGTCAATACTAAATGGTACATCTTAAACTCAATCCTAAAGCGTCTTTCTAATGATTAGAGCCCCGTGTCGCTGCTGGTAATAGCCTTAATGAGAGCTCATTTGAGTCTTCCCTATAAGCATACGGTGTGTAAAAAACAGATGGTATTTTAGACGTGCTACAATCTAGAGCACATGTACGGTTATACGAGGAAAACGCAGTCATACCGTTAGCGAATGCAAATTGACAACTCCCAGTCAAGACCCGGTAAACATGAACACCCAGTTCTAACAAGAAGGAAAAACCGATGCTTCAATTTTTTACGCAAAAAGCCACATGTTCATCAACAGACTTACCTCTCCGTCGGTACCCCGTCGTGGTACATGAGCTGCGACCGGAGGTACCGACTGGAGGGACGAGCCACAGTATAAGTAATCTCCAGAAAATGCGCATTCACGCCGCGCACCTGTGCAAGGACCATTAGGTGCCCTTTTGACATGCCTGAGCCATGTAGACCGGCAGCACAGTGCGCATGCGCGCTACTGAGATCAAGCTCAGAGCGCATGAGCGCTGTTGCACCACTTAGCTGTGTTGAATCTAGATTACTTTATTAAACAGACAACAACAGCGCTGTGAACCTTGGTGCACAATAGTAATACGTCCATCATATTTGCCATATTGTGAGCATAAAGCTCTTTCATCTGTTGGTATGTGACAGCTAATTCTTACTTTGCATATTGGTGAGAATCGTACGGTGTCTGATGAAACGGTGCAGCTGCTACTACGTGTATTATATGAGTGTGTATAGAGGGATAATTAAGGAATCTCTACGTTATTCTTTATTTAGAACAGTAACGTGTGCCATTTTCGCTAAGCGTTATCAGTTGGGCAATAACTAATTCTTAATGGCACGTTGGAAATAGGCATGTGGTGCCGGGCGAAGTGGTGCCATTGTCACCAAGTGTGCTGCATGCGTGCATTCAAAGTGATAACCAAGGAATCTCTTCATTAAGTCCAGTGGTATCACTCTTAATTCTGTATACCCAGCGTCGTTCTCGTCTGAACAGGAATTTGGATATATCTGTGATGTGTGCCGGAATATAAGGTTGCTCTATAACTGTCCAATGCAGGTCTTCTGCAGGATGATTCATATCCAAGAAATGATTTGTCATTTTGGTAAATCTTTTCTTGCACCGAATGGTGCTTTTGTGCTCGAGTATCCTTGTTTTTATCTTGCGCGTGGTCATGCCCACGTAGCGCAAGCCACAAGGGCAAGAGATCAAGTAAATCAATTTGTTGCTATTGCAATTGGTGTGTTTAGACAGAATCCAAGGCTTATTGGTGCCTATATCAATCTCAGTCGTGCGTGTGGTTTGAGGACACGCAGCACAGGAGCCACATGGGAAGTGTCCTTTGATGGGTGGCAAGACCCACAGAGATTCTTGGTCAGAAGTTTTTCTATTGTTTAGGGGCCAGGTATGTACGACTTGATCCTTAATGTTCGTGCCCCTCTTAAAAGCAAACAAAGGACGGGGCAACGGTTCCTTTCCAATACTCAGGATCTTCCAATGTCTGAGGATACTTTTTTTGATCTGTTTGGAATGGCTGCAAAAAGTGTTAACACAGGTCAGCCTGGATTGTTCTTCTTTAGGAGGTGCCAGTTCAATCAAGGCCTCCCTATTATTATTGGCAGCTCTCTTCTTAGATCTCCGAATGATGTTAGTCGGATATTTCTTTTCTTTCAAATGAGCGGTGAGTTTGCTTGCATGCTCTTTGTATGTGGTGGAACAATTCCTCCTTATCCTGAGGAATTGCCCGAAAGGCAAATTATCCCGAAGGGACTTGGGATGATAGCTCTGGTACGACAAAAGTGAGTTCCGAGCCATGGGTTTTTTGTATAACTCAGTACCCAGCCCGTCGCCCTCAGGAAAGATGCGGATGTCAAGAAAGGGCAGACTGGTGTTCGAAAATTCAAAAGTAAATCTCAGGAAATCGTTTCCGGTGTTGAGCCAGTGATGAAAGGACATAATGGTGTCAGGAGTACCTCTCCATATTACAAACACATCGTCGATGTAACGCTTCCAGACACGGATGTGTTTTCCAAACGGGTTTTGTTCCTGTAGAATAACTGTCTGTTCGAAATGGTGCACATAGAGATTAGCCAGGCTCGGGGCGAATACACTGCCCATGGAAGTCCCTGACGTTTGTAAATACAGGTCCTCCTCGAATTTGAAAAAATTCTCTTTCATGGCTAAACATGCACAAGTCATGATAAAGTGTACTGGAGTGATGCTGTCAATGGGATTGGAATCAAGTAACGACTCTATTGTGGCAAGTGTTTCATCCTGCGGTATGCAGGTATATAAGGATTCCACGTCAAAGGAGACAAGATAATCCTGTTCTGCATCAAAGGGGGTCTCTACTAGGAGATGTAAGAGATCCTTTGTATCCTGTATATAGGTCGGCATCTTGAGTACTAAGGGTCGAAGAAAGAAGTCGACAAAAGTAGACAACGGCTCAAGGATCAAACCTATGCCGGAATGATCGGCCTCCCTGGTGGTGGTAGCTGTTCCTTATGTATTTTCGGCAATACATAGAAGTAGGGTGTGATCGGATAGGATGTGACCAAAAAAGACGCTTTGTGATCAGTGATCCAGCCTTCCTCAGTCGCTTCATCCACCATCTTCTTGATTTCTGTGGAAAGTCGCTTGGTGGGGTCCATCTTCAGGGGTCTATAGGATCTTCTGTTTCCGAGTTGGCGTAGGCATTCCGCTCTATACGTCGTAGTATCAAGAATCACTATAGCACCCCCTTTGTCCGCCGGTTTTATGACGATGGTATCGTCTCTGGCCAGTTGTTGGAGTGCTAGTCGTTCTTGTTTGGGTAGATTCTGAAACTGTCTTGTATCCTGTTCAAACAAATTTGTCACATCATGCAGTACCGCTTTTTCAAATGTAGCAATCTGTGCAGGAATCAAATGTGCGGGAGGGTTGAAAGTTGATCGTGGCCTCAATCCCGTATTCTTCATGTCTTCCTCTTGTTCATCCATGGGTTTGTCTTCAAAGAAGGAACGTAGGCGGATTTTCCGGAAAAAAACGGCGAGTTCTTGTCTGATCTGGAAGGCATCTCCTTTATATGTCGGCACAAAACCTAATCCTTTCTCTAAGACTGTTGTCTCATCATGTGTCAATCCACGTGCACTCAGATTTACAATCAGATCGGTTCGTGGCTGCTCCCTGGTTGTACAGGGGGTTTGGTCATGCTGCGTGTTGTCCTGGACGTCACAGGCGAGTTCCAATGTACGGTTGCTTGTTGATTTCTTCTGTGACCTCTTGAGCGGCCTGGGCCATACCCTACAAAAGGCTGGTTGGGAACCATGTTGTTGTAGGACTGAAAAGGATACATAGGAGGTTGAAAAGGAGGTTGTGAATAACCGAAGGGACCTGGGGGCCACCATTGAACGGGTCCTTGACCAAATTGTCCTTCTCTCCTCTGACCTCTGTTCCTTCTGTTGGATCCTCTCCATCCTCTCTCCTCATTTGCCGAGGAGTCTGAGTCATTCGATTCGTCTTCACTCGCAGAGGTGGAATAGTTCGACCCATATTTCCTCCCTCTCTGATTTAACTGAGGAGGTACATAGGTATCGCTAGTGTAAGGATACACTTTGTCAAATGCAAATTTTGCTAGGTCTTTTTTGAACTTTGTTATTTTCCTTGACAGGACTGAGTCTTTGAATTCTTTGTTGTTTTTATTTGTCTCATCTGCTTGTTTCTTATATACAGAGGTCACCAATACTGATTTAATCTGAGATTCCAATGTCTGTATCTCTACCAAGATGGTGTCTGCGATGCGTTTGGCTGTGTTAATGATCAATATTAACCAGTCCCTCGTACATCGCCAAGCGATGAGGGACCAGTCTTTCAAAAATATTTTGTCCTCTAGGAACAGACGTGGTGCATTTGTGACAATTAAACCGGTGGGTGCACAATTTGCTCTTAAATATTCTGTCATAATTGCCCTGTGTATGTATGTACGAGAATGGGAGCGTTTTAGTATGAGTAGTTTCGCCCAGTCATCGCCTGGGGTAGAACTAGTACTAGGGGCATTGTCTAAAATACTTGGTGTCAAAAGAATGTCTCGGGCCGTAGCCTTATCAAAAGCTAACCCTAATACTTCTGCCATCTTTCAAGAGAAACTCAAGTACAGACCTATTCACTGTGTCACGAGAGAGTGAGGAACACCAACACACAACACAAAAGGGCTAAGGAGCGGGAAGTCCACTAAATTGCTGGACTGGCAATAAGGACCCGCGGCCGCACAGTAATAATAACACAAGAAACGAGAGGAGAGGGTCCAAGGGAGATAGTTTAAAGACCTGCGAGAAGAATATCCCCTTTCACAGTACAATTCTAACACAAAAACTACTCGGGATGGGCGACGGGCTGGGTACTGAGTTATACAAAAAACCCATGGCTCGGAACTCACTTTTGTTGTACCAGAGCTATCATCCCAAGTCCCTTCGGGATAATTTGCCCTTCGGGCAATTCCTCAGGATAAGGAGGAATTGTTCCACCACTGAAAAATACAAAGAGCATGCAAGCAAACTCACCGCTCATTTGAAAGAAAAGAAATATCCAACTAACATCATTCGGAGATCTAAGAAGAGAGATGCCAATAATAATAGGGAGGCCTTGATTGAACTGGCACCTCCTAAAGAAGAACAATCCAGGCTGACCTGTGTCAACACTTTTTGCAGCCATTCCAACCAGATCAAAAAAAGTATCCTCAGACATTGGAAGATCCTGAGTATTGGAAAGGAACCGTTGCCCCGTCCTTTGTTTGCTTTTAAGAGGAGCACGAACATTAAGGATCAAGTCGTACATACCCGGCCCCTAAACAATAGAAAAACTTCTGACCAAGAATCTCTGTGGGGCTTGCCACCCATCAAAGGACACTTCCCATGTGCTTCTGTGCTGCGTGTCCTCAAACCACACGCACGACTGAGATTGATATAGGCACTAATAAGCCTTGGATTCTGTCTAAACACACCAATTGCAATAGCAACAAAATGATTTACTTGATCTCTTGCCCTTGTGGCTTGCGCTACGTGGGCATGACCACGCGCAAGATAAAAACAAGGATACTCGAGCACAAAAGCACCATTCAGTGCAAGAAAAGATCTACCAAAATGACAAATCATTTCTTGGATATGAATCATCCTGCAGAAGACCTGCATTGGACAGTTCTAGAGCAACCTTATATTCCGGCACACATCACAGATATATCCAAATTCCTGTTCAGACGAGAACAACGCTGGGTATACAGAATTAAGAGTGATACCACTGGACTTAATGAAGAGATTCCTTGGTTATCACTTTGAATGCACGCATGCAGCACACTTGGTGACAATGGCACCACTTCAATCAATCAATCAATCAATCACGGCATTTATAGAGCGCGCTACTCACCCGGGAGGGTCTCAAGGCGCTGGGGGAGGGGGTAAGTTACTGCTCGAACAGCCAGGTCTTGAGCTGCTTCCTGAAGGAGAGATGGTCCTGGGTTCGCCGAAGGTGAGTGGGGAGGGAGTTCCAGGTCTTGGCTGCCAGGTAGGAGAAGGATCTTCCTCCGGCGGTGGCTCTGCGGATGCGTGGTACGGTGGCGAGGGCGTGGCTGGTTGATCGTAGCTGGCGGGTGGGCGTGTAGAAGGTCATGCGGTCGTTGAGGTACTTGGGGCCCAGGTCATGGAGGGCCTTGTGTGCGTGGGTGAGGAGTCTGAACGTGATTCTCTTGCTGACGGGGAGCCAGTGCAGGTCTTTCAGGTGTCCGGTGATGTGGCTGTGTCGGGGGATGTCCAGGATGAGTCGTGCGGAGGCGTTCTGGATGCGCTGGAGTCTTTTTGAAGTTTGGCTGTGGTTCCGGCGTAGAGGGTGTTCCCATAGTCCAGTCGGCTGGTGACGAGTGCCTGGGTGACGGTCTTCCTGGTTTCAGTGGGGATCCATCTGAAGATCTTGCGGAGCATGCGCAGGGTGTTGAAGCACGAAGATGAGACAGCGTTGACTTGTCTGGTCATCGACAGGGAGGAGTCCAGGATGAAGCCCAGGTTGCGTGCGTGGTCCGTTGGCTTGGGCGCGGTGCCCAGGGCCGGGGGCCACCAAGAGTCGTCCCAGGCGGAGGGTGATGAGCCCAGGATGAGGACTTCCGTCTTGTCTGAGTTCAGTTTAAGGTGGCTGTTCCTCATCCAGTCGGCGACGTCTCTCATCCCGTCGTGTAGGTTGGCTCTGGCGGTGGTGGGGTCGTTGGTGAGGGAGAGGATCAGCTGGGTGTCGTCGGCGTAGGAGATGATGTTGAGGTTGTGTTGGCGTGCGATGGCTGCGAGGGGGCTCATGTAGACGTTGAAGAGGGTTGGACTGAGTGAAGATCCTTGTGGAACGCCGCAGATGACTTCGGTGGCCTCGGATCTGAACGGGGGAGGCGGACTCTCTGGGTTCTTCCGGCGAGGAACGAGATGATCCATTCCAGTGCTTTCTCTCGGATTCCGATGTTGCTGAGGCGCTTCACTAGGGTGCGGTGGCAGACGGTGTCGAACGCCGCGGAGAGGTCCAAGAGGATGAGGGCTGCTGTTTCCCGTTGTCGGTTAGGGTTCTGATGTCGTTGGTGGCTGCGATAAGGGCGGTCTCGGTGCTGTGGTTGGCCCGAAACCCGGACTGCGAGGGGTCGAGGGATCCATTCGTCTCGAGGAAGGCGGCAAGCTGTCTGTTGACGGTCTTCTCGATGACTTTGGCCGGAAACGGAAGGAGCGAGATGGGACGGTAGTTCTTGAGGTCGGTGGGGTCCGCCGTTGGTTTCTTCAGGAGGGCGGTAAGCTCGGCGTGCTTCCAGCTCTCCGGGAAGGTGGCGGTGTGGAAGGAGGAGTTGATGATGTCCCGGAGATGGGGTGCGATGGTGGCGTCGGCTTTGTTGAAGACGTGGTGTGGGCAGGGGTCGGTTGGTGATCCGGAGTGGATGGAGTTCATCGTGCGGGTGGTGTCTTCGGTGCTGATCGGGGTCCAGTTGCAGAGGGTGGTGGTGGCGGGCGTTGGTTCGGCGGTAGGGTGCGTGGTCTGTGCGTCGAAGCTGTTATGTATGTCGGTGATCTTGCGGTGGAAGAACGCGGCGAGTGAGTTGCAGAGGTCTTGCGAGGGGGTGATGTCGTTGTTTCCGGCGCTGGGGTTGGAGAACTCTTTGACGATGCTGAAAAGTTCCTTGCTGTCGTGGGCGTTGTTGTCCAGTCGTTCTTTGAGTGCCGACTTCTTGGTGGCACGGATCAGCTGGTGGTGTTTGCGGGTGGCGTGCTTGAGGGCGGTCCTGTTGTCTGTGGTCTGGTCGAGTCGCCAGGCTTTCTCGAGTGTGCGGCAGTTCTTCTTGGATTCCTTGAGTTCGTTGGTGAACCAAGGGGTTTTCTTGCTTCCGGGTCTGCTGGGAGGGTTTTTAGTGGTGCGAGGTCGTCGGCGCAGGCGGTCAGCCACTTGGCGAGGTTGCTGGCTGCTTCGTTTGGGTCCGTTGTGTTGGTGGGTGTGTTCTGGCTGAGGGAGGCGGTGAGCTGCTCGGCGGTGATCTTGCTCCAGCTCCGGCGGGGAGCCTGTTGCGGGTGGTGGTGGGTCGCAGTCTTTCTGAAGCTGAAGTGGACGCAGCTGTGGTCGGTCCAGTGGAGTCCGGTGGCGTGGCTGAAGGAGATGTGCTTGCTGGAAGAGAAGACGGGGTCAAGCGTGTGGCCGGCGTAGTGGGTGGGCGTGTTCACCAGTTGCTTGAGTCCGAGGTTGGCGAGGTTGTCCAGCAGGGCGGTGGTGTTTCTGTCGTTGTTGTTCTCCAGGTGGAAGTTGAGGTCCCCTAGGAGGATGTAGTCGGCGGAGGGCATGGCGTGCAGGCTGATGAAGTCTGCGATGTCTTCGCTGAATAGTGTGCGTGGTCCCGGGGTCTGTAGATGAGGCACCACATGCCTATTTCCAACGTGCCATTAAGAATTAGTTATCGCCCAACTGATAACGCTTAGCGAAAATGCCACACATGTTACTGTTCTAAATAAAGAATAACGTAGAGATTCCTTAATTATCCCTCTATACACACTCATATAATACACGTAGTGGCAGCTGCACCGATTCATCAGACACTGTACGATTCTCACCAATATGCAAAGTAAGAATTAGCTGTCACATACCAACATATGAAAGAGCTTTATGCTCACAATATGGCAAATATAATGGACGTATTACTATTGTGCACCAAGGTTCACAGCGCTGTTGTTGTCTGTTGATAAAGTCATCTAGATTCAACACAGCTAAGTGGTGCAACAGCGCTCATGCGCTCTGAGCTCGATCTCAGTAGCGCGCATGCGCACTGTGCTGCCGGTCTACATGGCTCAGGCATGTCAAAAGGGCACCTAATGGTCCTTGCACAGGTGCGCGGCGTGAATGCGCGTTTTCTGGAGATTACTTATACTGTGTGTTAGACCTGGCACCATTGGCGTGGGTCTCCCTTCCATTTTTCGCTGTTGTCTCCTCTGTTTTACTGGTGTTAGATGCTCTGGGCGCTGTGCCACTGCCATTCAGTGTCACAGCGCGAATGCTCCCTGTATAAATATGTCTATGTGAATTGGTATATCCCTGATTGGCTTATTTGGGTTACCTGTTAGTCCCTAGTAGTGTGGCCTATGTGTGCCCAGGGCTGGTAAACCAAATGCTGCTGGTGGGCCTGCAGCACTGATGTGTGCCACCCACAGAAGCAGCTTGTAAAGTGTGTCTCAGACCTGCCACTGCAGTGTCTGTGTGCAGTCCAGAACTGCCATCTTGGCTGTGAAGTGCAACCACTTCCCAGCCCCTGAACCTTCCCTTGGCATCCTGTAAGTCGCCCCTCGGGTAGGGTGCATTGTATGTGTAAGGTAGGACATGCCTGGGTGTGTGTAGCATGTCCTGGTAGTGAATTATGCACCATTTCGTTTTTCACTACTGTAAGGCTACCTGTTCCTCATAGGCTAGAATGGGCAGTTTGACTATTACATGCTATAGTCCTAACTGACCCCAGGGACATGGTAGAAAAACGAATTTAGTATGCCTGAGCTCAGAATATTAAAATACACCTTTTAGTGAAGTTTATTTTTATATTCTGTGTTTGAAAATACCACTTTTAGAAAGTAGGTATTTTCTTGCCTAAGCCTTCCAGTGTGCTCTGCCGTTATGTGTATTGGCTGTCTGGTTTTAGAGGGGCAGGACAGGCTGAGTCAGACCTTGGTGGAATAGAGAGATCTGCATTTAGAGTGTGGGGAAGGGTGGCTCTTTGATCTGAATAGGGCTGTGCCTGGCAAGGTGAATGCTGGCTCCACCTCCCACTGTGTGTCTGCTAGCAGACCCCTCTTTCTGAAAGGAAGGATGCAGCCTGGTAAACAAAGTGCTCCAGGCCTGAGCAGAACTGGTTCTGGCTAGGTTCAGGGACTGGTAGCTTCAAGGATCAAAGGCTTTTGGGGTATAAATATCTGTGCTCAAACCCCCTACTTTTGTATTGCTTTTGGATCTGGAGAGGAAACTCTGTCCGTGCCACTGGAGGAATCTGCAGGAAGTGACTGTCCTTGTGCTTGTGTGTTTTTCTTGCACTGGCCTGCAGCAGTGACCACTGGACCTTGAAGAAGAGGAAAAGGAACTATTGAGAGAACTTTTATTTTTGTACAGCAATCACCCAAGGGCTAGGAAAAGAGCTAGCCTCCTGCTGGAGTCTCAGGCACAACAGACTCCACCACCAACCTCCTGCTTCCTCCCTGCGAGGACTGCTATCTGCTGAGGAGGCTCCTGTGAGTTCCAGGGCCTCTAGTTTGCATCAGAGAGAAGAGGGTAAGAAATCGACGCTAACGCATCTTTGCGGGCCGCTGCAGTCGAGAGCGCTGGGAAAATCCTCGTGCTGCTGCCGCCGAGGGCCCGCAACCCGAAACCATCGCTGACGCCCCTTTGCGAGCCGCTGCAGCCGAGACGCGCTGGAAAGATCATCGCGCTGCTGTCGCCGCGCACTCGCAACCCTGACAGAAATCATCGCTTCGAGACATCGCAGTGCGGACGCCGTGCGTTCGCCACTTTGATCGCATCACACCGAATTTCGTCGCTCCCTCGCGGAGCGTCTTGTCTTCGCATCGCCACACGATCGCACAGCGCAACAGGATCACCGCATCGACTTCTCCCACGCGGCAAGAAAGTCATCGCATCGGTGGTCCAGCGTGCAGAAGTTTGTCGCATCGTCTCCGCACGCATCCCGCAGATCGGCGCATCATCCTCCCTTGCGGCAAGGATTTCAACGCATCGCCGGCCTCGCGTGCCGAGAATCATCGCTACAGCTTCTTTGCGACACTTTGTTGGTTTTGCAACTAAACCCAGATACTTTGTGAAAGAAAGGGTCGCAGAGACCACTGCTTTGAACTTGAACCTTATTTTTGCAACCTTTGAACTATTTTTGACAGCCCTTCAACAGCTATCCTATTTTTGACAGTATTGTGGCTTTTACAGTTATTGGTCTTGTGATAAATCTGCCTTTATATAAAGATACTTATTTTTTATAATAACTACTTGTGTGGTGTCCCTTTGTAGTGTTCCTCATTGTGTTACTGTGTATGATCATAAATGCTTCACACCCTGCCTCTGAGATAAGCCTACCTGCTCGTGCTACGTTACCACAGGGTTGAGCAGGGGTATTAAAGAGGGTAGCCCTCTCACTCTGACTTAGGAAGAAGGGTCCCTACTTGGACAGTGGCCCGCCATTGCCAACTAGAGACCCCCATTTCTAACATTGGTGGTCAGCGGTGAGGATCTGGACTTGCATTTATGATCGCATACAGTAATTATAGTGTACACTACTAGTGAGTGCAGACCATAACGTACCGCATACATTTTTTTTGAGAATTGTTTTTTTTGCTTCTATATTGTGATTGATATTGCCGGTGATTTTTCACCCGCGCGCATTTTCTGAGAGTTTTTGGGATCCTATATTGTGATTGATATTGCCGGTGATTTTTCACCCGCGCCCATTTATTGAAAGTTTTTGATCCCCTATTGTGATTGATATTGCTGGTGATTTTTCACCCACGCACATTTCTGAGAGTTTTTGGGATCCTGTATTGTGATTGATATTGCCGGTGATTTTTCACCCGCGCACATTTATTGAAAGTTTTTGATCCCCTATTGTGATTGATATTGCCGGTGATTTTTCACCCGCGCGCATTTTCTGAGAGTTTTTGGGATCCTATATTGTGATTGATATTGCCGGTGATTTTTCACCCGCGCCCATTTATTGAAAGTTTTTGATCCCCTATTGTGATTGATATTGCTGGTGATTTTTCACCCACGCACATTTCTGAGAGATTTTGGGATCCTGTATTGTGATTGATATTGCCGGTGATTTTTCACCCGCGCACATTTATTGAAAGTTTTTGATCCCCTATTGTGATTGATATTGCTGGTGATTTTTCACCCACGCACATTTCTGAGAATTTTTAGGATCCTATATTGTGATTGATATTGCCGGTGATTTTTCACCCGCTTACATTTTTTGAGAAGTTTTCTTCTGTCCTTTATTGATATTGCCAGTTATTTCTACAATGGGCAAGCCCAGATCCAATGCCTCAGAAGATCTCTCCTGGGAAGAAGAGAAAATAGAAACCTACAATGCCAAGCAGCTCAAATATTTTTGCAAGCAATTCACAGTCCCTATCACAGGTCTCACTAGGAGGGAGGAGTATTACAAGGCGCTGAAGGCCTGGCTAGAAGCCAGGGATGCCCCTAAGGATCTAGGAGAGCTTGTGGAGGGAGGAGAGCAGCAGGGCGATGTAGTAGACTTAGTAGGAGACCCAGCCCTTTCCAACCCGGGCTCTAGTGTGTCCGCTAAGGGTCTGTCCCCAGAAGAGCTGGAGGACAGGGAGAGAGATAGGCGGCATAATATGGAGATGGCTAAGCTTAAAATGGATGGTCACCGGGACCTAGAGAACAAGAAGTTAGAAATTGAGATTATGAGGATGAAGCTTGAGCACGAGAGAGTATTGAGGGAGTTGGAGATTAAAGCTAAGAGCATGGAAATCTCCCCTCTGGTGGCAGCGTACCTGTAGTGCACCCTGAGAGTAGGGTGTATATACCCAAGGAGGTTATTAAAGATTTCCACAAAAGTGAAGATATTGGGCAATGGTTTGCCGCTTATGAAGTAGCCATGGTGTCCCACCGGGTCCCTGAGAAGGATTGGGGAGCAGGGTTGTGGGGACGCTTTGTGAGTGAGGGGAGGGATACCTTGTTGGACCTGCCCCCAGAAAGTAGGATGGTTTACGCCCACATGAAGGAAGCGTTGGTGACCCGCTATGGTTTGACCCCTGAGATGTATAGACAGAGGTTTAGGGTCTGTAAGAAGCTAGAGGGTACCACGTGGGTTGAATATGTGTCCTTTTTTGCAGAGCCATGGAACGCTGGGTAAGAGGTAGCAAAGTAGAAACTTTTGCACAGTTTTATGATTTGATTGCATGGGAGCATTTATCTAGCAATTGTTTTCCTGAGCTACGCCAGCACCTAATTGATTGCAAGCTGACTAACCCTAGAAAGCTTGCTGAGGAGGCGGACCGCTGGGTGAGCACCCGGGTCCGCAAGGGTCCAGTGGGAGACGTCGCCAAAGGTGGGCAGGGTCCCCAGCAGAGGAGTGGGGGGACAAGGGTCAACAGAGGGAGTTCCCCGAGGGCCCCAAAGTAATCCCCAGGGAACCCAGCAGTGGTGTCCCAGCCCCCCAAGAAGGAGGACCGGGCCCCCACCAGGTAGGCCTGTTCCCAGGGGGCCCCCACGTGTTACAACTGTGGTCAAGTGGGCCACAGGTATTTTGATCCCCAGTGCCCCCAAAGGGAGCCAGTGCACCCCCGTGCACCACCCCGCCAGATTGCTAGTGTAGCCCTGGGAGAGGAGGAGATGGGTGCCCAAGAGGGGTGGGATCCCGTAGAATTGACCCTTGTCTCATTAGGGGACTTTGAGATGGTCCCCAAGCCTGCACTGCCTGCTAACACTAAAAAATACAGGCAGTGGGTGACCATCAATGGCCATAGGGTGGAGGCTCTAAGAGACACAGGGGCCAGTGTAACTGCTGTCAGCTCCCGGTTGGTGTCCAAAGAGCAGGTTGTCCCCCATGCATTCTACCCAGTAGTGTCCGCCGACAACTCAGAGAGCCAATGTGAGGTGGCTCAGGTTCCCTTTGAGTGGGGGGGTCTCAGGAACTCTTCAGGTAGCTGTGAGGCCCGCCATGCCTGTAGACTGTCTGCTGGGCAATGATTTAGAGGACTCCCCGTGGGCTACGGTGGAGAGGAAGGCTCACTTAGAGATGTTGGGTCTGCCTGAGTGGGCGTGTGCTACCACGCGGTCCATGGCAGCCAAGGAGGGTGTTGAAAAGGATCTGGAGCCTGAGAGTAGGGCCCAGATCCCTGCCTTAGAGAGAAGGGGCAAGGGGCGCGGGAAGCCGGCCCCCTTGGTTCCCACGGCCCAGGAAGAAGCAGACCCTGAGGGGGATGCCCTGGAGCCTACCGGGGAGCAGATCACCGAACTGGGGGACCTGCCTGAGCTGACCCATTGGCAGCAGGAAGGGGGACCCACCAGGGAGGAATTTTGTGAGCAGCAGAGAGTTTGCCCCTCTCTTGAGGGTATGCGGCGACAGGCTGCAGCCCAGGCAGAAGGTGACATGTCTGGTTCACATCTGATTTATTGGGAGAACAGTCTCCTGTATAGTGAGCCTAAGGTTGCTGAGCCAGGGTCAGCCCGTGTGCTGGTGGTACCCGAGTGCTTCAGAACCTTCCTACTGGGGTTGGCTCATGACATTCCATTGGCAGGACATCTGGGGCAGACCAAGACCTTTGAGAGGCTGGCTGCCCACTTTTATTGGCCCCAGATGCACAAGAGTTCAGACTCTCATTGCAGGACCTGTGAGACTTGCCAGGCAAGTGGGAAGAGTGGGGGAAGATCAAGGCCCCACTCCAGCCCTTTCCAGTTGTGAGTACCCCATTCGAGCGAGTGGGCATTGACATTGTGGGGCCTCTGGACCCCAAGACAGCCATGGGCAACAGGTTCATCCTGGTCTTGGTGGACCATGCCACCCGGTACCCTGAAGCCATCCCGCTCAGGACAGTGACGGCCCCCGTGGTGGGACGTGCACTGATGGGGATTTTCTCCCGTGTGGGATTCCCCAGAGAGGTGGTGTCTGACAGGGGACCAACTTCATCTCCCAGTACATGAAGTCTCTGTGGAAGGAGTGTGGGGTAACGTATAAGTTCACCACTCCTTACCACCCCCAAGGTAATGGTCTGGTTGAAAGGTTCAACCGGACCTTGAAGGGCATGATCATGGGCCTAGAAGAGCCCCTGAGGCGTAAGTGGGACGTCCTCTTGCCATGCCTGTTGTTTGCCTACCGGGAGGTGCCACAGAAGTCCTTAGGGTTCAGTCCCTTTGAACTCCTCTATGGCCACCCGGTTAGAGGACCTCTGAGTCTGGTCAAGGAAGGCTGGGAGCAATCTCCCAGGAAACCTCCCCAAGATGTATTTAGCTACATGTTGGCCTTCAGGAACCAGACTCGGCGTTTCAGAAAAATTGCTGAGGCAAATCTGGAAGCCAGCCAAGAAGAAATGAAACGTTGGCACGACCAGAATGCCACTCTGGTCGAATTTCAACCTGGTCAGAAGGTTTGGGTTCTGGCCCCAGTGGAGCCTTGTGCGCTCCAAGATAAGTGGACCGGTCCCTTTGAGGTGGTGGAGCGCAAAAGTCCAGTTACCTACTTGGTGGACTTTCAGTCTCCCAGGAACCCCTTGCGGGTCCTGCATGTGAACCGCCTAAAGCCCCACTTTGAGAGGTCTGAAGTGGGCATGCTTCTTGCCACAGATGATGGGGTTGAGGAGGAGAGTGAGCCTCTCCCTGACCTCCTGTGTGCAGAAGAGAAGGATGGGTCAGTGGAGGGTGTGATCCTCTCCACCACACTGACCCCTGAGCAGCAGAGAGATTGTCACCACCTGTTGGGGCAATTTTCTGATTTGTTCTCCCTGGTACCTGGTGTCACTGATTGGTGCGTCCATGAGGTGGATACCGGGGACAGTTCTCCTGTCAAGCACAAGGCTTACAGGGTAACTGACAGGGTCAGGGCTTGCATTAAGGAGGAGGTCTCCAAAATGTTCGCCCTAGGGGTGGTTGAGTCCTCTAGCAGCCCCTGGTCCAGCCCCGTGGTCTTGGTACCAAAAGCTGCGACGCCTGGTGCCACTCCTGAACTTAGGTTCTGTGTGGACTACCGAGGTCTCAATTCGGTCACCAAGACCGACGCGCACCCCATCCCCAGAGCTGATGAGCTCATAGACCGGTTAGGGGCTGCCCGGTACCTCAGCACGTTTGATCTGACGTCTGGGTACTGGCAGATCGCCTTAACGGATGGGGCAAAGGAGAGGTCAGCATTCTCCACACCAGATGGGCACTACCAGTTCCGTGTGATGCCCTTTGGGATGAAGAATGCCCCTGCCACCTTCCAGAGATTGGTCAACCAGGTGTTGGTTGGGCTGGAGGCTTTCAGTGCCGCCTACCTGGATGACATTGCAGTGTTTAGTTCCTCCTGGGAGGACCACTTGCGCCACCTCTGGGAAGTGTTGATGGCGCTGCGCAGAGCAGGCCTCACAATCAAGGCCAGTAAGTGCCAGATTGGGCAGGGTTCTGTGGTGTACTTGGGACACCAGGTGGGGAGCGGCCAGGTGGCGCCCCTGCAGCCCAAGATTGAAACCATCCTGACTTGGGAGCCCCCAAGGACCCAGACCCAGGTGAGGGCCTTCTTAGGACTCACGGGTTATTACAGGAGGTTTGTCAAGGGGTATGGCAACATTGTTGCACCCTTGACTGAGCTGACTTCCAAGAAGCGGCCAAAGATTGTGAACTGGACTGACACCTGTCAGAAAGCCTTTGATGCCCTCAAAACTGCTATGTGTACAGCACCCGTACTCCAGGCGCCCAATTTTGCTAAGGAATTTGTTGTCCAGACAGACGCTTCAGAGCATGGGGTGGGGGCCGTTCTGTCACAGATAAATGAGGAGGGACTAGACCAACCTGTGGCCTTCATCAGTAGGAGGTTACTTCCACGGGAACAGAGGTGGAGTGCAATTGAGCGTGAGGCATTTGCTGTGGTCTGGGCACTGAAGAAGCTGAGACCATACCTGTTTGGGACTCACTTCCGGGTTCAGACAGACCACAGGCCCCTCAGATGGCTGATGCAGATGAGGGGTGAGAATCCCAAGTTGTTGAGGTGGTCCATTTCCCTACAGGGTATGGACTTCACGGTGGAACACCGCCCTGGTACAGAACACGCCAATGCTGATGGTCTGTCCAGATTTTTCCGCCTTAGCGATGAGAACTTCCAAGGGGATGGGTAGTTCTCCCCACATTTCAGCTGGAGGGGACGTGTGTTAGACCTGGCACCATTGGCGTGGGTCTCCCTTCCATTTTTCGCTGTTGTCTCCTCTGTTTTACTGGTGTTAGATGCTCTGGGCGCTGTGCCACTGCCATTCAGTGTCACAGCGCGAATGCTCCCTGTATAAATATGTCTATGTGAATTGGTATATCCCTGATTGGCTTATTTGGGTTACCTGTTAGTCCCTAGTAGTGTGGCCTATGTGTGCCCAGGGCTGGTAAACCAAATGCTGCTGGTGGGCCTGCAGCACTGATGTGTGCCACCCACAGAAGCAGCTTGTAAAGTGTGTCTCAGACCTGCCACTGCAGTGTCTGTGTGCAGTCCAGAACTGCCATCTTGGCTGTGAAGTGCAACCACTTCCCAGCCCCTGAACCTTCCCTTGGCATCCTGTAAGTCGCCCCTCGGGTAGGGTGCATTGTATGTGTAAGGTAGGACATGCCTGGGTGTGTGTAGCATGTCCTGGTAGTGAATTATGCACCATTTCGTTTTTCACTACTGTAAGGCTACCTGTTCCTCATAGGCTAGAATGGGCAGTTTGACTATTACATGCTATAGTCCTAACTGACCCCAGGGACATGGTAGAAAAACGAATTTAGTATGCCTGAGCTCAGAATATTAAAATACACCTTTTAGTGAAGTTTATTTTTATATTCTGTGTTTGAAAATACCACTTTTAGAAAGTAGGTATTTTCTTGCCTAAGCCTTCCAGTGTGCTCTGCCGTTATGTGTATTGGCTGTCTGGTTTTAGAGGGGCAGGACAGGCTGAGTCAGACCTTGGTGGAATAGAGAGATCTGCATTTAGAGTGTGGGGAAGGGTGGCTCTTTGATCTGAATAGGGCTGTGCCTGGCAAGGTGAATGATGGCTCCACCTCCCACTGTGTGTCTGCTAGCAGACCCCTCTTTCTGAAAGGAAGGATGCAGCCTGGTAAACAAAGTGCTCCAGGCCTGAGCAGAACTGGTTCTGGCTAGGTTCAGGGACTGGTAGCTTCAAGGATCAAAGGCTTTTGGGGTATAAATATCTGTGCTCAAACCCCTACTTTTGTATTGCTTTTGGATCTGGAGAGGAAACTCTGTCCGTGCCACTGGAGGAATCTGCAGGAAGTGACTGTCCTTGTGCTTGTGTGTTTTTCTTGCACTGGCCTGCAGCAGTGACCACTGGACCTTGAAGAAGAGGAAAAGGAACTATTGAGAGAACTTTTATTTTTGTACAGCAATCACCCAAGGGCTAGGAAAAGAGCTAGCCTCCTGCTGGAGTCTCAGGCACAACAGACTCCACCACCAACCTCCTGCTTCCTCCCTGCGAGGACTGCTATCTGCTGAGGAGGCTCCTGTGAGTTCCAGGGCCTCTAGTTTGCATCAGAGAGAAGAGGGTAAGAAATCGACGCTAACGCATCTTTGCGGGCCGCTGCAGTCGAGAGCGCTGGGAAAATCCTCGCGCTGCTGCCGCCGAGGGCCCGCAACCCGAAACCATCGCTGACGCCCCTTTGCGAGCCGCTGCAGCCGAGACGCGCTGGAAAGATCATCGCGCTGCTGTCGCCGCGCACTCGCAACCCTGACAGAAATCATCGCTTCGAGACATCGCAGTGCGGACGCCGTGCGTTCGCCACTTTGATCGCATCACACCGAATTTCGTCGCTCCCTCGCGGAGCGCTCTTGTCTTCGCATCGCCACACGATCGCACAGCGCAACAGGATCACCGCATCGACTTCTCCCACGCGGCAAGAAAGTCATCGCATCGGTGGTCCAGCGTGCAGAAGTTTGTCGCATCGTCTCCGCACGCATCCCGCAGATCGGCGCATCATCCTCCCTTGCGGCAAGGATTTCAACGCATCGCCGGCCTCGCGTGCCGAGAATCATCGCTACAGCTTCTTTGCGACACTTTGTTGGTTTTGCAACTAAACCCAGGTACTTTGTGAAAGAAAGGGTCGCAGAGACCACTGCTTTGAACTTGAACCTTATTTTTGCAACCTTTGAACTATTTTTGACAGCCCTTCAACAGCTATCCTATTTTTGACAGTATTGTGGCTTTTACAGTTATTGGTCTTGTGATAAATCTGCCTTTATATAAAGATACTTATTTTTTATAATAACTACTTGTGTGGTGTCCCTTTGTAGTGTTCCTCATTGTGTTACTGTGTATGATCATAAATGCTTCACACCCTGCCTCTGAGATAAGCCTACCTGCTCGTGCTACGTTACCACAGGGTTGAGCAGGGGTATTAAAGAGGGTAGCCCTCTCACTCTGACTTAGGAAGAAGGGTCCCTACTTGGACAGTGGCCCGCCATTGCCAACTAGAGACCCCCATTTCTAACACTGTGGCTCGTCCCTCCAGTCGGTACCTCCGGTCGCAGCTCGTGTACCACGACGGGGTACCGACGGAGAGGTAAGTCTGTGGATGAACATGTGGCTTTTTTGTGCAAAAAATTGAAGCATCGGTTTTTCCTTCTTGTTAGAACTGGGTGTTCATGTTTACCGGGTCTTGACTGGGAGTTGTCAATTTGCATTCGCTAACGGTATGACTGCGTTTTCCTCGTATAACCGTACATGTGCTCTAAATTGTAGCACGTCTAAAATACCATCTGTTTTTTACACACCGTATGCTTATAGGGAAGACTCAAATGAGCTCTCATTAAGGCTATTACCAGCAGCGACACGGCGCTCTAATCATTAGAAAGACGCTTTAGGATTGAGGTTAAGATGTACCATTTAGTATTGACAGAGCATTGATGAAAAGCCCGGATGTTATATGCACGTCATTTTTGACTATCATCCGTGATTCTTATAAACTAGATTCACAAGTATTCTATTGAGAAGAACATTATGACGATTAAGTCACCTTAATATTAACTTAGCCATCACATTCCCTTTGTGGTGTAGGGCGAAGTGTAAATTAAAGCTAAAACTACTGTACTGGACCGTAATCTGTCCATGGTTTTTAAGTTCCCTCACACTGTGTTCGTGATTGTTAGGCCCACCACCGATACATTCCTTTTTAGATCAGTGCCCACATTGCAAGTCTATATGTGTGACACATGATCTTGTTTCTTACAGAGCGGGGCCCCCTTCCCTGAGCTGTTGCCAGGTTGAGGTGGGGCTACTTATCCTAAACTCTTGGGTAAGTGGATTCACTTAAATATGTTTGAGCACCTAGTTGGGCTCAAAAGGATATATGATTAATCCTTCAATAGTAGCATGCATCGTTTTGAAATGATGGAATTATGTTTCGTTTGACTTGTTGCATTTATTGTTTTTTTGTCTCACTTCTACAAATAAGCTCCAGTAATACTCAACAAAACATAGGATTACTGGTTTTGTATCATTTCTTTTTACCTGTCACTTTACACTGTCAGCAGCAGCTTTGTTTTCTAGTTCTGGTCCTGAAGAAAGCCTAGATACTTATTCAGATTGCTTAGGCTGAAACATGTCGACCATCTTTGATACCTAGCAGTTTGAATCTATACTGCTTTTTGCACTGCTTTTTAACCCTACCAGTGCGAGCAAGTGAATAAAGAGTTTTTTGCCCCCACTAGGTAGTTTTAATCTCACTTTTCCTATTTCACGTAACAATTTTTTTTTGCGCTGCATCCTCACTATAGCAGTAACTCACATATGGGATTTTAGCATCCTTGATAGTATATCATCATCCTAAAAACATCCCAGAGCTCCTGCCTCACAGGTTTTCCCACTGGGAGGAGAAGCCCATATGATGAAGCATGCCACCTATGGTGGGTGAGGGCATTTGTCCTGAAAGGGATTGCTCCCCTTTGGGGCTTTTTGTGAGACACTAATCTTTCATTTTTAAGACTGACCTCATGCTAGTACAGACCCGAGTAGTTTTTGTGTTATAATTGTACTGTGAAAGGGGATATTCTTCTCGCAGGTCTTTAAACTATCTCCCTTGGACCCTCTCCTCTTGTTTCTTGTGTTATTATTTCTGTAAGCTTGCCAAATGCAATAAAATCTTGTCCTGGAAGAGGGGCTGTGGTCACTCTTCAAGTTCATGGATTTGGGATGAAGATCTATCTATGGATACCACCTTGGAGGGCACACCCTTGGTGCAAGCTGATGATATACCCCCAGAAGAAGTACAAGGTGGAAGTGTGGTTAGGGGTGAGGGTGAGTCACCTTCGCCGCTTGTTACACGGAGCGCTTCTGTAACTGACGGTGGTGTCAAATTTACGCGTCTGGGTAGACAAATCAAACTACCTGTCAAGTACAATGACTATGTTGTCGACTAACTATCACATTTCTGTACCATTAATTGCGCTCCTGTTTTTGTACTTTATTTCTGTAATTTATGGTAGTGTCTAGTTATGCGCCTAGGAATTACATTACTATTTGCTTGTCAACTAGGAAATTATATTGTCTATTACTATGACATTCTTGTTCTATGAAATGTTTCCTGTTTAATTCTTGTAATAATTTTTTTTTATTCTGTTTTTCACCTGCTTATGAATGAATGAATATAAAGGCATTTGTATAGCGCACAGCTACTCAGACGAGTGTCCCGGCACATCAAAAGGCCCCCTGGCATAGACCCGCCCACTGACCTCCAAGCACATGAAGGACACATATAAGGAAGCCTAAACGCGCAAAAGAAGTCCTCACAGTTTTTGGTTAAAAAGCAGGGTTTTGAGACGATTTCTGAAAATGGTAAAATCAGTCACCGCTCTCAGTGAGGCGGGGAGCACATTCCAGGCCTGAGCGCCTAGAAGCCCAAATGAGGATCCCCCAGACCTCACGCGGGATATTCTGGGTACCTTGGCTAGATTCATTGAAGAGGATCTCAGCAGTCTAGAAGGGACATAATGAGAGATCCTTCTACACAAATACTTGGCCCCTGTTCCGTGCCAAGCTTTGAAGAATAGTACCATCGCTTTAAATTGGATTCTGTTTTTTACCGGGAGCCAATGAAGTTCTCTAAGGTAGGGGGACATATGACTGAGAATGGTTCTAGCTGTGGCATTCTGTGCCACCTGCAGACGTTTGAGAAGATATTCTGGAAGGCCGAGATAGAGTATATTCACATAGTCCAATCTTGAAGTGATTAGTGCTTGGACCACCGATTTCCTGTGTTCAAGAGTCAGGAGAGGAAGAAATTTCCTCAACATCCTGAGGAGACCAAAGCACGTTCCTACCACTGATTGGACTTGGGCCTTCATTGATAGACGATCATCTATCAAAACGCCTAAGTTCTTAACTTTTTGTTGAGCCGAGGGGGGTGGCGACATATCGTCAGGCCACCAGAGTCTCCAGTCATCTGGCGATTGAGTGCCAAAAAAGATAATTTCCGACTTTTCCGGATTGCATTTCAGCTGGTTAGATCTTAACCATGTAAACACTTTAGAGAGGCAGGTTTTGATCACGGTACTCTAAAAATTCATCCCTTTGTCACAGGAGAAAAGGAGCTGAGTATCATCAGCATATGAGATGATTTTCGCTCCATAAGACTCAGCCAGTCCAGCTAAAGGGGACATGTAGAGATTGAATAATGTGGGGCTCAGACTGGAGCCCTGAGGGACTCCGACCTCCATTTTATCCCGTGGGTTACCCTGTATTTTACTCTGTGTATAAAAAGGGAAGATGTGTCGTGTTGGCATTCTCTCCGCAGCGCGAGGTTGCTACCGAGCGCGTGGAGAGAATACCAAGACTCCAACGTTCGATGTGTTTGCCGTTTGCACTTGACAGTTGCCTTACAGCCGGACGAGCCTTATGCCTGCCGCTCTTCCTCTCAGGGAAATAAAGAACTAAATCTTACCGCCACTTGGAGTCATTCATTGCCACAGACGCATCATTAGGGTTCCTTGCAACAGACTACAAGCTGAAACCTGTTTTTTGGGGGGTTGTGGGGGGGGGGGTCCTTGGATTACCCTGGAAGTATGCTGTGGGTTTGACTTGGTCAACTCATGTTTTGGATCTAGTCTGAGACTGTTCCTGAATGGAGGCAAGGTGCCAGTACTAGTGCAGTTGTTATATATTGGCTTCCTGAAGTATGTTTGATCTAGGCAGCCTATTAACTGCCTGTCACCGTCACTCAGTTCCTCTGCCCCTAGCCCCCTGCTCTCTCCTCCCACCCCACGGCAAATTCCCTTAGTAAATCGTTTAATTTCTAATACTAATCGCCGACTGTAAATGCTCTGCACGATTGGGCATTAGGTTTTGGGTGAATTTAGTGGGGATGGAGTCAAGTCTAGTTTGAACGAGATTACAGAAACCAGGATGCGATTTTTGAGGGGCAAAGGATATGTGACTATGACAGTGAAAGCCAGTGTAGCTGTTTTCTGATATCTCGTATATCCATGCGCAGGAGCTCTTATAGCTTATGCAGCCAGTCAAGCCGCGTTGGTATTCTATCAGTTCCCCATCTGGAGAGTATGACTTGTTTAGCTCCACACAGGGTACGTGTAATGCCCCGTCCTCTCGCTGATCGCAGGGGGGTATATCAGGGCTTTGGGAAGACCTAGTAAAATGTAGCTGGGAAACCTGGGAAGGCCTGTGTCGTACATCTCGTCAATATCATGCAGAACCTCTGTCCAGTATCGTAATTTGGGGCAGTCCCACAAAATGTGTCAGTGTGCCTACATGTCCGCATTGCCCCCAGCAGTCAGTAACCCCTCCCTGCTTCCATTTAACTACTCGAGCCGGGGTGTAGTACCAATAATGTGGGATTTTAAGTAGTGTCTCTTTGCCGGATGCAGTGCAGGCGGAGGTGCGAATGGAGTGCAAAATACCCGACCGTTCTTTAGTGGTAAAGGCACACTCACATTCTGATTCCCATCGCCGCTGTGCCGGGGATTTGGTGTAGCCTAGAGAGGCAGTGAGGAAGGTGTAGATGTCTGAAAGAAGACGTATATGAGGTTTTGTGACCCAGTGTCAGATGGCGACATATTGCCAGTGCGTGCTGGGAGTGATACCATAATTGTATTGGACCAATTCAAAATCCATAAGACCATTCTGGTCAAATAAGTCCCCCACTCTTTTACAGTTGGCATGTTGCCACTGCAAGAATGCGTTTCCTTGGAAGGCTGGGGGAAAGTCAGAATTTCCTATGATCGGGGTCTGGGGTGAAATACAAGTAGAGAGCTTTTGTGATACCTGTACTTTGTCCCAGACCCCCATCATTGCCCGAACCACAGAGGAGATATAAACCCCTAGTGGCCGGTGGGGTTTAGGAAGACAAGGCACCTTCCAAATATGTATTCCGGTTACTGTCTGGTCCAGGAAGCACCAGTGTTTTTCTGTGCAAAGCCGTGACCACTCTACCAGGTATCTGAGCTGCGCTGCTTGATAGTACCACACCAAAGGAGGAATACCAAGGCTTCCTTCTGCTAAAGCGAAATAAGTTTGTTTCTTGGCCATACGCTCCTTCCTAGCCACCTAGATATAGTCACCAATAAGATGTTGAAGCTTATTAATGCATAATGTAAAGTATTTTAGGCAATAAGGTCATCTAAACCGCTGCAGGCCTTCCCAGCCAAGAGAGGGTGTGTCCTCTCCAGGATTGCAGGTCTGATCGGGCAGGAGAAAAGAGCGGCGCGTAGTTGTGTTCCGGTGTGGAGTGTATGTGCAGTCCCAGATATCTGACTCCCTGCATGGCCCAGGTGAAGGGAAAGAGCTGTTCAAGCTCGGCTTGGTCTGTTTTGGGAATCGTAAGATTGAGTGCGTGTGATTTTTGGAGGTTCACTTTAACACCGGATGCTTTCCCCAAGGCCTCTAGCTCCCGCATCAACGAAGGTAAGGAAGTCAACGGTCTTGTGATGGCTATCATAACGTCATCTGCATACAAAGTGAGTTTGTGTTCCCTGTTCCCCTTCCTGATGCCCGTAACATTAGGAAGTCTGCATATCTGTTCTGCAAATGGCTCTATATAGAAGGCAAAAAGAAGCCGGGACAAGGGACAGCCCTGCCTAGTGCCACGAGCAATATCAAAAGGCCATTTCGCCAGTCCGTTGACTCTAAAAGTCGCCGTGGGTCTCGAGTAGTTATTCCAAATCCAGCGCTGGAACCGAGCACCAAGGCCAGTCTTGGCCAGGACCAACTGGAGGTATGGCCAGTGCACACACGGTCCAACGATAATAGGAGCGCTGCCACACAAGAGCGTTGAATCTTACCTAAGAGATGGCAGAGGCACTTGGTATTGTTGCTGTAGCCCCTCTCAACTATAAACCCAGCCTGGTCGGGGTCCACCAGACCTTGCATGTAGGGGGCGAAGCGTGACGCCAAGATGCTGGGGAAGACCTTGGCATCAACATTCAACAGGGAGATGGAACAGTATGAGGAGCAGAACGCAGGATCTTTACCTGGCTTAGGCGACACTGTAATAGTGGCTGCTCTCATTGTGCCCATAAGAGAGCCAGTGGCGCTGAAAGAATTGTATAGGCGGGCCAAAATGGGATCCAGGCAGGGTGCAAAAGCTTTATAAAAAGCAGAGGAATATTCATCTTGGCCATGTGCTTTACCTGACTGCAGACTTTATGGCTTGAAAGACTTCATTGGGATGGATGTCCCTATCTAGTTGTGCAGCGTTGTCCTCAGGAATGTGCTCCATAGGTGCTTGGGCCGAGTATGCGTCAGCTTCTCCTGGTTCAAGAGCCTCCGTGGTGTAGACGGCAGAATAAACATGCAGAAATTCTTGAGCAATTTGCTCACCCTGGGATACCCTTTCCACCTGAGATACCTCGATCTCAGCTATTCTCTGCCTAATGGCTTGGGCGCAGAGACGATGTGCCAGCAAGCGACCTGCCTTATGACCGCCTGCATAGTATCTTTGCTTTGTACGAAGGAGTGCATATTCTGCCTTGTCTGTATCAAGGACCTTAAGCTGTTTGTGGGCAGCATTAAGTTGGCGTCGTGTTTTATGAGAGCCGGTGTGCTTATCCCTGTTGAAGCGGGCTGCGATAGCAATAAAGTTACCACGGACAACAGCCTCAGTATGTCCCATAGCAGAGCAATGGGAGTGGCTAGTGTATTGTTGGTTTCCAAGAAGGCGCGGATGGTGTCTGTGATTTTGTTGATGCTGGAGTCATATGTTAGCAGCTTATGGTTAAGCCATCAAGTGTGGTGCTGAGGGGTAGAGTCAGGGAGGCGTATGGAGATGGAGATAGATGAGTGATCGGAAAGGGCAGCCACCCCAATCTCCACCAATTTGAGAGCTGCCGTGAGACGGTGGAGGGGGTGGGGGTAAGTAAAAAGTCTATTCTGGCATGTGACAGGTGGGCTGCTGAAAAAAAGGTACAGTCCTTCACAGCAGGGTGGCAGGTTTGCCACACGTCTATCAGTCCCACATCCGCGAGCCACTGACAACTCGCCGGACAGGGTGCCCCAGTCTGCCCAGCCATCTGCATGGATCTATCTAGGAGTGTGCCTGGAACCAGGTTAAAGTCACCCCCTATGGGAGTGTCTGCATCTGGGGAAGCCATCACACGACCCACAGCATCCATGAGGAAGGGATCTTGGTGATCATTGGGAGCGTAAACATTTGCTAGCGTGAATGTGTAAGTCTGTACAGCAATGAGAAGTGACAGGAGTCTGAAAAGTAGTTCTGCCTGTGTCTGGAGAACCCGTCCCGGAAAATGTGTGGCCAGCAGGATCGCCACCCCCACCCATTTCCCCTTACTAGAGGAGAAGTACTGGCGGTCAAACTAACGGGATCTAAGTAATTTCCAGTCTGATGGAAGAAGGTGTGTTTCTTGAACAGGACATATGTCACATTTGCCTTCCTGAAGCAAGAAAAGTAGTGCTAAACCCATCACTGGTGCATTAGGGCCTCTAACTTTGAAGCTAATGATATTAATCATGTCGTAGTATATAAGGGAGGGCTATGGTTGCGAGGACAGCATGTGCATTTTGCGGCATCCCAAACTGATCCGATTAAACAACAGTACCTGAAGTAGAGGTGCCATTATGGGAGTCATTGAGTGAAAAGAGACAGTGTGTAGAACAATAAACGGCCCAACTGAGGTGTTCCCCTCCTGGGAGCAAGGCGATCACTATGCACAGGGTCCATGTCGTCAGCTGCCGAGTGTGTTCACAGCTCACTGGAAGGAGCGGATGGAGCTCCACCATGAAGATGTGAAGCATTAATATGTGGGGGACAAAGCCACCGCGCCCTGACCATAGGGACAATCATGGCAGCAGGAAGTAGATCTGGCATCCAACAGAAGGCTAACATATTGTTCATGCTGAACTTAGCCATTGTCTGGGTCAGAAGTGCTGTCTTGACGTTGAAGTTGACGGAGCAAGGCCGCTCTTTCTTTGCAACTCTGTTTCTGTGGGTTTACTGAGTTGTTTTTTCGTGGGTCATGAGGAGCGTCGCATCCCCTACTTAGGTGGCAGGGGCCTTGTGGTGGGTTTAGTGTTCTCTTCTTCCAGCGTCACTTCTAAGTTCAGCAAAGACCGAGCTACCTCTAGGGTACGGACACTGCGAGTTTCGTTCAAGACGAATATGGGTCTAAAGGGGTGTCCCAACTTGTATCTGATGCCTTTTTTCCTGAGGAATTCAGTTATAGATTGGAGAGTTCATCGGCATTGCAGAGTTGTAGGGGAGAGATCCTGATAGAGTCATACTTTAGTCCCTTCAAAGGTGATGGCGCCCTGGTCTCGAACGCGGACATAATGGCCTCTTTCTGGCGAAAATGGTGAAGGCAGGTCAGAATGTCCTGTGGCATGCCTGGTGACTTGGCAGGCCTTCTGGCCCTATGGGTGCCGTCTTATACAATGTCTTGCTCCAGAAGCTCTGGTGCCACATGGCGGAAAAGGCGGTTGACATAGTCTTCTAGTTTCCCAGCATCTGCCTGGAGTGGGACCCCTTTGATTCTAATATTAGAGCACCTCAATCTATTTTCAAGGTCTTCCAACTGGTACTGCAGTTCAATATTTTTATTGCATAGTTCCAACAGCTCACGTCGATGGTCGTCAAGTTCTTCCTCTTGCGAGTGGTTGATCTGTTCCAGAGTATTCACCCTTTGGACCAACTCTCCGAAATCTCTTTTGATGTCTTTGACTTCTGCTGCCCTGTCCTGTTTGAGGACTGCAATGTCATCTCTAAAAGTGCCAAAAAGAGCTTCCAAAAAGCACATCTACAGGGTTCGAAAAATCCCAAAATTCTTACTAGACCTGCAGGTCTAGTAATTTCAAAAATCTACTCGACCTAACTGGAATGCACTTGGCCACTGTGAGCAAATGTGACAAGTTAGCAAGATTTAAAGGCATTTTTATTGCTCATTCACTTTGTGAGCAATAAAGATGCTTTTAAATCTTGCTATCTTGTCACATTTGCTCTGCTTTCAGAGACAGAGGTCAAAAGTCAGTCTGTCTTCCTACTCGCCAGAAAGGGCGAGTAGGACCTAAAAATAGATCGCCCTAATTAAATCTGGCTCGCAAATGTGAGCGGGCGAGTGCATTTTTCAAGCCCTGATCTACCTGGTGCATCTTCCTCCTGATTGTCTGGAGCGGCTCCTGTCGCTGAGTTAGACGCTGAGGGTGAGGCCTCTCTATGATGGTCAGTTTTTTGGCAGGGGTCTTAGTTGACCGTATCCTTGAGGGTCGTGTCCTTTTTGCCTCCGCGATGAGAAGCCATGGTTGTTCCAGAAAACACTTTTCAGAGTGGTGCGGGGTGTGAAATCTGCGGACAGTCACTCGGCGCTTGGCCAAGTTGTAGATATCAAAACCAATGAAGCTCCCTCGTGACCTATATTTCTTTGTGCAATAGACTAAATCTAGTATGGGTTATATAAAGTACATAATCACGAACAAATCAATTATAGTAATACAACCTTGTTATTTTTATTTTTTTCATTTACTTATTATTCACGATTTCCTTTTTCATAACATTTTATGTCCATATAATTTCATTATTTTTTTAAAATAAGTACATTTGTAATTTTTATGAATTTCTCTTTTTTAAATAAACTTTATTATTCCTAATACAAAAAAGTTTTTTTCTATCAACATGTGAATTCTAAATACAGTGCAATACTCTGAACCCCTAAAAAAACTAAATATCACAACAATATTCAATAATAAATCTCATTCACTCAATTCAAACAAACACAAGCGACTCAAACACACATACACATCTGGGTTTAAGGGAGAGGTAAAGATATTTCCAGTCTCCAAGACCAAGTTAGTTGGACGTATTGAACAAGGCCTGTTCTAATATGGTCGACGCGCGTTTCGGTGGGTTGAAACACGATGTGAACCACCTTCTTCAGGACCTTTCCCAGATCAACTAGCCATTCACAAAAGAAAGAATAAGGGGTACCTAGAGGGTGTAAACAATATATTTTTAATACCCATATGAATGAATATACAATTAATTGGACCAATTATTTATAAAAAGGAAAGAATGGGTCAGATGCCCAGTGTGACAACCCAGGCCAGGAATTTAGAAATCAAGGGGATCAAAGCCAGTGCCGACAGGTACACATGGGACCTCCAATGTCGCCTTTAGCACTGTTGCCGTAAGTCATCGCAGTGAGTAGGGCCCCCCACTCTGAGTTGACCATCGTGTTGACTGCGTGTGGATCCAAAGCTCGTGCTGCTGTGCAACGTGCCTTGAAAAAGCCAATAGCTCTCGCATGGGTGAAACCTATTGGCTTGCCAATGCTTGTTATATCCAGATTTACAACTGTTCCTTCTGACAATCAAGGCTGTGTTTATGCTATCACAGAATCCTTTCAGAGTTCAAACTACATAAAGATAATATTTCTTGCAATGTAAGTTAAAAGCCCCGTTTTCGGACCACCCAGCTGGAAAATGAGGGTTATTTCCTGCTGGAGTTCACAGGAATCATTCAGAGTCAAGTGGATGCTAATGTCTGAAAGAAGTTTTTACAGAGCTCAGAGACTAGGTTTGGGTGGGGGCATTGCTAAGTCACTAAAGAGATAAGATGCACAGATTTCATTCAGTTGATTAATACTAGTAACATCCATTGGTAAAGAATGGGCTATACCAACGTTTTCTGAGCACTATCAGGAAACAAATAACACAGTAGAATACTAAAATCGGTTCAGCCAATCAGGAGGCCCTGAATGCACGAAATAACTTCTGTTGTTTACCTGTATTGCAAGTATAGTGAAAGTGTGGAGTAGAGACATGAAGCAGGCTGGTGCAGTGGGAGAAGGTATGTGTGTGTGTTTGTGTGCGTGTGCGTGCGTGAGCGCCTATGGGAGGTTAGGCTGAGATGAAAACAGCTATTAATGCCTTCAACAGAGGTTGCTGATGTTTAAGTAATAGCAAGGAAACATGTTCCTTACTAGGTGGGCAGCGGGCCATGCAATGACGTAACACAGCTGCAGTCAAGGATTGGTATGGTTTTATTTTTGCTTTCACTTGAATATTTTTTGGCAAAATTTTATCCCTCATTGACAAAATGTTTTGTGCCATCTCACATATATGTTGTGAGCTTTCGCGCAAGCCCTGTCTAAAGCTCCACGTGCCTAATGGTGGCGAGAGACGTGGGATGTCAGCCACGCACCTTGCATGGTGTTTGGAATCCCTTGCATCTGCAGGGCAGAGTGAAAGGTCCCGTCGGAAGTAGAGGATAAAATCACGGCCAACAGAGACAGACTTAGTAGTAACAGAAGAGCATCCTTTCATTGCATGATCAACAACAAACAAGCACTATGGGAGTGGACAGGATGTAGCGCAGCGGCCAAAGCTGCTGACTCAAGAGCTGGGGATCCCGGTTCGAGTCTTGGCGGTACCACATCCTGTGATTCTCGGCAAATCACTTAATCTCTTTCAAGTTGCCCTATGTAAATCTGCTGCAAGACGAAAAGCAGAAAGAGGCAAAACTTTATGAAAAAATAGTTCCACCAATGCAGTTGTTAACAGTATTTCGGCTATGGGAAACTGATAAGAGAAGCAGATGAGGAACAAGCATCAGTAAATGCAGGAAAATATGCTACAGCCAATAGAAAAGGGGGAAAAGTAAGTGGCAAATACAGGAACCAATGAAAAGCCAGGAAACAGAGGGGGTGGGATGTAAGCCCTTTTTAAGTTTATATTAAAAACAATAGATTTCACAAGCACAGCGCAAGCGCTGTGCAGGCGAAACCTGAAAATCAGCTATTTTATTACGAGCACAAGCAACATACTGTATCTCATACACATAGTCCAAAAGTTGCATTGATAACCTGGTTATTCTTGGTGATACATTACTAAGTCCCTGCGAAGTGAGGACTTTGGTAAGGGGTTTGTAGTCGCTCCTTACAACCACCTTCGTGCCTCAAACAAATTGTCTAAAATGTTTTAGTCCCCACACACCCCTAGTCTTACTCTCAGTGACGAGTACTTCGTCTCTGCTGGAGTCAGGGCCCGGAACGCAAAGGCAACGCCTTATCCTGTAATTGGGAAAGGACTGCCCATAAGCCCTACCCACTATCATCTGTGGTGATGAAACTCTTGCACCCAGGATCAAACCCTTGAAGCGCCGGGGCAGTGCAAATATCTTCCTTAATACTCTCAAAACCTTTCTGGCATTCCTCCGACCACAACAATTTGCAACCTTTTTGAGCTGTTGTCTGATGTGAAACATCTTCCCTGAGAAATTATACACAAATTTAGATTAAAACTCTGCTAATCCCAAAAAGGATAGTACCTCATCCTTGTTCTAGGGAGTAGGGGCCTTCCTTATAGCATCCACCAATTACATTTTTGGGCTAATAGCCCTGTAACTAATTTCGTGTTCCAAATATGTTACTGTGTTTTTGGCAAACTGTATTTGTTTTCCTCGGCTGGCAATCCATACTGTTTCAACATTCTCAGTACTCCATGCAATTCCAAGTCGTGTTCTCTCTTGTCTCTTCCAATTATCAAGATGTCGTCTTGAAAAAGATGACATTCTTCCTGCCCTGGAACAACTTATACCTGAGACGTTGGAACATGTCTGCGGCCGAGGTTAACCCAATTGGTACTCTTTTAAATTGGAAACACCCTATGGGGTAATGAATGCAATGAGCTGTTTGCTGCTGTGGTGTAGTGGGACCTACTGATAGGCCGATGGAAGGTCTATTGTGGAGAACCACTTCACCCCCTTAGTTACAGATAGCAGTATATCAATCCAGGGTAGGGGAAACATATCCACAAAAATGTTCTCAAGTCCACACATAGGCGGATGCGACCATTAGCTCTCTTTGCCATGACCAGAGGAGCCACCCAATCAGACGATTCCACCTGCTCAATCACACCGATATCGACCAACTTATTAAGCTCTTTAGTCACTTCTTCTTTCACTTAAAAAGGAATGTTCCTTAATTTGTGTATGCATGGACATGCGTCTTTTTGTAAAACAATTTTGTGGATGAAACCCTTAAGTTCACCCACTTTACCTGTAAACACCTTGGGAAATTTGTTGACTACCTCTATTCTCTCCCTTTTGTCATTGCTAGCAATTAAAACAGGGTCTAAACTGTTGAGATCAAGCAAAAGGCCCAATTCTCCCTGATCCCACCATCCAAGAACACAACACCAGACACCGCCACATAGAATTGCCTTCCTCCCTTTGAACTCAAACAATAATTTGCGGAAACCCAAAAGATTTATTGTTTCTCCAGTGAAACTTTGTGGCTGAATATCAGGTTCCTCTAAATCATAACCTATTTTATCAGAAAACAAGTTACACCACTTATCTTTATTGATAATGGTATATGGTGACCCACATCAGCCACCAATGCTACTCGAACTCCCCCAGCTACCATTTTGCAAATGGGTTTTCTCCTGTTCTGCCCATCACACACTCCTGTATGCATAAAACTTGCGGATTGTCTACATCTGAGCCAGAGTGATCATCCTCTTGTTTCCACTCCTTTACAACAGTCTTGACAAGTTTGGATTTACAACACACACGAGCAAAGTGACCTTTGACCTTACTCTTAGCACACTTCTGACCCTGTGCCTGACACTTCTTATCATGAGCAAGATGGGACATGCTACCACATCAGTAGCATTTGCCTTTCACATATTCCATTCTTTTACTAGGTTTGTGCTTCCCCATTTTCTTCACCTCCTTCTTATAACCTTCCTGCTCATTCTTTGTGTGAATTTCTTTTGGACAATTTAAACAATTTCATCATCCCCATCTTTTTTACTGGAGGATACAATTGCCTTTGCACACCTAGAAGTTAGCTCCGATCTGCTAATGATTGCAGTGACCTCCTGTAAGCTGGATTTGCCATGGACCCACAATTTGTCCTGTAAATTAGGGTTATTACAATGCATAATCACTTGGTCACGAACTAATTAATCTTCTAACCCACCAAATTTACATGACAGAGCCAACTTATTTAATGCAGCTACATAGTCTTCTATCTTCTCATTTGCACCTTGTTTTCTGTGATAGAAATTAAAATGGTCAATTGCTTTACATACAGAAGGAGCAAATAATGCATTTAAGTCTGCTAAAACCTGTGTAAACACATCCCCATCATCCCCCGAGCAGGGTTTTTTCTCCATGCAGTTGTACACCTCCAATCCTCCTGGCCCTAAGCAATGTAACAATATTTTTTTCTTCCTATCTAGCGTCATTTCTTCATTCTCGACCATGTGGCCATTTTCAAATTCTAAACTGGCTCTTCTAAGTATTGTTTACCACAGTATCTACTTGGAAGGACCAAATGCCTCCTGTGACACTCAGGCAGGCGTAGAAGAATGCTAAATGATGTGTGTGTCACAGTTTAAAATTACCATAGCTAAATCAGTACACAAAGTAAGGAATAGTCACCTAGGTCACTGAACCTATTTCTGCATGTCGCAACTATAGCGATGGTGGTCACCTATACTGTACCTCATGGGACTCTACACCCATAACGACTAGAGAGGACCACTTCCTGGGTCCATTGAGTGGTAACGAGATATCTTTCTAGACCACCACATAAATAACCCCCTCCCCCAATTTTCACTACCCCTAGGTCCTGAAGAAGCGCCAAGGATCTCCTCCTGAGACCACTTCACAGCGTGAAACATGTCGACCATATCCCTGTCTTCATAAGACTTTGCACTTGTCTAGCTACTGAGGGACATTACCACCATCGAGCAGCACAACCTTTTTGTTTTTTTATTGATGACAGAGGGTTTTTTCCATTAAATCTATTCACTTTACACCCTCCAGTCATTTTTTAAAACATCAACACACTTACCCTCTCACACATACCCACACTCACCTTACAGCTAGATTTCTAAAAAGATCTCCGATAAAGTGACCCTTCGGGGGACCCGTTAGGCATTGCAGCGCCGGCCCAACGAGGAGCACTGCCCCATGATGAAGCATGACATCCTTCGGTGTGTGTGAGGGCATCAAAAAAAGGCCCTCTGACCTTCCAACAGGAACGACACATCCCTCTCTCTCCCCATCTCTCTCTGTATACTGACTTCCTTCATAGGAACTGTGGTCTCTGGAGAGACGACTGTATGTGTAACCAGTCACAGAACTGAATTCTGGTTGGTGCACTGGGGAATAGTGACATACATTTATAGTGTTACAAGGTCCTATCCTACAGTTGAAAGCACTATGAATATGCAAGTCATTATTTAAAAAGTGTATTACACACAGTAAAAGCTAGACTGCGGCAAAATATGCAAAGAGATTTAGAATCACATTTACTAACCCTATGCGGCAGATTTGCCTCACAAAAGTGCTACAAATTAAGTGAAGAGTTGTGGTGGGATTTACTTTCCAACGCAAATCAGGATTTGTATTGGAAATTGCCTAAATAACGCAAAGTAGCGCTATGCACTGCTTTCAGCTACTTTGCATCAAGGGGCCCTTGTGAAATTCTATCTACTAACTGTAGTAGACAGGGATTCACACCCAAAATATATGCCTCCTTGTGTCAGGCATAGCAGTGAAGCAGCCTAAATAAGTTGCCACATTTTTCAATCTATGTGTAGTATTTGTACTAGAAGGTTGCTCTTTCAGGATAAAACCTATGGTTGACATCATAATGCACACTTGCACTATGTTGTAATGGCGAGTGTATGGCGCAGGGTGGTCTAAAGTGCACAAGCGCAGAGAGAGAGGAAAACAGTGCTATATCTTTGTAGATATGGCGCTGTTCTGCTCTGTCTTTCACACAACGCAGTGCAGCAACCTTGGTTGCTGTGCTGTATTATGTGAAAAGTTAGTAAATCTGTCCTTTAGTGTTTAACATAAAACCAGTGTGTTAAAAATATATATTTTCCCGGTGAGTGAAAATAAACCCAGCATGAGTTTACCACTGAACCTTAAGCCTTTCCTCAATGGACTGACGGGCAAGCCAGTAACGGTCAAACTAAAATGGGGAATGGAATACAAAGGACATCTAGTATCTGTTGATGCATATATGAACATGCAGCTGGAAAACACAGATGAATGCATTGATGGGGTGTTATCTGGACATCTGGGTGAAGTCCTGATATGGTGTAAAATGTCTTCAAATCCGAGGAGTGGTAGAAGAGAAGGAAGATGGAGAAATGAGAGAATAAAGTCTGAAGATGGCTGTTACTCTCTAGTGTTATGAACCCCAATGTACTCCAATATAGGCCTAGGTAGTCACACGACCTTTTACCTACATCTGTCCTACCATTGTTCTACATAACGGGTCTGACGCTGACCTTTTACCTAGTTAGGTGCTACATGACTGTCGTGTGGTTTGCTCTGAAAACTAGCCTCATGTATTATGCATGAGGATTCTCAGTATCACAGCAGGATTACCATCTTCTGCATAATAACTCTGTATAAGGGCCAACTCTGTCGTCATCTTTGCCCGACATTCCCATAGTACACTTCTAGGTAGAACCCCTGAGGGTACCTTTCAGGTATATAAGCACTACATCTTCACTGGGCAAACCAGAGGAGAAAGACTTCCATGCTGACGCGATACAATGAGGTCCTTGCACGCAGACACTCCAGCACGCAGTGGTCTGACATCCCTTGCGGGGTGTCCATCTCGAGACCAAGATGGGGTCCTTCGCTCTCCCACATCAGGTAATGGGGTTGGCTCTATCCTAAGGGGATTCTTGACTATACACCTACATACATGCTAGGTACACTTAGGTACATCTGGTTAGGGTTTGCATTGTAGGATTACGCATTTTTACTGTTATGCATTTATATGCCTGCATATATTCATTGTTTTAGCACTATGGTAGAATTCTACCTTTTCTTGACTCTACTGGTGCTCATAATCGTATATATATCTGTTTATGTCTAATGGTTGTTGCAGCACACGTATTTTATACTAGAATGACGCTGGTTCAATAAATGCTGATTGAATTCGTCTCCACCGTTTATTCTGTGTATCTCTCTGAGACAAAGTGAGCATGAGTGACTGGGCGAAAAGTACTGCATTGTTTGCACGATCCCTGAGGGATCAGGGTTGTCAGTTCGATAGTTGCCAGAAACTATTTGCTTCTTGGTAATAGGGGCTCATAGTGGCACTGTAAGCTAGCTGGTCTACAGACTAACATATCCTTCGGGGGTGCCTGGAATCAGTTTGGACACCAATCCCTTAGTTTATGTTGTCTAAACGCGCAGATCCTATATAGATTTGTAGGAACTACACGACACTAGTAGATGTATCATTTATAGTCCGCAGTCTGTATGAATTTAGAATTTTTGGTTTATACAAAAAACTGTTTTTTGTAATTTGAAAATAAAATAAAATATATAAATATATATTTTTTTCCCTAGTAATATGCAATCACACTGTACCTTGTGCAATTGTTTTTGTTTATAAGTCTCAATTAGGATGGCACATTCCAGAACTCAGCTGAAATACCCTTGATTTACCTCTCAAAAGGAATAAATCACTGTCACCATGAAGCCTCACATCAATCCATCTATTAAAGCTGTAGATTTGCTGATTAACCAATTAAACACATTTACATTTCTGTCAGATAGCAGGCACCCTTGCGAGAAAACTTGTTTCCTGTGTCACTGTCTGCCTCGGCCTTGGTTTCAGAGAACACGAGAACCCCCTCCCCTTCCCTTTCAGCGAGACGCGCCTAAAGGTTGTCATTATCTGCTCTGGATTTGTTCAAAGCAGGTGATAAATATGTGCAGAATACCACAGAAAAGGGAATGCCATGTGAAGTACTGCCTGGTAAATTCGAGTCCGCACAGTAATCCCCCATTCGTTGGGGTTTAACTGGTAATTGCATTGTACCGTTGGGTTGGTAGTGTACAGTACTGGTAATTACTGGCACAGAGTTTACAGTAAACTTTACACCCTGCCAGTACTGTGCAACTTGTAATCGGGGCCATGACAGGCTACTTATGGGGACTGGGGATAGATCAACAGGGATGAAAGGCCCAGCTATCACATCCCCCCACCACATCTACAAATACACAGCAGGGGAACTTAAGCGCACTTTAAATTCAACAAAAGACAGATAATTTAAGATTTCATCAGAATGTAATAGAGAGAGGCAGTGATATTGTATTGTATTGTATTTTATTGTCACTTTTCTAATCCTTCAGAGGCCCAAAGCTCAACTCTAATCTTGCATATATAAGATTTCAATATATTTAGTGGGTGCACTAAATGCAGGGCTGGTAGCAATTTTAGAACAAATCGAGCAGAAATGGCGGGTTTTGGCTCTGTACTTTGGTGATGGAGCATTGTCACTTGGGAATTAGCTCTGCAGTCTGGTGCCTGAGTAGACTAAGAGATAACTCATCTATGGGAAGCTTGAACATATGATTAATAAATATTTATTCAGGCATAGCCCCTTTAAACCACAAAATAAAAATCTCATAAAGTTTATACATAGAATTGTTAAAACATACACATAGAATACAAATTCTTAAAAATATCAAGGTTTAAAAGTATTAACATTTTGACCAATCCATCTACGAAGTATTCACTTCCGCAGCACAATACGTCCTTCTCAAGGTCCATGTTGACAAGAGAAATTTTGCCACACTAAAAACAATTGATGCACCCATGTCAGATCTTAATACACATAGAGCACTTTCATAATATGTCATCCCTAACATACAACAAATTGGTGTAATCCATGTCCTATGTGACTTAACATATGCTTTGAACAGAAATGAAACCATGTTGTTTGTTATTATAACATATGCTATTAAGAAGCATGATTTCTGTTTCAATTGGAGTGACCTCTTTGCAAGACATTGACCATCTGCCACACATTCTATGTGTTCTGGAGATTGAAGCACTGCTTGTATTCTTTGCATGCTATAACACTATTTGTTGTGAAGTTATTTCAATGCAACAACCATTTTTTTTTGCCAACTCTTTAGGTCTGGTGGCTTCCGGCATGGATGTAGCTCCGTCATCTCAAATGAGAACTGTTCAATGTGTAATGCTATTATACTATTTTATTTTCATTTAGCATAGCGCAGATTCCTGGCAGAGTAATTAACATGCGGTAATATTGCCAACCGACTTACTTATTCAATTGCAGGAGGAACAAAGATGCATTAGGAATCAAACCTGTGACTTGCCAGTCATACATCACAAAATCAGATGTTTTGACCCACTAAGCTCAATATTCTGAGACCTGTACATGTGCGTAGCCTCAAACAAGCATATGTTGCAACGTCCCAGCGAGCATGCTGAAAACATACCTTTGCTCAACAGTCAAGCAGCAGCGCCATTTTGAAGACGGAATAAAAAATATTTCATTATCTCATTGCCATTTCACAGAAGGAATTTTTGTAGCATTGACAAAAACGGTGATTTTGTTTTGCAACTTTGCAAAAGACAGTTCTAAAGTGCTTTGTATTGAAATCTGTAGAAGCTGCTTTTTAGTTGTCAAATCACTCATTCGTCTTTTTTAAAGATCCCTGCCAGTGGCCTAATAAACATTGACACATCCACTATAACACGCCAGTAGCATATAAACATTGTCAAATTGACTAAAACATGTTTATTTTAATTGTATGGGTTTGACCAATATGTTTAAAATGTACAATATATCACTATTTACTTTCATTGGCTCTAAGGATAGCCTTGTTCAAAGTGAAAGTCTCTGTTAGAAATGGGGTCTCTAGTTGGCAGTGGTTTGCCCCCTGTCCAAGTAGGGACCCACAGTCTAGTCAGTGTAAATGTAGTACACACTAAGTTTACCTGCGCTCACCCTCTGGTAGCTTGACTCAGAGCACTCGGGCTAAACTAAAGAGGCAATGTCTAAAATATTTGTATACACACACACACACACACACACAGACACAGTGAAAACACCACAAAAGTACTCCACACCAGTTTAGAAAAATAGCCAATATTTATCTGAGTAAGAGAAGACCAAAACGAAGATAGACGTTCATTAAGAGTAATGGAACGACGATGGAGATCGGTACCATCCTCTGACCATCTCAAGCTACTAAGAAGCACAAGAAATTCTTATTACAGAAAGATAAGAAGATCAAAAGCAGACTTCTTCAGTAAGCAATTAGACCAAGCCAAGAATCGTCCCAAAAAGCTATTCGAACTAATCAAATCTCAATCTAAGGGTGTCTCGCACCTCCCCCAAGCTAACGCAGACACATTACCCAACTGCGAGGAATTTGCCTCTTACTTCATTAGGAAAACAGATATCATAAAGTCAGACTTGCGCAATGACCTATCATCCCATACAGTTACTCACATGGACACTCCACTGCCCCCGCTATGGGACCCTCTCCTATGCCCCGCAAAGTTCAACCTCAAAAACAACACCTCCTGGTCATCCTTCATTACTTACAGTGAAGAAACTATATTGAAAACGCTTACGGCCCTGAATACCTCCAACCACTACACAGACCCTCTTCCCGCAAATTACTTAAGAGACTTCATTCCAATGATATTGCCTCTATGGACCAAGATTATAAATACCTCGCTCCTTCAAGGAACCATCCCTGAAATCCTCAAAGCAGGCCAGGTATGCCCAATCCTAAAGAAGCCATCTGCAGACCCTTCTGACCTGAATAACTATCGCCCAATATCCAACATCCCCACCTTGGCCAAACTGCTTGAAAAATGTGTTCACTCGCAGCTTGGCAACCACATAGATCAATTCAGCTTGTTCGATCAATACCAATCGGGATTCCGTGCAGGACAGAGCACTGAATCAGCCATGACCCACATAATTGACGATGCTTTAACAATCCTGGACCAAAACGAAGCCTGTCTACTAATCTTGCTTGACCTATCCTCGGCCTTCGACACCGTCAAGCACGACAACTTGCTTGACCTCCTGAAATACAGAATGGGTCTATCTGGTTCTGTTCTTAATTGGTTCTCCTCCTTCCTTCAAGATAGAACACAAAGATTTAAGATCAATCAATCCCTATCCAAGCCCACTCCAGTCACCTTAGGAATACCGCAGGGATCATCCCTCTCGCCTACACTTTTCAACCTTTTTATGGAACCACTCACCGAACTGCTCAGGTCTTCAAATGTCCATTATCACATGTATGCAGATGATACACAACTCTACATAAAGATCCACTCACTTGAGGACATCATATCTCACAATGCAACGCTCCAACAAACACAGACTTGGCTGGCCAAAAACCATCTGAAACTAAACACCCTCAAAACCGAATTCCTTTTAATCGCCCCCCCCAGCCAATCCACCATCATCCTCGATTGGTTGAAACACTTGACAGCACTCAACTGTCAACCTCTCATTATCGAGTCAGCGAAATCGCTGGGAGTAATTCTAGATAGTAAACTAAATATGCAGAAACACATCAGCGCCTCCACAAAAGGAGCACATTTTCAGATGAACACCTTGAGAAAACTCAAACCCTTCCTGCCCGCAAATGACTTCAAGCAGGCAGTTCAAGCGCTAGTAATCCCTAGAGTGGACTATGGGAGTGTCGCTCTCTGTGGCCTTCCCAGATCGACGACGGCCCCTCTAAGAGCTTCAATCAATTCAGCGGCGAGACTCATCACAGGCTCCAAAAGAAACTGTCACATTTCCCCCGACCTTCGTGCCCTCAACTGGCTACCTTTTGAGGCGAGAAACCACTTGAAAATCGCCAGTATGACGCACAGGGCATTACATCACAATACACCTAGTTACCTAGCTGACAAATTGGTGCTATCTTGTGGTAACAGATCCACCAGGAGCTCAAATAACCTGTGACTGACACCACAACGTTTTGCTAAGAAGAAAACTTATAATCGGACCTTCTCAGGAATGGCTCCCAGGATTTGGAATGCCTTGCCCCCAGAAACGAGACGGAACCCTTCCACGGCATTCTTCAAAAAAGAAGTGAAATCTATTCTCATGGCCAAATTCACCTGAACTATTGGTTTCTCCTTGTATATATTTGTCAATTTGTATCAGTTTACTATTACTGTTTTATTCTACACTATATTTTTTGTTATGCGTGTCTCGATTATTCACATTTGCCTGTAAAGCGCTCTGATACCTACAAGGGTCTTGTTCGCGCTATACAAAACCTTTAAAATAAAATAAAATAAAATAGATAAATAAAACGACAAAAATTAAACATACACAAGTCAAGATATGAATTTTTCAATATTAAATGCAGTTATAGCACTTAGAAAACATTAGCTATAACTGGGGCAATCTGGTTGTGCTTTACCGAGACAAATCCACAAGTTCAGTCCAACTGGAATGGAGCACAGGCCGGCTACAGGAGTCGCGCGGAGCCCGTCAAAGATAGTGCAATGCGCAGAGGAGGTGAGGCCTCGCGAAAGCAGGTGATACGTTGGTTCCTTACTGCTATGCAGGTCGTTGGCACATTGGCGTTTGGGGACGATGCATTGTGCAAAGGAGGTGAGGCGTCACTGTAACAAAGAGGCAGTACATATTCGTTGAGCCGCTAATGCCCGGGAATGATATGGGACGCAGGGGAGGTAATGCGTTGGTTGCAGGTACGAGACCTCGGGTCCTGAAGGCAACGCGGTGTCGATGATGTCGATGTCGCAGTGCGGTGCGTTGATTCCACGGTATTGATGTCGAACCACTGGGCTGCAGGCGCTGTGTCGGAGTCGGAGTGGTGAGTCACAGACTTCGGTGAAGCGGTGCTCGGGACTCCCGCAGTGGCGGTACTTCGGAGGCGCGGCGGCAAAGTCGGGGCTTGCGTTGTAAGTCGCGGTCGTTGCTTCGCACACTCAGCAAGCGGGGACCACAGCTTCAGTGCAGGCAGCGTCAATGCGTTGATTTCTCGGGGATTCGCTGGTTCTGAAATGACGCTTGGAGTCAATGCGCAGATTTCTTGTTTGCAGCACCAGAATCAGCTCCAAGAGTCCAGGACTGGGTTTGGCACCACTTGGCAGGTCAGGACTCACAGCAGAGGAGCCCAGGTGCTGGTATGCTGGTAGCAAGATGCAGGTGAAGTCTTTGATGGCCCTGAGACTTCCAAGCCCTTGATGAAACTTTAGAAAGCAGGATGCAGAGAGCAAAGTCCAGTCCTCTCACTCCCAGGCAAGAAGCTGCAGAAAGCGAGACAACACAGCAAAGCAAGCAGCAAAGTGGCAGTCCCTCCTGGCAGTCCAATGGCTCTTTTTCCTGGCAGAATGTCCTTAGTCCAGAAGTGTTCTGAGTATATGGTGTCAGAGGTCCAGTACTTTTTTTTTTTACACAGAGTTTTATTAGCATTTATAATAAAATATTACATTAACTAATCCACTAACGCCCCTCTCACCTTCCCCAATAGTCCAGTCCCCATCACATTATGTATACAAACTGATTCACAAAGTACATTTCAAATCTGTAAATGCATGTACCTTAATCCTGGCCTTCCATTTCAGAAGTTATTTTTTCTGCTTCTACTCGCTTTCTTCCATGGATTCATCCACAATATCAGTAATTTTAAGGCATTCTAATAAATGATCCCATGCTTGTACCCTGTCAATAGTTCCTCTTCCTTTCCTTACTATACCACACAACACTGCACTCTCATAGCCTGCCCACCGAATTAGCTCCCCTTTCCATTTCGCTTCCCTGGGTGGCCTAGTCCCCTTTCAATGCACGGTTATCTCCCATCTGGCAAGTACCAGGGCCAAGTCAATAAACTCTGTTGTGTTTTTGTACCTAGCTGGTCTTGGAAATCCCCCTAGGAGACGGACCATTGGCGCACATTCAATAGGCCTCTGAGTCACCTCATTAATACAGGACACTACTTCCCTCCAGTATTCCACCAATGAAGGACATGATTACACCATATGTATCATTTCCACACCTTGTTCACCACATCTAGGGCACGCTATGGCTGTGCCCTGATAAATCTGAGCTATTTTCCCCGGAGTCAGATACGCCCTATCTAAGTAAAAAATTAATCAGTTTAAATCAATGTGACCGAGACTCAAAAACTAAAAATTTCAAAATCTCTTTTTTACAACTCTAAGATCATCTGGTTGTAGCATGTCTATATGATACTCTTTTGGTTCACATGTGCCTTGTTCTTGTTAGCTACTCCGTGGCGGTTAAAACCCAATAAAATTTGTTTATCCACCCAAAAAATCTCGCATTCCTAGACACAGTATTCAAACTCGCAAGAATTTTCACCCAATCCTCAGAAATAGGGTGCGCCAAGTGCTCTTCCCACTTCGCTTTAAGATCTATAAGGGGTGTTACCCTATCATTTCGTAATACCTGATAAAGACACATCACAGCCTTGATGCGGCCAGACGTAATGCACAACATTTAACAAGCACTGTGCAGTTAAGGCTCTTCTAAACCCATACCCCAGTGGAGGCGTACCCTGGCTATTACCGACCAATGCAATAGAATTTGCCCTCTCGGGATCTCAAAAATGGCTGAAAATTCCTTAAATGGTAGAAGCACTCCATTCTTATAAAGATCGACTATCCTATGTACCCCATGGTTTGCCCATTCTGCTAAAACTCTCAATGTTCCACCCAGATTAATTTGCTCCAACCTTTTTAACAGGATATCCTGGGCATAGGCCACCTGTGCATAGGTTCGTTGAAGTGCACAACGCCAACGTGTTGCACAACCCTCAACGCAGTGGGTACACACCGGCCTCCCAGGAGCCAAGAGGATTCTATACAACACATCTAAATCTGGTTACATCTCCAAATTAGCCTCCTCTGGAAATCTCTGTGAGCAGATCCACTGTACAAACCACTGCAACTGCGCCGTTAAGTAATAGGCTTCCAAATCTGGTGCAGCTAATTCTCCCTGTGATGTTGGTCATTGTAATTTAGACAAGGCCACTCTGCACCTGCCCGTTCCCCATATAAGGGATATCAACAACAAATCTAGTTCTCGAAAGACCCTACAGGGTATCACCAAAGGCAGTGCAGTGAAAAAGTAAAGCAATCTGGGCAACACCACCCTTTTTGCTACTTTTATTTGCCCTGTCACCGAAAGCGGCAGTGTCCTCCAGAACTCCACACATGCACAGAGGTTTCTAGTTGCCACGCTAATGTTACCCTATAATAAATCAGAGGGTGCATGGTATAATCGAACCCCCAGGTATTATAAGCAAGTTCTTTCCCATGTAAGCCCCCTTAGATCCCCAGGTTGTGGCACATCCTTCAGTAATGGGAACAAATATGATTTATTCCAATTTATGAATAAGCCTGAAGCTTCTCCAAAAAGATTTAGGAGATAAATTGCATGTGGTAAATCTACATTTGCATCTCTCAGTAATAACAACATATCAGCAGCATATAATGCTGAATAATGCTGGACACCCTGTACCTCCAATCTCCTATAGAGTAGACCCCTCCACTTCTAGCGCAACTAGCTAGTGGTTCGACTGCAATTGCAAACAATAATGGTGAAAGGGGGCAGCCTTGTCAGATTTCCAGTACTTGTACCCATTTTAGCCTTTGAAGTACGGAGACTTCAAAAAAAGGTCTTTGTAGTGCACAAGACCGTGCCCTTCCTGGCCCTGGCTCCGGACATACTACAGGGGGTATGCAGCTCTTTGTGCAGGGACAGGCACAGCCTTATTCAGGTGCAAGTGTCAACTCCTCACACCACTCTAGTTCAGGAAGACCCATCAGCCTGGTGGTGGGTCATCAGGACACGCAGGGCACATCTCAGCTCCTTTTGTGTGCAAGTGTCTAGACTCTAGAGTGAATTCACAAAGCCCAACTCTCATTCAACCCAGACGTGTAATCTAGGGACAGGCAGAGGCACAGAATGGTTAAAGTAAGAAAATGCCAACTTTCTGAAAGTGGCATTTTCAGACCTGCAATTTAAAAACCAACTTCACTAAAAGATGTGTCTGTAAAATGTGAGTCCAGAGACGCCAAACTCCAATTTTCTATCAGCTCCCAATTGGAAGATGCACTTGTAAAGTGTTACAAGGCAGCTCCAATGCTAATCTATGGGAAAGATAGGCCTTGCTGTAGTGAAAAACGAATTTAGCAGTTTTTCACTACCAAGACATGTGAAACTTAAAAGCACATGTCCTACCTTTTAAACACTGCACTCTGCCCATGGGGCTACCTAAAGGGTGCTTTACATGTAATAAAAGGGAATGTTTGGGCCTGACAAGTAGGTGAACTTGCCAGGTCGACATGGTAGTTTAAAATTGCACACACAGACTCTGCAGTGGCACGTCTGATACAGGTTTGAAGGACTACTCATGTGGGTGGCATAATCAGTGCTACAGGCCCACTAGTAGCATTTGATTTACAGACCATGGGCACACATGGTGCACTGTACTCAGTGCTTGCTAGTAATTCAGTTATGCCAATCATGGATAAGCCAAATGCCATTACATTTTTGACACTGAGCACATGTACTTTAGCACTGGTCAGCAGTGGTAAAGTGCCCAGAGTCCGAAAACCAGCAAAAACGAAGGTTAGAGGTTAGTGGTTAGAAGCAAAAAGACTGGGGAACCCACGCTAAAAGGTGCCAAGTCTAACGGTCCCACCTACTTTGGTTTACCTGTTAGCTTCCCCGAACCCCCGGGAGTTTGGGTCCAGTTGCACCCCTGATGTAAACCCACCTTGTATCAGAGTGCTTTACATAAAAACATGAGGTTTGCAGTTTCCAGTATGCAACTGATAGAGCCGGATTCCATGCTCTAGGTTTACTCAGGAATCTCTGGCCGATGGTCTTTATTGCCTGCTGAGAAAGTGTACAGGGGAGGAAACAATTCCTCTTGATTATACGTTCTCCTTCCCCATGCATCTAAAGGAGCTCAGACTCTTGATTCATGTTTGCTGAATTTATTATAAGGCCAAAAAGAGCAGAACATAAGTACATCTCAATATAAGAGTATAGAGAAACAGGAACCCCAATACAGAACCAAGTCTATGAATATAATTCACTCGGCACAATAGGCACAGAATAATGAATTCCAATATAAGAACACAACTGAGTATAGATGCTGCATCCAAATCCTTCTTCATTTGTATTTCGAAATTAGAAGAGTAATCTGGCCCTACTCTACTTCTAGAGTGACATCCCTACTTAACTTCCCAATTGAATCCCCTGAAAAGGTGTCAGCACCTGAAGACTTCCTAAGAAGCACACTCACGTTAAATGGGTCAAGTAGCGTAAAGCTACAGAGCTCGTTCTATGATGCTCCCTTTCCTCAGTCCAAAGCAGAAGTCCCTCGAATCTGCCCCTGTTTCTAATACAAAAGACGAAGTTACACCGCTAACAGGTCACATGGCAACCTGCTCCGAGAAAACCTCCTTTAGGTAACTTTCCAAAAAACTCGAATTAGTTCAGGCTTCGTCCAACGATCTTGGTTTCCAGGTTCCACCAAATACGAAAGGCGTCCTCCCTTCTATCTATTCAAGCTCTTCAAAGACATTCCTTTCTTCCCTATGTCTCTTCTTAAATCTTAATAACGAGGTCGAATTCCTGCACCTGCAGTAGGGACGAGAAAGAAAAACTCTCTACAAACACACAAATTCTAATTAAACTTATAACTTGAGAGCAGACAAGGAGAAACGAAACTTAGAGAAACGAAAGTTAGGCCTACAAGATTGGCTAACCTAAAACATCCACTAATACACACCCATTACACGAGTCTTTATATGAACCGCTTATTCAGAGGTGGATACATTTTATATGGCATAATATTCGTAATATGCATGCATGACTACATTGTTTCTTTAAACATGTGCAAAATTCTAATCATTCTCGTATACAGCATTACAGATTTCATTCTAATGTCCTTATATAACGATACAAACTTCATTCTAATAACATGGATTACAGCAAAACAACAGGATATATGTGAGTGCAGATTATTCACGAGTATAATGCACCCCTACAAAATTTCTAAGAGCGCCGAGCGCTCTATCAACACCCCCCCTGATGACTAGTGTCATCAAACCCAACACTCTTTCCCTTGTACATTCTCCTTGCAGAAAAGACCGACCTAAACAGAAGTTGTAGCCTGCTTACCCTGCCTTAACGTCTCCAGATTCTTAAGGTTCTGATAGGGACTGTCCTGCAGTCTTTCCATCTGTCTTTCCCATCTCTTAAGAGAACACTCACCCTGCCTTGCCTTATGCCACTTATAAGCTCTAAAGGCAGCCAACAAAATGATGATACAGACCACGACTATTATGATAGGCTTCAAGATGTAGCCAATAATTCCGTCCCAGGTTTCCAAACCAACTTCCAACCTTTCCAAATCCTTGGCCAATTTAATCCCAAATCCCTTCGGTAGCCAAATCATGTATGTCCTGATGTATCTCAGTGATGTTACTTATATATTTCCTCAGATCTTTACTATTATAAGGAATATAAGTACAGCACTGTTGAACCCTCAATAATTTACAGACTCCGCCTTCTTTTGACAATAATACGTCTAATGCAAGGCGGTTCTGGAGCACCATGGCCCTTATAGAGACCATCTCTCCATGGACAAGTAGCAAGGCTTGAGCCGTATTCACTGACAGCTTATCCACCAGAGTTGACAACCTTCTAATCTTTACATCATTCAGAACCACCCCCAAACTCGGTATCATTGCCCCAAACACATCCCCAACAATTTTTCCTGAACTCGTGCCACGTTTCTCCCTATGAGGTTGCTTCCCTTCCAATGGCCACAAATCCTCCACATGGAATATTTTAGGAAATACCACAGCCAGATAACACGTTCCATACCAATTCGGTGGCAACAGAACATACGCATTCCTTCCGCTCACAAAATACACATTGGGCGCTATGGTCAATTTATCCAACAGCGCCTTCTTCACCGAGTCCTCAACCAGAAAAATATGCTCACATTCACTCTCTCCCACAAATATTTTGTCGTAATATGTCAGTGTCTGTCTAATGCAACGTTTCCCTTTTTGTTGCAAATCTAGAGCTATTGGACCAGAGCTTCCCTTTGCCTTATGATCTAACTCCTCTTGGGTCCATTCGATTATCTCATGTTTAGGACCAGGCCTAAACAATGTCTGCCTATGCCTATCCTCAATCTGATCTACAGATTTCATTTCTATGTCAGATAACATGCATGTCAAATTGTGTCTGTGGGCATATCCTGTATCCAAATTTACTATGGGCACAAAATATTTCGACATTCTCTCTTCTTGTTTATAATAATCGTACTTATTTAGGTATTTAAGAATCGGAACCTCGGGAAGCACTACATCATAGTTAGAAAAATAATATTCAAAATGTGCCTTGCCATAAAACATACTAAGCAATACACTACAAGTGATACCATACGTCCGGGGTAAGTGATGATAGCTAATGCCCTCTTCCACAGACGCTGGCAGCTGCATGCACACATAGCAATCTTTTGCATCCATGGTGTCCACGTATTCATACAACAACCTTGCATGCGCATTTAGCGTGAAATCACTTTTGGACAGATCTACATGTAATAGGCGACTGGTTTCTTCTATCATGGCCCTATGGGACTCCGATGCACCCTCTCTTATGTCTGAAGTGGAAGGTGTAGGTGTCCCTGGTGCCCCTTCCTCTATTGTAGTGTTGGACTCATGGATGTAATGACTACTAAAGTGATGACTACAATCCCCCCTACTATGAGTGTACCTATCATGCATTTCTGCCTACGGTTTGAATTTCCAGACTCCATGTTGAATCAGCTCTCTGACAATGTGCAGCAACCGGATCACGTAATGAGTTTGCACACAAAGTTCTTACTGAATATCTTTGGGATCCTGGAAATCTTCCGTACTTAGTTCATCAATGATTATTTACAGTTCATTTACAGCCATCCCTAGCCCTCTTTCTTCTTCTACTGAAAAGTCCCTAAATGTATTCTTCTTCCACTCAGACCTAGGTTATCTTCTTTTAGAGTAATTTTCATATACATTTTCTTTTTCTTTATACAGTTCAGTTTTCATCATGAATCAGATCAGTGCCGAGTGCGTCAATAGCGAGCTCTAGGATCTCCATACGAAAAGCTGCCAATTCTTGAGCTGAAGGTTGATGGCCATACATTGGAAATGAGAGTTGGTTTAAGATCAGAATTCGCAACCCACTCAGCCTCGGAGGATCTGGTACGGTCAGTGTCAAGAGCCTGAGGGCCTCGACTCCAGGGACCAGCAGTTCAATGTCAATGATCAGTGCTGTTTCACCACATCTCACTCTTCCAGACCTCAGCCTCCCGGACCTCCCTGGTCCCTGCATCTGTGACCAGGTACGTCCACTCTGGGGCAGCGTACTTCCGGCACAGCACTCTCTCTCTTCTCGATCTCCTCAAGCCTTCTTGACTTGGCTCTGTGTCACTTTGCTCAGATTCAGACGACTCAGAGGTTGGAGCGAGATCCCCTTCTGATGCAAGCCTCAAATTCAGTCTCTCTTTTCTCACTGGCCACGTCTCGCTTCCAGCTTTTTTTCTCCTCCTCATCACCCGGGCCTGCCCCATACCAATCTGCTCGGCTGAGTCTGACTCTATATCAACCCCGTTTCCATCTCTCTCAGAGTCTGTACCTGGGTCTTGTGCAACTTGACCCCCCTCAGCTTTACTTGGTGAGCCCTCAGCCTCGACAGGAACACTCACAGCTTGGCTTGTCCTCTCTCCCGACCTTGCGATCGCAGCTGGATTCCTTTGAGCGAGCGGAGCTGTTTCTTCCAAGGGTTCCGGAACTCTGCGGGTGTGGGAGGCGTGGATCCAGTTCGGTAAGCCTCCACACTTCACGGCAGCGCGTAACCAGAATCACTTGATACGGACCTCGCCACCGTGCAACAAGGCAGTTCTTCCTCACATGTTTTCGGACCAGCACCCAATAACCCGGGCTTAGGTCATGCAAGAGATCCTTCAATGTGGGTGCGGTTGCAGCTTCGACCTGGTGAGACACAGAATTAACCACATCAGCAAGTCCTTTGCAATAATCGAGAACTAAATCATCGGTGATGTTTATCAATGCTGTAGCTAGCACTGCAGGCAAGCGCATCGCCCTCCCCATTAGTATTTTGGGGGGCAAAAGTACTGTTCTCTTATCGGGAGTGCTACGCAAGCTCATCAGCACCAAGGGGAGCACATCTGGCCAGTTCAAAGACGTCGACGAACAAACCTTTGCCACTCTCATCTTGATAGTCCCGTTAATTTGCTCCACTAGGCCAGATGCCTCCGGCCTGTAGCTACAGTGCAGTCTCTGATCAACTTGTAAAGCGGCACACAACTACTTCATAATCTCACTATGAAAGTGAGTTCCTCTGTCCGATTCAAATGAGGTTGGAAATCCGAACCGTGGAATAACCTCTCTAAGCAATAGCTTTGCCACTGTAAGACTGTCACACCGCCTGGTTGGATACGCCTCGACCCAACGCGAAAAGACACACACCACCACCAAAACATACCTCAGCCCATTGTACCTGGGCATCTCGATGAAGTCCAGCTGTATTCTGTTAAAAGGACCTCCCAATCTCCTAATGTGACTCAAAGCAACCACAGTTTTCTTTCCTGCATTCATTTATTGACACGTAACACACCACACTGCTTCAGCGTACACTCGAAACCTTGGATTGAACCATGTCTGTCGATACACCCTCACCATTGCATCTCTCCCAAGGTGAACCGCTCCATGGATATGTCTCGCCATAGGGCTCAACAAACAGTTTGGTAACACTGCTCTGTCATCCGTTGAAACCCAAATGCCATCACCTCTTTTCTCACAACCTGCTCTAATCCATGATGCTTCCTCTTCCTCGGAAACCTCTTCTTGCAGACGTTTGACCTCCTCCCAAGTGTCAGCTATGGCTAACATCATGCGGAGCTCGGTCTTTTCTGTGCTATCTCCTATATATTCTCTATTGAAAACACAAGCATGTATGGCATAAAAATGAGCCACTTCATCAGCATAGCGGTTTCCATTAGTTATAAAGTCCTCCCCCCTTCCATGTGCTGTACATTTTACCACTGACACTTCCTTGGGCTTATGCAAAGCCTCTAACAGTTGTCGCACATATTCTCCATTCCTGATAGGAGATCCTGATGACGTTAAGAACCCCCTCTATGACCACAACTGCCCGAAATCATGAACAACTCCAAATCCGTACTGACTATCGGTGAAGATAGTCACTCGGACTTGATCTGAGATGAGACATGCACGTATCAGGGCTATGATTTCAGCCACTTGTGCGGAGTATACACCTTGTAAACAAGCAGCTTCCACAACTCCAGAAATAGTACAAACAGCAAAAGCTGCTCTCAAACGACCCTCATTGTCTCTGAAGCATGAACCATCAACAAAAAGGATCAGATCTGATTCGGGTAAAGGTTCATCGACAATGTCGGGTCTCGGTTAAGAGAAAGTTGAGTCACATCCAGGCAGTCGTGTTCCTCACAACCTTCCCCTTCAATGCATGGGAATGGCATCAGTGTAGCAGGATTTAACATGGAACATCTTTTCAAGGAAACATTTTCAAATGCCAATATAACCTGCTCATACTTAGTGAGCCTGTTATTTGTCAAATGCTGTGTTTTAGTTCTCGTCATCAGGAGCTCTACTGAGTGTGGAACATAGACAGTAAGAGGATGACCCATCACAATGCTTTCACATCTTTCAATGCGGACACCTGTTGCAGCAACGGATCTGAGACATCTGGGCAACGCAGAAGCTACCGGGTTTAGGGTAGCTGAAAAATAAGCCACTGGTCTACGGGCATCCCTGTGTGTCTGAGTAAGTCCCGCTAGTTCACAGCCCTCCCTCTTGTTCCAAAAGAGCAAAAACGCTTTATCGTAATCAGGCATTTCCAAAGCCCGAGCACGACACAGGCTCTCTCTTAGCTCCAGGAAGGCAACCAGACAGTCGTTATCCCATGGTACCGGATCACTTACATCCTTACGTGTCAACCTTAACAAAGGTTTTGCCTTGAGGGAAAAATTGGGAATCCACTTTCGACAGTAGCTGACCATTCCCAAAAACATTCAGACTTCCTTTTGCGTCTTAGTAGTACCCATTTGTAAGATCGCCTCAATGCGATCTGGTGACATCTTTCTCTTTCCCTTCTCAATCCAATGACCCAGATACTGAACCTCAGGCAAACAGTACTGAAGTTTATTCGGGGACATCTTGTGTCCATTCTCTGCCAGATGATTCAGCAAAGCCACAGTATCTATTCTGCAAGCATCCTCCATTTCCGAGGCAATCAGAAGATCATCTATGTACTGGACGAGAAGTGAATTCTGCGTCTGTACCAGACTGTCAAGATTCTTTTTCAAAATCTGATTGAAAATGGACGGACTTTCAGTATACCCTTGTGGGATACGACACCACGTTAGCACATGGTTTTTCAGTCGAAAAGCAAATAAAAATTGGCTTTCCTCATGGAGGGGTATCGAAAAGAATGCCTGACATAGGTCAATGTTCGTAAACCATTCTGCTTCACAAGGTATTTAGAACAAAATTACTGCTGGATTCGGTACCACAGGACAACATGGAATCACAATGTCATTAACCCTTCGGAGGTCTTGGACAATTCTATATTTGCCGCTGGGCTTCTGCAACCCCAGAATAGGTGAATTACAGGGGCTTCCAGGGGCTTCCTCTTATCTCCTTCAGAATGCCTTGTGCATACATGGGCTCAATTACAGGTCTTATTCCGGCCACAGTCTCCGGAGTCAAATTATACTGTGGCGTCCTTGGAAATTCAACATTTGGCTTCACCTGTACCTTAACTGGTTCGACTCCTCGAATCAGGCCTATTTCTTCCCCAGTGAAATCCCACACCACAGGAGAGACCGAATCCCTCAAATCAACTGGTAACTTTTGTAGTTAGGACAGGGAGCATCTCCACACACAAGTTCTGACTTGCCAATTTGAAGGCAGCATCGTTGTCATATGTCTGTAATTCTACTCCCTTCGGAGTACAATAGATGGTACAATTTAGTTTGCACAAAAGATCACATCCTAGTAAACAAACTGGACTTGAGTCACACACCACGAACTGGTGGCAATCCTGAAATGTTCCTATTCTCACAGGTAACTCATCTGTCAGTGGATTGGTCATTTTCTGATTAGTAACTCCTACAACTTGGATCGATTGTCCCGAGAGGGGTAGGTTGGGAACCACTGCTGATCTTACAGTGGAGCGGGTAGCACCGGTATCAATCAAGAATGTAATGGGATGACCGTTAACATCTGCCTCCACAAACGGTCTACCTCTAAGGCCGCCCCAAGAGTACAACCTTCCCCCCCCCGGACACCGTCTTTGCAATGAGTCCGATTAAAAATTGTCAGATGTTTCAATGAAAGGCATTTGTTGGTACACACAAATGCCTTGGGGAACTGCTGGAGGTTGGGGTATCTGTACCGGCTGGTCTAGACCTCCCCCATACATGGACCTAGGTCTAGTCACAATGTTCAAACCATCAGACACTTGCGCATTTTCCTCATATTGTATCTGATTAGCTGGGTTTAGACGACAATTGCGCTTCCAATGCCCAATCTTGTGACAATAATGGCAGGCAGTATTCCTCCTCGCATTAACCCACTCCACTCCTGTCCCAGGATCTATTCCTCTTCCTCTCCTTTGTCCTGGAGGAGCTGACACATTTTGGTTCATCCCTCGACCGCTCCCCTGTCTCCGACCCATTATACCTCCATTCCCCTGTGGTAGATCTGATCTCTCTGCATTCCTCAACTGTACCATCATCAACTTATCCTTCATTTTCTTATGCTTAGGCTCTACTTCATCGCTACAATACTTAGCATAACGCAGAATCTCGTCCACCGACTTTTTCTGCCAACAGATCAAATGTTGTTGGATCATTAAACTAATCTCAGACCTTAATCCCAGCACAAATTTTGAAACAAACTGTCCCATGTCTTTCTGTTCTAGCGCATCCAGCCCACTATGCTGGTTGAAGGCTAGTAGGAGCCTCTCATAATAATCATGCACAGACTCCTTGGATTCTTGGGTAGTTCGATCAATCTTAAGCCAATCAATAATTTACAATTTGTATGTAATACTAAAGTAAGGCATGGAACCTCCAAAGCTTTGCAGATGACCAGGGGTTTTACAGAATTTCAGAGCTTTGCAGTCCCATGATACTGAACAACTTAACATATGTAATTTGTTCAAGAACTAAGAACGGCCAGGGCAGGGAAACCGATCAAACTGGAAACGATCACAGAGTGACAAGTAGAAAGAGAAACAGCAAAAGGACAGAGGGAGACAAAGCCAGTGAAAGACAAGGAGAGATAGGCATAGAGAGAGAGAAAGGAAGAGGCAGCGAGAGATTGGGAGCGAGAGAAATAGAGATACAGGAGAGAGCGAGAAGTGGAAAGAGAAAAAGAAGGAAAGACAGACAGAGAAAGGCAACAGGAGAGAGGGTGGCTGGAGCTTAGAGAGCCTTTTGTTGTGGGCAAAAATATCCTAGGTTTGCTCTCCTTGTGAGTGGCAAAAGCCTCTGTGCGGCTCACATGTGGTATTGACTTTTACTGAGCCAGCACCTATGGCTGACTTTCAATTAAGTCAAATATGGCAAGCAAATAATCAAATGGTTACCATACTTTAGGGTAAGGCATATGCAGCGAAGGACTGTTCTACAGTACCTCATTACCCAGAAGTCAGAAATACCAGCCACCCAGCTCTGCAAAAAATTCCAGGGAACATAGCCAAAATGTTGGGTTTCTTACAGCTTGGATTGCCATTTGGTTTGCATATATTAATCTGGAGCATTCAGAGCAGCAGCAGCGTAATTTAACACTGTTTCAACAGAGAAACCTGACATTTCTTAATAAGTATGTTTTTCTGCTAGGAAATATCAGCCATAGCGTTCGGTTGTGCCCAGTGGCGTAACAAGACTTGAGTCCCCCCCTGCTGCAAAGATATTGGAGAGGAGCCCCATGGTCTGGATCCAAAGAGAAGCTCTCAGGCCTTGGGCCAGCCGCCCATGCACAGTGCCGGAGGGTGTCCCTTCTGAAGCTCAGGCCCTCCCTCCCCCCACACTGCGGGGGCTGCAGGGGCTATTGTTACGCCTCTGGCTGTGCACCGCCCCACACCCAAGGTTTTTCCCTTCACACCACCTGTTTTGGTTTGTGTGGAAACTTTCTGACATTATGCCTTGAGTTTGTGCAGTACACCCAGAGTTCCCACGGCCTGCCAGTATTTTTCTTTGCATTTCTTGGGTCCATTATTTCTCCCTTTTTGCGTCAGCACAGAAAACAAATGCTCATCCAAATGGAATATTCAGAAAACTAGTACTTGACTGAGGATTATGAAGCATTTCAGGATGTCTCAGAATGGTGTGTTTCTGTCAGGTCTAGACGGTGCAGCTGCTGGTTCAAGATTCTGAATTTTGAGTTCTGTATGCTAGAAAGTGGCATTTATTTTGCGCCAGTCCATGATGCACCAGTCGCCAGAATGATGAATTATGCCACATAAGCCAGTACATCTTCTGACCCTTGTTTTTGTGTCAAGTATCAGACTGCCTATAAGAAGTACGGAGATACGGCTTCAACACCATATCAGGCTGGGTCTGTCTGTAGAATCCAAAGATGAAGCACCCCTCTGATTTTATAGAACAAAGGCACGTTTAGATAAAGCTTTAAAGACCACTGGTGGTCTGCCTAGGAAATACAGGGGCATATTTACAAGAAGTGACGCATTGGCATCGATGCGTCAGATTTCCTGCACCTGCCGCAAATGCCCTAATGACTCCATGGATGCGCTGTATTTACAAAACAGTGCTCCATGATGCAAGGATTCACGGATGCGTCAGAAATTCTGACGCATCTTTTTGAGCTAAAGTGATGCATTGCTGGAGTTGGTCGTAAGACTAACACAACTCCAGCAATGCATCAGAACACAGAGGCGAGTCCCATGTTAAAAGCCCTGCGTCAATCCTTACGCCTGGTTTGAGAAGGCGTAGGGATTTTGACAAAGTCAAGTCATAGAGTGAAAAAGTGAAAAGTTGTAAATTTAACTGTCAGTTCCACGTGGCTTTTAATGTGGGAACCCCTAACCTGCGTACATTATACCTGGCGCAGGCAGAATGTGACGCAGGCGTCTACAAACTGACGCATTGGGCTCAGTGTGTCAGTTTGTAAATATGGAGCATTGTGGAGCACTGATTGCGCCACCGCTGCGTAAAAAAAAAAAGGATGCTGCGGCAACGCTAGCTCCTTGTAAATATGCCCCACAGCTTGTTAAGGTTAGAAAATGTGCATAATAATCTCGACCCCCAAATAAATGGTCGAGAGTGAGGGCCTAAAGGAAACTCATCATTCACAACTAGAGGAGTCGGTTTCACCATATCCAGGGCGAGGATAGGGAATGCATTGGGACCATATGCATTAGTATCTGCAGCCCCTAAACAACTCAAATTAGCCACAGGTAGTGACGTTATCTGACCCCTGAGCTGATTCATTTGGCCTGAGTTTGTCGTATGTCATGTACCCAACTCTGTCGTCATTACATGCAGACCATCTGTTAACGGCTGCATTATGTTCCTGGTGGATGCCTGGGCGGGGAATAAGCATCGGCTCCCCAGTCAGTCAGAGTTGTTCCTTTACCTCTGCAACCCAGACAGCACTTCAAGCTAAGGTGAGAAAGTGTTTGACCTCTGCAACCCAAACAACAATATTTCAAACTAAGGTGATACAATCAAAGGGCGGGGCTGTTTAGTAGCCAGCTGCCCTTCTTTTCAGTAATGTTTTAGTACTGTTTACAGTCAGTGGCTCGCTTGCTCAGACTGTGCCTGGTTTGATTCATTATTGTTGATAACTGGCTGTTCACGGGATGCCCAACAATAAGCTTCTAGCTGTAAGGCAGGTGGACGTCACTTATGTTTTCATCCCCTGCCCGGACCCAACCAATAGGCTTTTACAACATGTAGCCACTATATCTCTTTTAATCTTTTTGAATCACATGTTTTCAGCCCATAAATGGGAACTCCACCAATGAGCGTTTAGGGATTTTATCCTGTACTGAGCTTGCTGACTAGTGGTAGGCAATCTAGTATAAGCAATCTTCATTGTTTATTTTACCAGTAGACTGCTGCCCACTGACCAATAGCAGGATACAGCATTTACAATGCAGGGTTAACCACGTGTGCCACGCATATGCCTTAACCACGCATATCGTGGTTAAGGCAGTCAGTGCTCTAGATGCAGAGCGTATGGGCGGGGAGAGGAACAGGAAGGATTTGGACAGGAAGGACCAGGACGCAGCTTGGTAAGTACGGCTGGGGCCGGGGGGTGGTGGGGAGGTCTGTGTAGTTTTTAGGGCTGGGATCGGGGGGGGGGGTGGGTGGTGGGGGAGGTCTGTGTAGTTTTTAGTGTGGGGCCAGTTTTAGAACTCAGGGCAGGGGGCTGGGGTAGATTTTAGGGCAGGGAGCCGAGTTTTAGGGCTCATGGCGTGGGGGGAAAGGTGCAGTTTTCAGGGCTGGGGGCCAGTTTTAGGGCTCAGGGCGGGGGTCTGGGGTCAGGGTAGTTTTTTGGGCTGGGGGCCGGGTTTTAGGGCTCAGGGTGGGGGTTGGGGTGGTTTTTAGGGCTGGGGCGGGTAGTTTGCAGGGCTAGGTGTTAGGGCTCAGGGCCGGGGGAGGGGGCTGGAGTATGATCTTTACCACGCATATACCTTTACCAATCATGCCTTTACAATGAAATTCGAGGTTCAAGTAAGGAGGCGCGCTCACTGGACGATTAAAATCAGACGCACTGCTCATCTGCCCTGACCTTCACCGCTTGCTGGGGGACTCCAAGTCCCAGGACACCTTGCTCCCAGGAGGGAGGAGGAGCCAGTTGCCGCTACGCTTGAAAAGCGCCATCATCCACCGCAGCGCGGGACACGCTGCTCATCTGCCCTGACCTTCACCGCTTGCTGGGGGACTCCAAGTCCCAGGACACCTTGCTCCCAGGAGGGAGGAGGAGCCAGTTGCCGTCGCGCTTGAAAAGCGCCATCATCCACCGCAGCGCGAGCCGGGCCAAGGGCGGGCCCGTCCTTGCCAGGAAGAGGCAGGGCAGGGCCACCTCTCTTTCATTTCACCCCTGGACTGTGTCACTGCGTCACTCTTCGCTACAGCCTCCCAGCAACTCGATAAGGTACTGTGTTAACTCTTGCCACGTTTTGTGGAGGATCTGTGCAGAGCGATAGACGTTGTAAAAGAACTAATTCATCCGAACTCTTTGTCCCGGGTCTAAGACTAACTAACCCACCACGCCAACTAGTAAATGCGACCTTTATAATCAACTAAACCAGCTAAAACCATCTCTGTGGGCTGCCATCTGTGAACCGCTCAAACCATTTTACCTTGGTTAAACTATGGGCAAACTGAAAGTCATGGAGGGAACATGGGCAGGAAGTAGTAGTAACAGCGGGGCAGGCAAGGGGAAAAAGGCAAGGAAATCCCACAAACACGCAGCTAGCAATTGTGTGCTCGATAGAATAGACACCCTCATTAGTGAGTGCGAGGGTATCTTAGTTGCGGAACCAACAGCGCCCCGCAATGATGGCCAACCTCCTTCCAACCCTATTAGCCCCCCGCCTACCTACTATTCCCACAATGTTCCACAAGCACTCTCGAAAGGGAACCCCTGACCATAGTAACACCACACTAGCGGCACAAGTAGAAGGACAAGCGAAGGATATTTACCCCCCAGAATCCTCCACTTGTATTGATGAGTGTTCACCTGGCCCCCCCATTCCCTGCTCAAATAGATTTGCACCGTCATAGATGGAGCACCCCAGCCACTAAGCACACTGCAAATAGAAGGTAATGAAGAGCAAATCTCTGCACCACATGACACTTCCCAGCTCATTAATACCCTCAGGTCTGAGATAGTAACCATGAGACACATGATCGAAGAACTCACCGCACTGGTTAAAACCCTACTCCAAATGGCTCCACTCGGACAACAGCATGCAAACCATTTACCCTATCATGGCCAACAACCCCATTCGGCGACTAGGTCGCCTCCCACCGAAAGGGCCACATCAGGCTGTGATGCTCCTTTACCCCTAATACCTCCCACAAATTACATCCCCCAAGCTTCGAAAATCGACCATCTATATAACTCAAAGGCCAATACACCTAATGAGTCTCGCAACCCAAAGTCCAACATATCCAAAGATCGTTTTAATCCAGCTACCCCTCGAGCCCCCACAGATCATGCTTGACCCTCCAGCACATTAATGAGAACACGCCCTCCAGCAAAATTTCTCCAGCAGAGCTATTATCCACGCACCTCCCCCCTGCCACATGGCCCCAAACTTTTCATTGTGAACGTCCCTAGGCTCGGCCCAAGGAATGTCCCCGAAAGTGACGATTCCCTAACAAACAAAGTCATACACTGGATTCGGACATCATCAGGGCCCGAAGATGCTCGTCCCCTGCGCAACCTCACGACTGCATTGAACTCACCTTGTCCAATGCCGATCTGGCAGAGAATCTTCTTGCATTGGAGTATCGAACCTGTCCTCCTGCCACCTCATCCATACAGTTTAGACGAGCACAAACAATCACAGGGGGTGGGACACTTGCTGCCGTAGAGGGAGGGACATCCCTAGAAGCAGTCGACTGACTACAATATGATCCCCAACCACACAAGGATCAAAGTACTACCCCCCAAGCATCAAGTGTAGCCCTCACAACTTTTCATCTCCCCCAGATGAACATGAACTACCGATAGATTTTTTTTTTTAACACAGAATTTTATTAAGTTTTTGTTTTAATACAGTCTAAAATACAGCATCACAGATCGCATAAATAGTACGTACATATAGTAATCGATACAATGTTGAACAGCCTATTAACGTGTCTAAAAGCAAATCTGTAAAGAATATCATTACACAATAGAAATGTACATATACAATTTTGTAGGAGTAGAAATTATGAGCGAGACTAGATAGAGTCAATAATACGTATAACGTATGCTGTATATCTGTACAAACAAGTTTGTGCTCATAATGCCAATAGCGTTACCAATTGTCTTATAATAACGTCTAAAATCTGTGATTTAATGAAGGAACAACAATAAAGAAACATGCTACTATGAACTATGTGTCCACTCTGATTCCCCTCGGGGGGGGGGGAGCTGGGCAGGTCATGGAGCCCTCCGAGTAAGAGGGGGGGGCAAGGAGGGAGGAAGGGAGGGGGGGAAAGGAGAAAGGGCAATACGCATGTACAGGAGCATATCAATCATCAGCACCATCCGTGTAGTGTGTTTTAAAAAGTTCTAACATTTGAGCCCAATCCAAGGATATTGGCTTTTTCCGCAACCCCCTACATTCTTCACGATACAGTGCATCCCTCTCAGCAGTAGCCCACTTTATAACTTCTTCCCGCCATTTCCCTCTACGTGGGGCCTTGGCTAATTTCCATCGTTGTGTGATAAGCCTCTTGGCTAGCATGAGAATGAGATTTATAAAACGGCGTAACACCGTTGCCTTCTTAGGAAGCGGAAGGAGACCAAGGAGGCATGCCTCAGGGGTGTGCCAAGTGGAACGCTCAGAAAGGTGTGTGAGGCCCTGTAAAACCTCCACCCAGAAGTCCACAAGGGCGGGGCACGTCCAGAACATGTGAATAAAGTCTGCCTCCGAGGTGTGACATCGAAGACATTCTGATGTGGCATTGGGGTACATACGGTGTATCACCTGTGGTGTGAGATAGGCCCTAGGCAGGACAAACAGTTGAATTGTTTTTAGTCTCGCATTACGGGAGACGCGCCTGGGATAGTCAATGACCTGAGACCATTCTTTATCTGTGATGACCCGGGACACCTCTATTTCCCATTTTTGACGAAGAGCTAGTAAGGAGACTCCAAGATGGGGTCGCAGCCCCCGATACAGCCATCGGACCAGATGACTACCTTGTCCCATTATGTGGATTGATTGCAGTAACCCAAAGGTCGGAGGTTCCCTCTGATCCACTAACCTGTATCTACGCACATAATGTGTGATCGCAGCATGTGTTAAAAACAATGTAGGAGGGGAGGAATATGTTTGAATAAATTCCTCATGTGGCATTAAAGTTCCATCTAGAAATAAGTCCCCTACAGTGGTCGCCCCAAATTCCAACCAACTGCGCAGGCTAGCATCTGACAAAATTCCTCGCGCCGTGGGTAAGCCACATAGAGGTATATGCGGGGCATAGGGCAATGATATATTAGTATACTTCAGTGCCAGTTTCCAATAGTGGAATGCAATATGTAAAAGAAATGGAGGGTCTTTCAGCTTAGTCATTCCAGGGCATAATAAGGATTGGAGCGTCCCAGCCCGTAAGAGAGCGGGCGAATAACCTATTTCGAATAAATTATGACCAGCTAACCAATAAGCCAGCCATTGTAGTTGGGCCACTATAGAATAGGATTTAAAATCTGGCGCACCCATTCCACCCTCTGTAGTTGGGAGTTGTATTTTGGCAAGAGCTAATCTATGTCGGCCCTGTCCCCAAATTAAGGAAGTAAGTAATTTATCTAACGCTTTATAAATCCAAGCAGGAAGCGCCACTGGAAGATTCGCGAATTGATACAATAGTTTAGGAAGCATTACCATCTTGGAGATGGCCACTCGACCTGCAGTGGTTAAAGGTAAAGTATTCCAGAATGCTACTTGGGGTTTGAGATTATTAAGCGCTCGGACAACATTCCCATCAATTCTGTCCGACGTTGTTCTGTAAATATTAATCCCTAAATACTTAAAGGTAACTGGTTCTACTCTAAACCGCAGTGGACCAAATTGTAGCGTGGGAAGTGTATATGTATCATAAAAAGAAAAGGCCACTGACTTAGAAGCATTAAGGTACAATCCCGAAACGGTCCCAAATTGCTCAAACAATAAGGCAATAGGTGCCATATCGACATGCAAATCTGCAAAGTAGAGTAACATATCGTCTGCATACGCCGAGACAGAATGACGTAGCCGACCAAACGGGATGCCAACTGGTGCCATTACGTGTCGGAGCTGTTGTAACAAGGGTTCTAGAGCAAGCACAAACAGCAAGGGCAACAGCGGGCAACCCTGCCGCGTACCTCGATATACATTATATGCCGCAGATATATTGGTGCCGGTTTTAGCCCTTGCCGTGTGTCTAGTATAAAGGAGCTTAACCCATTTAATAAAAGTTGGGGGAATCCCATATTTAACCAATGTGGCCAGCATATACGACCAGCATAGCGAGTCAAATGCCTGGCGTACATCTAAGAAGAGGCAGCCTGCGCGGGGTGAGCTGGCACGAACAGAATGCAGAAGGGCATAAAGACGACGTATGTTCAGGGAGGTACTGCGTTTGGGTACAAATCCGCATTGGTCAGTATGAATTAGAGTGGGGAGCAAGGGGAGCAAATGCGCCGCCAATAGCTTACTTAGAATTTTATACTCCGTATTAAGGATTGATAGGGGTCTATACGCTGAGAGATCCGAAGGGGTTTTATTAGGCTTCAACAGAGAGGTCACTATATTCTCCCTAGTCGTCGGGGGCAAGGCACCCTCATCCAAAGCAGTGGTGTACAGTTGGAGCCGCTTAGGGACCATGGACGCTGCAAAGGTGGAGTAAAATTCAATGGGAATCCCATCCAAACCCGGGGTCTTGTTACGAGCAAGTCCCCGTATAGCACAACGGATTTCAGGAGCAGTCAGGGGGGCTGCTAAATCCGCAGCCTGGGCTGCTGTGATATTGGGCAATATCATCGCCTCCAAGAATGAAGAGGTCGCATCCATTGTGTCGCATTGAGGAGCGGTGTAAAGAGATGTATAATGTTCATAAAACGTTCTATTAATGTCTGCTTGTGTAGTGAGCAGTTCATGGTGGTCATTATCTATGGCCAGAATAGGTGTGGGGGAGGGCTGCAGTCTAATCAACTTGGCCAACAGTGTACCAGACCTGTCCGAATCAGCGCGAGTACGCAACATGTACGCATTTAAATCTATCACCCTCAAGTGCTCCAATAACTCAGCATATCTGATCCTGGCTTCTTGGGGATCCGGCACTTTTCCAGCATCAGACTGAGCAGCTATTTCTAACGCTTGTAATGCACTTTTGTGGTCTGTAAGATCTCGTATGGCTGCTCGCCGAATCCCCACTAACGTCCCCATAGAGACCCCTCTGAGTATTACTTTGAATGCTTCCCATTCAACTATCCTAGAGGATGTCGTACCTTCGTTATCTGTAAAATAGGTGGTAATAGTGGTAGCTAAAGTATCTATGTAAATCGGGTCTTCCAGCTGTAACGGCTGTAAGCGCCATGTGGGGATTGGCGCAGGAATGCGACCCCAATGAAGTACCAACTCCAGGGGATTATGATCGGAGATGGTTTTGCCTAAATATGTGGTACTTGCTAACATAGAGAACAGGTCCGGGGAGCAAAGGAAATGATCTAAGCGTGTATGCAAGGAGTGTGGGTAGGAATAAAATGAGTATTCACGCATACCAACATGTTGCATCCTCCAGACATCCAACAGTCCCCATCCTTTCATCCAATTAACCAAGTTGGTCGCTTGTATAGAGGCAACTACGTTGGACAAAGGGGGGTGTGACCTAACAAGATCAATATCAAACACAGCATTAAAATCCCCCCCTAATATCCACGGGTAATGTGCCCAGTCTGATAGGGCTCGTGAAAGGCGGGAAAGGAACGTGTCTTGATCAATATTGGGTGCATAAATCGATCCCAAGACCACTCGGGTACCATCCAGTTTGCCCTGTAAAAGAACATACCGCCCCTGGTCATCAATCCTACAATCTTTCAATGAAAAAGGAACACCCGCTCGCAGCTAAATCGCCACTCCACGGGAGAAGGCAGAATAGACCGCACCATACAATTGTCCCCTCCAACGTCTCTGTACCTTAGCAAGTTCAGAAGCAGTCAAGTGTGTTTCTTGGAGACATACTATCTGTGCTCGACGACGGTGTAATTGGGCAATTATCCGATGCCGCTTTTGTACAAACCCCATCCCACGTATATTCCAGGAGATGACAGTATATGATTTTGTTACAGACATAACATCCAATCACGTGACCCAACCCCTCCCCCGCCACTTCGCAACCCAACCACAGCGCACACCCAAAGGAGCATCAGGAAACAAATCAGTAGCAGAAACATAAAAAACAACCATTCCAATACAGTGTCCAACGATTAAAACTTCGGTCGACCAAACAGTGTGCAAACAAGGTACACAATACACTGAATAATAGAAAGGCTTCACACCAGTGGGGTGGGCTGCCTAGTGTAAATATGTAAAGTAACTCAGAACAGGCCGGGCCAGGGACTACATCATCAAAGCTTACCCAAGAGCTTCCTCTGAAGCTATCCAGTTTGTGAGCATAATGCAACAAATAAAAACATAGCATGTAATAGAGAGGTAAGCGCTTCCAATCAGGTACAAACAAGTATCAGGAGAACTATGTGAAACACCTCTCCTCACATCACAGGGCATGACACAGTTACATTACTTATTCAGCCAGTGGATCGTTGCTGAGCTGTGTGGACACAGAGGGAAATAACGCCATACTGCCCCCTGAGTCCGAATCTGAGGATACCTCCACCGATGGGCTGGTGCTAATAGGTGCACGAGATGTCCGCAACGCAGAGGCAGAGCGAAGTGCTGCACGTCGGCTCTCCAACGCTGATCGCTGCAAAGGAGTAGTAGGTACGGTACTCTGTGTGTTAAGTCCTTTCCGTCTTCAGCGCGGAAGGCGCCGCGGCTTTGGCTGCAACTGTGTAGGGTGTATAACATGGGCAGTGTCGGGGTAATTCTTATTCAGCCATTCCCAAACGCTTTCGGGGGTCTCAAAAAAGCAAGCACGCTGGTTGTGAATAATTTTGAGTTTGGCGGGGAACAAAAGAGCAAATGTCAATCCTGCAGCGCGGGCTCGGGCCTTAACATCCATGAACGAGGCACGTAGGCGTTGGACTGTTAACGTATAATCTGGAAAAATTGAGATTTTGGTGTTGTCAAAGAGGATAGGGCCAGATTCTCGTGTTGTTTGTAAGATATGATCTCGATCCCTGTAGTTGAGAATTCTGGCTCATAGCGGTCTGGGATTAGCACCACGGATAGGTTTACACATAGGTACTCTGTGGGCCCGTTCCACTGTGAAGTGTGCTGACAAGCCCGTGGGAGCCACCCTGGTCCGCAACCAATCTTCAATGAAGGTCGTGGGGCGTTGACCCTCCGCCCCCTCCGGGAGTCCAACAATACAGAGGTTGTTGCGCCGGGCCCTCCCTTCCGCATCATCAGCCTGGGCCTGTAAGGACTCAACCTGTTGTTGTAGGAGACAGATGTGCCCATCATGTTCCTTCACCTGGGGCTGCAGCATCACGACAGAGTCGTCAATGTCTTTCACCTTATCAGCCAGTTTTTTATGATCATCCTTTAGCAAATTTAATTCAGTATAAATAGTGCCGATTTGTTGCGCTATAGCGGCACGAGATTCACGGATCTCCTGAAGTATCACATCTAATCTGTCAACGGGGGAAGAGAAGTGGCCCCATCATCCGTCCGATGCGATTGTATGGAGGATGTCTCAGAAGGTGGGGAGCCAGCCCGCTCCGAGCCCGGCATCATTTTCGTCCTGTTTCTGCCCATGAACAGTCCCGGCCACCCCTCCAGCACCTCAACGACGGGATCCGCTATGAGCACCGGGAGGTCTGAGTCCGTGGTGCCACCCCACAATGGGAGGGGGAGCGAGGGGGGGTCCCAGTATACTCGGGGCCCTAGAAATTGTGAAATGACCCCACAGTCAGGCCTACACAGGATTCCAGTAAGGAAGAGCGCGGGCGCTCCGCAGCATCAGCAGAGGGTCCGATAACAGTTCACAGTAACCACACAAGAGCCCATGCGAGATCAAGGAGGCAGGCAAGTATCATGGGCTCACAAAACTGATGTCCCACATAAGCCCGGCGTTCACTGCAAGCCACTGCCTCTAGCTCAGGGTCTGCGCCACTTCCAATGCGGCAGGGCGAGTCGGCCGGGGAAGACAAGGCCCTCTCCAATCATGTAACAACCCAGCGCGGCAAAATCTGGGCTCCACAATACCACGTCTGGTCGGGGGGAGTGAAAACTCAGTCAGTGGTCCACGCAGCAACCTATTATGGGGGCCATCCGTGGGAAAGCATATACCCGGCGCGGCCAGCACACCCCCACTCACTGCTAGTGGTCGGTCCGATGTGGGGTTTGAGGGGGGGCACCCACCGCACCGCAAGGAGGCTCCCAGGGGCCCGAGCGGACCTCCAACACCTGCAAGGTCAGCCAATTCACCCCATCTCCGCCTCCAATGTCGTCATCCCAGCCTCGACGAGGGATGAGGATCAGCAGTGGGAGGGGGGGGGCTAGAGCTCCAAGCCGGCCCCCCCAGGTCAAATCACACATCGCCGGCGATCCTCCGGCCGGACCTTTCATCAGCCCAAAAAGTACAAAATATTCCTCACCGAGTGTCCCGCTCATCAACCGCTACTGCTAGGGACCACTCGGTTCTGCTACAGCTCACTGAAACTCCGGCCCAAAGCCGGGGCCTCTCGTATGCAGGGGCACCGCCGTCGGGCTTCAGGCATCCGGGCAGGCTGCACCGCTACTCGCTGCTCCAAAGGCCACTCCCATGCCGCTGGTCCGTCACGATGCAGGAAATCCCAGCGGGCCGTACTCGGCGCGCGCGACCTCCCAATTCCTCCGGATCACAGCACGGAGGTCCCAGCACAGCTCGCCGTGACACACCAGATGACATATAGCGGTAGCAGAAGGGGAAGTGCAGGATAATCGACGGATTTGGACGCCCCTGGCCCGGAGCTTGTCGCTTATGCGACCTCCATCATGGGCTGCAAGCCACGCCCCATCTGAACTACCGATAGATAATTCGGGGATGAAGGGCCCAAGCAACCACTCCGATACTGCTCAGAGGACTCAGGAGGCAGGACCTTGCATACCCCCAGATCTCACCGCAAAGCCCTATCCCCTAGTGTCGCCCAGCCAACAAACATCGCGCAGCAATCTTAATTCTGCCCTGGCCCCAAACCCCCATCAGTTGAAGATTATATCATGGAATGTGGCAGGATAAAAAATAAATTGCTACTCCCTCACTGGAATGAACTGATAGAGGGATTTGATATATGTATCTTCCAGGAGACCTGGAGTTTGGTCCACTATACAAATTGGGCTATGTTTGCTTTTGCTCTCCAGCTACCACCATGGGGAGAGGGCGTCCTTCAGGGGGACTGATTATTTGGGTGAATATTGCCCTGGGCTGCCGAATCATCATGCAGCCAATCCTGAGCCCCGATATCCTGAGTCTTACCATCAAGGGCCCCAGGGGAGGGGGCTTTTTAGACCTGTTTAATGTCTATATCAGAGGGACTAAGGGGGGCAATACATCGCCCACTGTTACGCTATTAGAACAATCCCTATCTAGCTGCTCGCCCCACGCAAGAATTGTGGTCGCAGGGGATTTCAATTGTACCTTTGAGCCCTTGAGCTCAGAGGGCATGCTGGGGCTTGAGGATGATGATAGAAAATGGGCTGTGCCCCCGCACAACATACCCCCTGTCAAAAGATGGACCCACCTAGAAATTCAAATTAATGCGCTCACCATGGAGTTTGGCCTAAGGGCAGTCAATTGTAGAACTCCTTCAGACATCCAGGGGGCAAACACCTTTAACAGAGTTAGCTGCCCTTCATGCATTGACTACATCTTAATTGACGTAAAACTGTGGGGCAAAATGACCGACATGTTTGTGGGTACCACGACCGACAGCGACCACAACCCCCTCTGTATGACTATGAAGACCCCGTGGGATGTACCATGTCACCCTCAGACCATTCGGGCCCCAATCTCTACCACTGATATCGTTCCCTCCAATTGCAAAAGGTACCTGAAGTGGCACAAGGTTTCCTTGCAAGATACAAAAATAGCATCCGGAAAGTCCTGTCCAGGAACACTTTAGAGCTCCAGGCCGTAGTCTCGGATACAGGCGACTGGGCAGCAGTCCCTACCATCCACTCACACACAATGGAACAGTTGAGCTCTTACTTTCAAGCACTTAGCAAGCACAGCAAACCATCCGTGCCTCAAAAAAGTCAGCACCCACGGTACACCAAGGACTGCAGGATTAAAAGACAGGCCCTAGCCCTAGCAATCAGAAGTAAGAACTGCCCCTTGGTCAAGACAGCAAGAAAGAACTATAGTGCTGCCCTGCGACAAGCAAAGATCGAGTGGGATGAATCGCACTGGCAGGAATTGAAGAATGCCAGCCTTGCAAAGAACACAAACCAATTTTGGACATTAGTGAGCCGGGGCAATAGCAGGGAATTAGGCACTTCTCCCAATCACATCACAAGCCAAGATTGGCATGACCATTTTGGGAAACTGTATTCCGCTACAGAGGACAGATGTCTGGAGGAGTCAAGCGGCCCCATAGACATCCCTCCAGCAGGGAATGCTAGCGAACCCTTCTCTTTGGCTGAAATAGAAGTAGCGATAAAGAGGATAGTCCCCGCCAAAGCTCCCAGACCAGACGGCCTCCCCGGAGATTTATTTCTCGCTGACCCCAGTAGTTGGTCACGGTACATCCAGCTACTGATTAATGCTGTAGTCAGTGGTTGCCCAGTGCCAGAATCCTGGAAAGGCGCAGAGGTGGTCCCGATCTACAAAAAGGGTGCCAGAGAAGACCCTTCAAACTACAGGCCAATAAGTCTGATCGAAGCAATGCAAAAGGTGTTAGGTAGGGTGCTCCTACAGAGAATCCAAACGTGGTCAGAAGAGGAAGATGTCCTCTCCCAATACCAGGCTGGCTTTAGGGCCAGTACTGGAACGATCAACCAGGTATTTAGGCTACTCCTTATATACTGGAAAGTCGTGGTAATTGGCAAGGGCAGTCTCTACCTTGCATTCATTGACTTAAAGACTGCCTTCGATCTGGTACCTAGGATCAGGCTGTGGCAGACCCTTAAAGATATGGCCATCCCTCCCCTAATCCTTAATCTATTGATCCGCCTTCATGAGGGAAACTATGCTCAGGTGAGATGGGGGACCCAAGGCCAGCTGACGGAGCAGATTCCTGTTGGCAGGGGAGTCCATCAGGGTTGCGTCAGGCCCCCACCCTGTTCTCTTTATATGTGAATGGGGTGGTGAGTTTCCTTCAAAAAGATCCTGCTGATGCCCCAATCCTGGCGGGCGACAAAGTACCGACCCTCCTATTTGCTGACGACACCTTGCTGGTGTCGAAGACCCCAGCTGGGCTACAAAAACTAATGAACAGATATCAATCTTTTTGTGACTCTCGGGGTTTAGTCATCAACACCTCTAAAACAAAGCTCATGGTCTTCAACCACCACAAATCCTTTAGGAATAACCTTACATTGAATGGCACCCTCTTGGAGAGAGTCAGTACCTTCGACTATCTTGGCATCCGACTCTCAGATAAAATGCTCTGGAGGTCCCATTTAGCCAAAATGCTTATGAACCACAAACGTGTGGTCGGGGCACTAAGCTAAGAACATCGCTCCTCGTATAGTAGGCCAGTTGCCCCAGCCCTCGTAGTCTACGACGCTAAGGCAGTTAGCTCAGCTCTGTATGGAGCCGAGCTATGGGGGTTTGACAATGTAGATGATATCAGTAGATCTGAGTACAAGTTTTTGAGGGACTTGGTGATGCTCCCCCGTAACACTCCACTAACACCCCTAATGCACGACATGGGCAGGCGGCCGTTTAGAGATATTGCTAAGCTACGCCCATTGCTCTTTTGGGCACGCCTAAGGCGTACCCCAGAGCTCACCAAATATGCTGCAGCACTAACGGAGGTGATGAACCTAGATGTGGATCATAGGGTCAAATGGATATCAAACGTTAGAAAAACAATGACATTACTGGGCCTTAAAGAATCATGGGATACCCAAAACCCCCCAAGCAAGGTAGAGCTCAAGCACATATACTGGGATTGGATGGACAGCCAGGAACTTAGCAGGCCCAATGCGGGGAGGCTAACAGAAGAATTCCTTAATTACAAGCAGACCAGAAGCCTCGAGCCTTACCTGGATATAATCCAGGTCCCACGAGATAGGGCTTTGTATAACCAATTTAGGCTTGGCAGACTCCCAGTCCATGCACTAACATCAAAGTGGCGTTCACCCAACCATATAACAGAAGGTTGCCCCTGCTGCGGAGCCCCGTTGGAGTGTGTTGCCCATGTTATGTTTGCCTGCCCAGCCTACAACATCGCGAGGTCTAGATGGCTAAAACCTATCTGCAGACACATGGGCACCCGTGACCATCGGGCTGCTTTGCGCATTCTGAAAACTGACCCAAGTGTAATCTTTGCCTGCGGGGTGGTTAAGTTTCTAAGCTATGCTTGGATAGTCAGGCAAAAAGCCTTGCGAGGGGTGTCTTAATTTTACGCTTTGGGTGACACTGGAGGCCCCCGGGTTGCTCTGCATATACCGAAACCTGAATAAAGAGTCTTGTTTTTCTTGCATGTCTTCTTATTAACTCTTTTATTTTTCATTTTACAGTTAAATTAAAGAAGCAAACATAATACAGCTGAGACTATTGGGTGGGGTTTGGGGGAAATGAAACAAGGAAAATGGCGGTAGTAGGTGTGTCACAGGTTGATCACATCACAATAGGCACATAACTTGTGAACATTAAATAATTCCTTTACCAAACATAGCCATTACCAAGGTAATTGGACATTTCCCATTTTATAAATATATTTCAGTAAGCCTTTGATCTCTGACTCAACAACGTCTTTTCAAGGTGTATCTGAAGGAACGAGCCTGAGTAGGCCAGATCTTCTCATAGCATTCATGTGGTTCAGCTCTCTTTTTACTTACGTTCGGAAATGAGTCCATACTTATTAAACTTTAATAGGCTTCCTTTTTACATTACATTTCATTTGTTTTATTCGACAATATTAGTCATAAAAGCATACAATAAATACAAAGATAGTCATAAAATAAAAACTATATAAATAAGCACAGTAAAACAGTTTGATAAAGGGATAAAAAGGCTTAACATCACAAAAGCCAAATAAAAGAAAATTATACGCACATGGTTTACATAAAAAAGGCACTATAGAGCATAAAAATAAGGGCTGCAAAGTAATATACAAGTGGTGTACCTGAACAGCAATAGCTCGTCCATATAGAATCCAATGTCATTCATAGAACAATAAGATACAAAATAGCTGTAATTTCCCCATAAGAATTGATAGTAAATAAACTAGATGAGGAGGTGTGTTATTTGCAGATACAGACTTGGAGATAATGGGAGGGTTGTACAGTAACTGTCAATGCTTTTGCGCAAATAACCTACATTTTACCCAAGAACTTAGCAACAGAACATGCATATACTTTGTTCGGATCTGATGTAAGTATTGTAGGGGCTGCTTGGCTACTGTTTGTCCCCTTCAGCCTGCATGTGGCTTTAATCCACGTACGACGAATACCAGCATACCCATAACAGGAAAATAAAACATGTCCAACAGATTTGGGAACAGTATTACATAAAGGGCACAATACGTTTTTATCTGAGGCCCATCTAGCAGTGAAGGTCTTGAGAGACGATGTGCCTATCCTAAATTGGAAGTATAATTTTCAATCTAAGGGTACTAGGATAGTATCTGAATATGGTTCCAAAAAAATGTAGATTTAAATTCATAAAAGCTTCCAATCAAAGGATGACCAATGTTTGCTCTAACTGCATTTTTGGCTACCCAATGCCAGTAATGTTTCTTCAACAACCTTGCAGTTAGGGGTGGGCTAGAGAGCAGAATAGCCCAAAAATCCCCAAGACCAATGGCTAACAGTTTTTGGACCTATCGTAGCAAAGGTATTTTATGGAATTTATTGGCAACCATCATGTCCCATTGTGCATCACCATATTGTGCCAGTTCAGGTTGAAGCCACAACCTCCTCCAAAACAACAAGGGTTTAGCTCTGTCTGCCAGTGTACGTTGACCCATATCCATCATCAAAGGTTTAAGAGGAGTGCTTTGTGGTAAATGAACCAGATTCCTCAAAAAACTGTTTTCTGATCTAGTCAGCAGAGAGAAATTGGAGAAGCCCCACAATCCTAAACCATAAAGACACGCACTAACAGCTTTACCAGCATAAATGTGCAGAATAGGGGCAATCAATTTAGTGAGGGAGCTGTTGTGTTCTCTTGCTATGACTCCTATTATTTGCCGATGTTTGAGAGTCAATAGGTCCAACTGGGGTTTCCATGAAAGATTCGAAGATTGAGTAACTCCCAGATAACTGAATACCTCTACACTGTCAAGTTAGCTCGAGCTTCCTTTCAAAAGACCTATGTTTATTAAAAAACATGAACTTTGTCTTTGCAAAGTTTATTTCCAAGCCACGAGAGGTGCAAAATTCCTGAAAATGATGAAGTGCGTGCTGCAAACCACTTGGAGTTTTGGAAATCAATAAGGTGTCGTCCGCGAATAAGAGAATCGTTTTTTTAATACCTGCTAAGGATGGAGCATCAGTTGAAAAAGAAGAAAGATAAGAGACAACGTCATTAAGGTATAGGGAAAATAGTGTGGGCGCCAGTATACACCCCTGACGGACACCCTTGGTAATAGCAAATTGATTTGTCACCTGCCCCTGAGCTCCGCAACGAACTTGAGCAAAGTTCCCCTCATGAAGATGAATTAGGAGTAGCAAATGTCTTTTAGGGAGAGCCAGAACCTGCCATAACAAATCACGTGGATCCAAATCGAAGCAGATTTGAGGTCGACGAAGGCAACATATAAGTTACCTCCGCTAACCGCAGCAGTCTTCCAGTAAAGTAGAAGGAAGCACAAAATGTGGTCAATCGTGGAGATCTTCTTCCTGAATCCAGCCTGGAAGGGCAAAATGTTGGCATTTTCCTCAATCCATTCCTCAATTTTGCTTAAAACCAATCCAGAAAAGATTTTTTGTATACAGTCCATCAAACTGATTGGCCTGTAATTTGCAGGAATGGATCTGTTCCCCTTTATATATATCAGTATGATCTCTGCTCCCTTTCATGAGTCAGATATTGGAGCACCACTTACTATAGCATTGGCTAATAAGTGGATGTATTCAGCCGATCTGACTCTTTCAAGCAGAAAAATATCAGCCGGCATGCCTTCTAGACCTGTGGCTCTGCCTCTGGTTATAGCACTTAGGGCAGATAAAACATCAGCCAGAGTAAATAGAGGATCCATTGCGTCCATAGAGTCATCAATAATCGCCATACCCTCTACAGAATCCAATTCATTCGACAAAGCAAAACCGGAATAGAGACTAGAAAAATACTCTATCCAGGATTGCGAAGGTATAATAATATGCAAGGAGGTCACAGAAACGTCTCTCCCCCGTTTAACAAGGGTCCAAAACCTGTTAGAGTCCTTATGGGAGCAGGCCTGTATTCGATCCTGCCATCTGGCTACATCTCAAGCCTTGTTGGCCTTGGACTGGGCCCTTTTGTATCTCTCCCTAGCCAGGTGGATTTCTCCAACATCCTTGGATCTGCATTCTTCATCACACCACTTGTTCTCTTTAGGAGGTTTCCTTCCGCGATTATTACAGGGAACCATAAAATAACACAATATTTTCTTAAAGAAGTCAATGTGCAGGGCAGTCATAGTTGCTACACTATCTGCTGATAGTGGGATCAGGGAGCTCAGTTCCATCAAGCAATCCTTCAAACCCAAACTTATTCGGTCTAGAACAAGGAGAGTCTTCACGGTCTGGGACCCTGTGAGCCGCCGCATATCATTTGATGGAGTCACATCCCTCGTTGTGACTATCGGCAACTGTTCAGTTCTCAATTTGGAACAAAAAGAGTTCATGGAGAGACTCAGGGCATCGTGATCACTCGCAATCCTACTAATAACGGACATATCGAAAAAAGATGACCAGAGACGAAGGTCTAGAAGGATATAATCGATGCGACTAGAGTAGATCAAGTTGTTATATGTGTCAACACCCTTCCTATCAGAGAGAGGTCTACCGTTGGTGGACTTGAGGCCAAAATCTAATGTAAAAGCTTTCAACTGTAGGGCAGCCTCCGTCCACCTCAATATTGGGGGGAAGATCAAGCTGCGGGATTCCCCAGATCTCATCCTCGTTACTTACACTGATAAAATCGTCATTGTCTAGGGGCTCAAATGTAGTGTTAAAATCACCCCCTACTTTCAAACCCGAATTAGAATGATGTGCTAGCAAAAGTTCCTCCAGGGCTAAGATGGTATGTGACCCAAGGCCTCCCTGAATGCCTCTAGCATATATGTTAAATATATCAATTAACCTCTAACTTTCAGCCACGAGACGGATAGCCAGGATATCAAGGGAATTAATACCAAGCAGTTAGATTTTACAATCCAAGTCCATTCTTACCCATATGGTGAGACCCCCCTGAAGGCCTGCCAACTGACCCACAGGTGGCGGGTACAAACTAGTTTAGATTTTAAAAAAGGTTCCACACTCCAAGTTTCTTGGAATAAGCAAATATCATAGAACTCAGTGAAGGAGTTCCAGTCAGGAAGGATAGTTTTAGATTTAAGACCAGCAACATTCCAAGATAAGAGGGAAATCCCGTTATTAGCCACAACAGACTTCTTGTTAGGTGGAACTTAATAGATGTCACCGAAGTAATTGCTTAAACACACAATAAGGAGTAGGGAGTGAACACACGTGGTGTTGTGATATAATGTGGAAACGTGCTGTGTGTTTTAATACTGCCCTCACTCACACCGAAGTGTGACATGCTTCATCATAGGGATGCTTACAAAACACCCCAGCGCAGCCAACGCCTGGGGTGGAGCAATTGGGTTGGGAAAACACACACAAATAAAGAGAAGAAGAAAAAAACAGTATTTCCAAATTGTGACTGGCAACAGTGGAGGTGAAGGTGCAGTGTGGTTTGTGTTAAAACTAACTCGGAGGTATCCCTAAGTCTATTTTATTCCTGGATCCTCCGGTCAGGATTAAAAACGTGAAGGATGGTGGTGCTAGGGAGTTACGATGTGCCCCTTACACCCCTCCTTACTGCCCGGTGGTCAACATGTTTCGGCCTTTTCAATGTGCCCAATCTTATGGTCACGTCGGCCTTCTTCAGGACACTCCCGGTCCCAGTACCTGTAGTTATACCCAATCCTCCAATCGAGGTTGTAGGTGTATTGTATCCTAGATCTTACTCTGAGGAATTTCCCACGAGAGATTCCTTGGGTTATACTACAAAGATAAGTAGTCCCAACGTTAGACTTAGTATTTACATAGAGGTATTCTATCTATTTCAATATAGTATATTACAAGCATCTTCCACGGCGTGTATCACAATCATATTCCAGACACCAGGGCCCCGGCGTAACACCTTTGCGCGCCCATGGTTACCTTTAGTAGGTTAAAAACACTCGTATTTCCGTTTTCTATCTGTGAAGTCATGCGGAAATATCTGGTTTAGTCACCAAATGAGTTTCACACACTCATTACGCATACCATACTTCCTGTTTTCATCACTCAGAAGGGCCCCTCCGGTGTGGTGTACTCACCGAGTTTACCCCTAAGTCAAGCTCAAAATGGCGGTGGGCTAGGATAGACCCATTGTAGTCACACTCTAGGAGGGTAGTGGAAGAACGGGAGACAAAACAACCAGTTTACTCTTTATTCATGTTTCATAATCCGTTATATATACATGTTATGTAGGAGGGTATCAATATCGCCCCGATGTGTTCAAAGTGCTGCCAGGCTTTGATATCTTAACTTGAATCAGTAATTCTTTACATGGCTGGGTTTAGTTGATCTATACTTTGTGTCTTATACCATCCTAACTAATCACCCCTACACACAATTAATGTGACCAGGTGGTATTTAGAGACAGGGCCAAGTGCCATAATCGCAGTGGTGACACTATGTCAACTATACATTTTGCCCCATTCTGATCATGTATGGAACCGGTGTTAGTATCTAATTTCCAAAATATGCCGGGTGGGCTAGAGCGAAACGGTGCCCCTTAAGTTAAAAAGTCATGCCCCATATCCGATCGCTGCCGGTGGCTTGAGTGTTCATTTCTTAAACCCCCCTTCCTCCTTACTACATCAAAGGTGGTGCTCCTCCTTGTATTCAGTGCTCGCCTACTCCGCCGTGTAGAAGTGCGGGAAGACCGAGGGTGAAGCTCCTTATAACTGTGCCTGTTCTTGCTACATCATGGATTGCTTCCGGGTACGTGCAGGGCGTGTCCCCGTACAGCGCATGATCACGTGGGTCAGCGCATCGGGGCGATATTGATACCCTCCTACATAACATACATTATGTATAACAGATTATGAAACATGAATAATGAGTAAACTGGTTGTTTTGTCTCCCGTTCTTCCACTACCCTCCTAGAGTGTGACTACAAGGGGTCTCTCCTGGCCCACTGCCATTTTGAGCTTGACTTAGGGGTAAACTCGGTGAGTACACCACACCGGAGGGGCCTTTCTGAGTGATGAAAACAAGAAGTATGGTATACATAATGAGTGTGTGAAACTCGTTTGGTGACTAAACCAGATATTTCCGCATGACTTCAAAGATAGAAAACGAAAATACGAGTGTTTTTAACCTACTAAAGGTAACCCTGGGTGCGCAAAGGTGTTACGCCTGGGCCCTGGTGTCTGGAATATGATTGTGATACATGCCGTGGAAGATGCTTGTAATATACTATATTGAAATAGATAGAATACCTCTATGTAAATACTAAGTCTAACGTTGGGACTACTTATCTTTTTTATCTTTGTAGTATAACCCAAGGAATCTCTCGTGGGAAATTCCTCAGAGTAAGATCTAGGATACAATACACCTACAACCTCGATTGGAGGATTGGGTGTAACTACAGGTACTGGGACCGGGAGTGTCCTGAAGAAGGCCGACGTGACCATAAGATTGGGCACATTGAAAAGGCCGAAACATGTTGACCACCGGGCAGTAAGGAGGGGTGTAAGGGGCACATCGTAACTCCCTAGCACCACCATCCTTCACGTTTTTAATCCTGACTGGAGGATCCAGGAATAAAATAGACTTAGGGATACCTCCGAGTTAGTTTTAACACAAACCACACTGCAACTTCACCTCCACTGTTCCCAGTCACAATTTGGAAATACTGTTTTTGTCTTCTTCTCTTTATGTTGTGTGTGTTTTCCCCAACCCTATTGCTCCACCCCAGGCGTTGGCTGTGCCGGGGTGTTTTGTAAGCAGCCCTATGATGAAGCATGTCACACTTCGGTGTGAGTGAGGGCAGTATTAAAACACACAGCACGTTTCCACATTATATCACAACACCACGTGCGTTCACTCCCTACTTCTTATAGTGTGTTTAAGTATTTGATTGGGGGTTCAGAGTAGGTGAGCACCGTATCCCCTCCCCTTCTTTTGTGTGTGAATAGCACCGAGGTAATTGCAGCAGGGCCTGAAATACTAATAGATAAGGAATAGCCTGTTGGAGATGATCTGTCTGGCACTTGACTAGCTGTCTCTAAGGCAATCATATTCGGGTCAGCAACGTTTGTAGATAAAAAGTAACCCATTGAGAGTGGTCTATCAAGCACTAAGGGCAGTTTGGTTATATGAGTCTCAATGACAACAGCTGATGAAGCTGATGGAAACAGCCTCAACCCACCTGCGGCTTGAATGGCCAAATGAGCGTCACCTTCATCATTCAGGATGCTAGATGATGAATGTAAGTCCACCGTCCTAAGGGGAGAGTCAGCTTGTGGGATGTTAGAAGGGGTGCTCCAGTCACAAGATCACACAAAAGAATTTGATGGTAGAAAACAGGGTCCGTTATCTAGATGTTGAGAATTAGAAGTTCTGGGATATTTACATTGGATTTTTGACTGGAGTGGAGGACAGGACCTAATATCCAAAGTCACTAAATTATCAACCAGAGTCTTAGGGCCAGATATATGAAAAAAGCATTTTGCGATTCTCAAATAGCGATTTTTACCGAATCGCTATTTAGTAATCGCAAAATGTTATGTATGTAGGAATTGCTAAATATTTTGCGATTCCTTAATATTACCTAATAGCGATTCAGTAAATAGCGAATAACTATTAGGTAATATGACTTCATTCGTTCCTATGGGCTGAAAGGTCCATAGGTGCGAATGGTTTTGAATTAGCTAATTTGCGATTACCTAATTGGTAATCACAAATTAGCTAATGCAAAGCCAAGGGTGCCCGGGGATCTAAGGCCCCACTGAATCACCCCCAAAATTTAAATTTGCACATGGTTACCATCAACTTGAAGTTGATGGTAATTAGCGTTTCGGAAATACACAGTTTGCATTTAGGAAAGGCTTCTTGCATGTGCATTAGGGATTCGCATATTGCGATTCCCTATTTGCATTCACAAAAAATTGTGATTACCTAAATTGCGAATCCAAAAGCCTTTCATACATAAGGAAAGGCCATTTTGCATTTGCAAACAGCCGAATTTTGCAATTCGCACTGTTTGCGAATGCAAAATGCTTTCACACATCTGGCCCTTAGACCTTAAGGTCAATTCTATTTGATCATAAGGAAAATGAAAAGGGTTATCCATTTGGCGCTGACAATGTTGTCACGAATGAGTGACTGATAACTCCTGACATGGCAGATCCAGTGTATCACCTTGTTTTTTAGAAATTCTTCCCCTTCATAACCAGCCTTTGGTGTCAATCTGGGGATATTAATCATTAGGATGGAAGTAGAGTTAATAAATCCACTAGAAAAAGAACCTGAGACATAAGGGGATGAAGGTCGCGACAGAGGAAAGCGACCTGCTTGGGCTGGGCGTGAGAGCTATTAGAAATTACCCTGGATTGATCAGAGAGATGGGGAACCACATGTCTACATATAGAAATACAGACACAATCTGGGATGGGAACGGAAACTGATGTTGGTATAGGGCACACATCAGGAGAGGCCATCAGTTGATTGTGTGGAATAACAGATGTGCTAGAAATGGTCGCAGATCGTGTGCTGGGCCCAGGGCTTACAGACTCTTTGGTAAGTACCGTGACCTTTTTCAGCGACTCGATCAATGAGGAGATCAATGATTTCAATAAACCCAATTCATTTTTTAATTTAACAACAAGAGCAGTATAATGAACATGATCAGGTGGGGTGGGTGGAGGTACTTCAGATGACCTACAAATATTTACAGAATGACTAGCAACAGCCTGATCAATTGAGGGTTCAGACAGAAGGGCAAAGGGATTACTACAAGGTAGTAAATCCTCAATAGTAACCTGTAGGGGCGTAACAGGAACAGAATCGATCAAAACGGGTGATAACAATGAAGTATCCTCCCCATTTAAAAGGACCTCCTGAGCCTATCTATTTTTGGTCTTAAACATCCCAGGTATTTATTTTCCCCTTTGGCTGCTTGGAGTGATTGGGAGAAGGACATCTAATCGCTGATGGACACAAAACGGTTGGCGCTGAAGTGAGAATGTCTTCGCAATCGCCCAACAGATTATCAATTCTGTCGGGCACATGATTTCCACCTGCGTGGTTTTTTAATTTTCTTGGTTTTCATTTGCCCCAATCCAGTCCCTTCCCCCCCCCCCTCCACAGCCTTCCTCTTCCCCATCTAGAGTGGAGGCAATGATCACAATGAAATGCCCAAAAACTTTTAGCAGCTTTACAAGATTTCCTAGAGTGGGAACACAAGCAAATCAAGGCACCAATATGGCAAACTGCTAAAATTCAATTCAACACAATGAGTTCAAAGATCGTAGAAAATAGGATAAAATTCTGGAGCGACAGTACATTGAACAAACAAAATAGTCGAAAGAGGGGTGGTCCAGCACAGCCTCCTCCGGGCTCTGACGGACGTGGATGGGCCCGCCCTTGGCCCGGACTTTGCCTGGGCCCAGCCCAGGCACAGCCCGCGCTGCAGGACTGCAGCTTTCCTTAAGTCCCCCTCTTAGATTGAGCACATGTGTGATGGCAGAGGAGGTTATGTGACGTGTAGTCCCCAGCGGCGGCAGCAGAAACGTCCGCAGCGACTTCCCCCGAGCAGTACCAATGTCCTCTGTGCAGCAGGAGTTGAAAAGAACACCTTGTGGGGCAGCCCAATAGCCTTCCATATACTATAGACATTCATTTTTCCATCACACATGTTTGCCCCATTTTAGTCCGCCATAGCTGTTTTGAGGGAGGGTCAGGAGACTTCCTCATGTCATCTACGGTTAATCTAGCTGCTGTAGCATGGCCGTGACCAGGGGGCTGAAGTGGGACGTCAGTGGGTACCGCCCCTTGTCTCTCGTGTAACCTAGGAGCTATGTGAGTGGGTCCAATGTCATTATCATTCCTGTAATGTCTCAAATAATCCATGGCCATCCAAAATTGAATGGCCATCCAAAATTCCCTCACCAATGGGCAGGGCCAGAGCACGTGTTCCAGTGTGGCTCTCTGGTCACACCCTTTCCAGCAATTACTTGGGGTGCTGTTGGTGGCTCTTAGTCTTTCTCAGGTCATAGCCAACTGCATTATTAATTTAAAAAAAAAAAAATATCCTTGTATCTAGAGCATATACATGTTTTGGTGCCCTCGCCCACTGTCCTGGCTTTCTCTGGCCCTCTAACGAAAAGTATTCACACTTTGAAGTATAAGCTATTCTTGTGTTTTTTGTGAGCCATCTGTAGTCTGTTGACTTTTAAATCAATTTTTATCGCAAATTTTCAACCATAAAAGTGCTCATAAGTAAGCACGTTTTTTAAAATTGTAACTTCATACGGTACATAAATACTATTCTGAAGTCCATTCAGTAGGGAATGGTTTATCATGGTTGGCATGCCGCACGGAGAGCACCATTTAGGTACTACTAGTAACAGTAGAGGCTGCTAAAAGGGGAGAAGAAAGCAGGCGGGACAAAGAGGGTGGGGGTTGAAAGGAGAAGATACATATAATAATTAGTGACGGCTCGCAGAGGAGTGCTGCGGGGCGGTGGGGTGGGGTGGGGGAGGGGTAGGGTGGGGGGTAGTGGATTCGGACATACGACAGCAGGTATTTATTTATTTACGTTCACCTTTGCCATCGTATGTCCGACTCCACTACCTCCCACCCTTCCCTCCCCCGCCCACCGCCCCACAGCACTCCCTCTGCGAGCCGCCACTGATAATAATAAATGTAGTTTCCCTTTTGGACAGGCATTTATTCATTTTTGAAGGTGATGCTCACTGAAAATAATGAACAGAAACATGTGCTAAACATTATGGATCAGAACAAAATCTATGTTATTTACAAAGGAGAGACACACAATTTCCAGATGTGATGAAAGGTAGGAAGATGATCCTGAAGTCGTCAATTGAGCCTTTCATATGATACACCATTATGGAGAACCAATCTGTGCCTGTTGACTGCACTTTAGATTGTCACTTTCTGGGGAAACATACCTTTACCATTGCAAGAAATGTGATAAACCATTGTTTCCAGCGATGTGTTACAGCATCAACATTGGACAAGTCATGCAAAATGTCCGAGGAGGCCAAGGGTTGTAAATGCTATCCACTTGGGCTACACATCTTGACCAAATTGTTGTTCAACACATATTTAGCCCAGTGTAGGCCCAGAGGGCATGAGCCAGGTTGCAGTCACGGAAGCTGCTCCTCCAGTGTTGCGATTGTAGACACAATCTTGCAGTGTGTAAGTGCAAGTGCAGAGGCGTCCAATGCCAGCGATGCAATATTTTTTTGTTTAGAAAATGTCTTGCTTTTTCGCAGGCCTTTTTCATTTTCCAAAAGTAATTTCAACCATTGTTCCTCTTCAATTATACAGGAAGGTGTTGATTGCTGTCAAAGTCTGTGATAATACGAAGTTGGTTTAGAGATCCTTTCCTCAATAAGAACTCTGTACAGACCTGAGACTATATCCTTATAATGACCTAAAGCATTAAAAAACAAGCATTGGCATAGCCAATAGGTCTCGCCTTTGGGGCCTTATAAGTATTTAGTTATGCAGCACAATATCCTTGGTGCAACAACATCAACTGTTGCATGGCTAAACACTTATAAGGTCCCAAAGGCGAGACCTATTGGCTATGCCAATGCTTGTTTTCCTTTACCTCAGTGCGACGCCCTCAACGTCATCAACCGGCACTCTCGCGCACAGAATCTCAAACACTGGATAGCCAAAGTGGACTGCGCATGCACGGCAAGTGAGTCGCGAGCGGTGGCCAACTTAGGGACAGGCAAGAACGTTGTGATGCCTAAGGTGTTCAATATTGCAAAAAAAAAAAAAAATCATGTGTACATGGTCACTATTTAGAATTAACAAGCAGCGTTCTGCCTGGCTAGTCTCTGCCTGACCTAAACAGGAACACAAAGTCGCCAAACGACATAAACTATTCTTTCAACCACAGGTCCCACCCCACTCTTCTGTCAGTCTGATTGAACACAACATATATCACAGAGATAGAAAATAAGACGGGCGTACTGGCCTCTTTACTCGTAAGAAACAAGTCTTTGTTAGTTTCAAGTGGTGTGTGTCAAGAGCGCTATCAGACTTTCCCGCCATTTTTTTCGATTGAGGCAGACGAAGGACTTAAATCAGTGGTAACACATAAATATCGTCTTTAGCATACATAACAGTACACTCAACTCTCTCTAGATATAACCATTGACTTTGGTCATTAGGAATAGTACATGTTGCATTAAATTAAAAGGAAAACAAGTTATTTAAACTCGCTGGATGGTGGCTCAGTTTCAACGTGGTTGTCAAGTTTGCGACATATATATCCACTCCAGCCACGATGGTCTGGAGAGTCTTGTAATCGTAGGATCTGGAACCCGGTGAGTTGCATTTGGGGAAAGTGAAGAAGTGCAGCAAGGAGGGACGCAAGCGGAGCAGTTGGAAGCTGGTGAGCTGCATGTGGGTAAAGTGAAGGAGTGCTGCGAGGAGGGGCCCGACCGGAGGAGCTGCATTGAAAGAAAGTGAAGAAGTGCCGCAAGGAGGGATGCAAGCGGAGGAGTTGGAAGCTGGTGAGCTGCATTTGGGTAAAGTGAAGGAGTGCTGCGAGGAGGTGCCCAACCGGAGGAGCTGGAATATGGCGAGCTTTATTCCCGCACCCGTGGAAGTTGAGGAGGAGATCGCGAGCCCACAGTAAGTGAGACTGCGGACTAGGGGTATTTTGGAGCCACGAGGGCTTTATATGGTAATATTGAGGAGTAGGGAGCATACGAAGCATTGTTGGTGCTGAGTGCTGGCCCCAGGTGGAGCCCGGTGAATATGTCTCCCTTCGGCAGTATTAAGTGCGTGTGCTGATCTGATTGGGGGTATTTTGGTGTTTTTAGCAATTTTGGGTTAGGGGCTACAATTGGATTTTGCAGGTGCTTGAATTGGGAATAGTTAGTGCTTTTGCTGTGGGTTGTTAATTGACCCGCTCGTGAAATATGGGTTGTAGCGCCGTTATTATCTGCCTGCTTTATATGTTACAGGTAAAGTTCACACAGTCATGGTTTAGTTTGTGGTGTATGGAACTTTCCAGGAGGTGCGTGACATTATAGTTGCACTTACTACCGTTTGGGGGGATGGGGGGCAGAGGTGGTGGAGGGGGTGTTAACAAACTGCTGTTAACGTCAGTGCATCCAGTTAAGCAGTTCTGTAGAAATAATTGCTCCCTGCTTTGACCCGTGTCCCTTACTTGCTTGCCCAATGAATGCCCGGTGCTGGTGTACAAAGGCGTTTACGAGTGAGCTGTGTCAACTTTTAATTTTTAATTTAGGAAGCTGATCTGTGCCCCTGGATGTGGGGCTGGGCAGGTAGGAGTGCACCTACTGGGGCGGATTGTTCCGGAGTAAACGAATGAGGGCTGTAGATCCTGGGAGGCAGTAGTGTGTTTAGAAGAAGAGCGCCTCAAACATTAACATGTTGCATGACTTTATATGATTTCTAAAAGTGTGCCTGCAGCCTGGGTGTCCTCCTGGAGTTGAGTGTTAAGGTCACGATAGGGCTGAGGGGATGCCCCAAAACTGAGGTAGGATTGGTTTTTTAGGAAGGGGTGGGAGTGGTGTGAGGTGTTTAAAAGAAGACAGTGTCTCGCATTTATAACTAAGTGCCCTTGTATTTATAGTGCTTTGTATAAGTTGTAAGGTGTTGGAGCTTTTTTTAGTTTAAATGGGTATAAGTTTATATGTTTTCCTGGTCTTTATTGCGTGATTTTGATTGCGTGAAAGTGTTACTTATAGTTGTTAAAATGTCACACTAAATTGCACTAAATTATGAAAATGTTACATATAGAAATTTGGAACCTTAGGAGCTGTAGAATTTTAGCTGGTGCCACCCCGCTGTGTTGGTTATGTTAAAGCGGGTGCCTAACCCGTATTGCTTTGCTGAGGGAGAAAGGATTTGTCGTAAGTTTTTACCACGGCCTAGAAGCTAGGGAAGCTGCCTGACTGTGTGCAGGGCTGGGAAAAGGAGCGTGACAGCTGGGTAGTAGGAGCGCGGTGGAGAAGGAAGTGTGGGCAGAGAGAGGGAGCCTCGTGTGTGGTGAAACTTTGTGTTTAGAGAGAGAGACGGGGAAAAGTCAAGAGGAGTGCCGGGAGGAGGGACGCAAGTGGTGTCCTGGGAAGCGCTTGCTGAAAATACACAGCCCGCAAGTGGTGCGCGCATGAGAGAGAGGGGGAGCAGGAGGTGAGCCCGCAAGGGGTGCGTGCGTGCGCGCGCAGTCTTCACTTTTCAAGCACTGCACTCGTGCTTGTGGCGCGTCGCTGCTCGCTCCCACAAGGTGGATGCCGCCACAAGCACGAGTGTGTGCTTGAAAATGAGCAGACCGATGGCTAAAGGCCCTCCTAGAGCAGCGCATGCGCGCTGCCTAGGCGAGACCTAAAAATAGGGGTGGCACTAAAAAGCAAAGACAACTTTGTTTATAAAATATATATTTTTAAAAACGTATTAATGCCGTTCTCTAGAACTGCCAAACAGCACCATGTCATGTGCAACATCTCTTGGCAGTCCCAACATTTTTTGTCAAGTCCGATTTTAGACAAAACACCACACATCCCTTCCAAGCGTCACTCTAACTCACTGCCAATGATACTGCGCCTGTTCTGCGTGAGCGATGAGCCATGTACTGGTACTATGTGTGAGGAAGCATAGCCTGTGCTACCAGTGTGGTAACTCTTCTCGGATTTGTTGGTGAATCCTGCACTGCTACCACACACCCTGAATTTGTCTGTTAGGGTTTACCTACCAGGCTCCGTCTTGTAGGAGAAGCCTCTTGTGGACCATACCAAAAACACAGTGGGCTTAAAACCCCGCCAATTGCCCATCACTGCTGGATGTTGTCACTCTCAATTGCATGCATTTTTTTTATTTGTTAGCTTTCCTTCCTTTTCTTGTGTTTGTCCTTCCCCTGGTGCATAGTCTCTTTACCATCCTTTTGATTGGCTGACTTGTATCATTCCACTGCTACCATTCAGCAACTTTTTCTTGCAGCACTCCATGAAAGTATACGTATATTCTAGCTCTTTCTATTGTCTGCTGCTTCGCTCATAAACACTGCTCGCCCCTTCCACCAAACCACATTGCTACCTCACCCTATTCCCCAAGCTGGACATTGCTTCCCTCCCATTTCCCAGTCTTTCATCTTTAAATATAAAAAAAAACCTCGCCGGGCCCAGCCTCAATCACTTCCTTGGCTCCCTTGCTTCCCTGCCCACAAAAACTCTTCTTTGCTCCCCGAAACCTTCACGGTCCACATTAAAAAAAAAATGTTTTTACCTTAGCTTTTTTTTGAGGGCCTGGCAGCATTTGTTGCTGGGCAGCTCACTAGAGCTAAAAGAGCTTTTACAATATTTTTTATTTACCTATCCAAGTAGTGCCATACATGTGCTCACCTATGTAATGATGAGACCTATGTAATGATGAGTGGCTGCGTCTGTGTCTTTTCCCCCCTTTTTTTTTGTTGCTCATGCTGCACAGCTTGGGCAAAAACATTGGCAAAGCCAATAGGTAAAGGTGGCAAGCCCTACCGATTTTGCCAATGCTTGTTTTAGGGACGTTAGCACTGTTTCTGCTCTTCATCCTGTTATTACCCTGTGTTATAATTGAGCCTGGTGTGAATCGTTTCACTGTGTAAAAAGAGACCTAAACGATTTTCAGTAACCATGTTTACTGGTTTCGGTATTCAAATAGGATCAAAGTAATTGAGAGCCTTAAAAAGAGGTTAACAAGCATTGGCATAGCCAATAGGTCTCGCCTTTGGGACCTTATAAGTGTTTAGCCATGCAACACTTGATGTTGTTGCACCAAGGATATTGTCCTGGATAACTAAACACTTATAAGGTCCCAAAGGCGAGACCTATTGGCTATGCCAATGCTTGTTTTGAGAATAGGTCCAGTCTGCTTTGCACTGGACACGCTTGAAGGACAGCTTGTGTCTGCTTTTCATGAGGCGAGCTTGGAGGGGTGCCTGCATAGCTGCCAAGGTTTTAGATTGCTATGTGTGACATTTTCATAATTACAGTGTAAATATGAGTGACATTTCAACGACTATGAGTGACACTTTTTGGCGAGCAACATCAAGCAATAAAGACGAGGGAAACTTATAAATAAAAGCAATTACACCCATCTCAGCAATGAGAAACTCCAAGAAGAGTTACATCATATGCTACCTGCAGTATTATTCCAAAAGAAAATAAGCTCATCAAACAAATTAGCTGACCGAGCGGTCCGCCTCAGTCCAGCACGCCGCCCACTACCTGCTGAGCCCTGTGGGCGGCAGTCACCATCAAACCAGCCGCAGCCTGTTCCTACAAGCTCTACTTCGTGATGTTAGGCATGCTAAGAAGTTACATTGACAGGCACCACAGTGGCTCTCACATTCACCGACCCCAAAAGAGTTAGTGGATGCGACTACTAACATAGCCTAAAACTGTCAGTGAACAGTTCCCCGCTGTAATGGGGCACGCAGACGGCAGCTCAGAAGATGAGCAAGACCGTGCGTGCTGCTGAACTCACATTTTTATAGCATAATTAATAACACCGCCTCGTCATGTTAAGCAGCGGAAATAACACCGCACTTTAAAGTGAAACTGTAGTACACCTTTACACACAGGTCACTAGTGTGGTTCATTGGAATATACCGATGTGCCGGTGACCATGGCAGACGTGTATGTAAGACAAAATTACACAAACATGAAGGTCACGTGGCGGGGGGGGGCTGCCCAACTGGGGATTACACCTGCTCACGTATATAATAACATCATACAAATATGCAAAGTGATCGCCGCTGATGGTGTCTGATCTAACGCCCTCTTTCACTCTCTAAGCCATATTTATACATGCAGGATTCGAAATGTAGGCCTAGGAGATTAATACCGCTGCCTGCCTACCTGCTTTTTGACCCAGACATCTGAATTGCTAAACTGATAGCCAGAAATTGAAACCCGCTGGAAGCTGACCTCTGCCTGATCTCGGTTTCATGCAGACTTTGCAGTATGGATGTGATTAGCTTTTAAATTGCCCGAAGTTTATTGCTTTTTTGCTCAGGCTGTTCTGTCGCCTGTGAAAGATAGAACTGACTCACAGAGACTCGACTAGAAAATTGTTTGTGACGTGAAGCAGGCCTCCTCGCATAAAAATCCGCCGTTGCTTTTTGTGACCATGATGGCGATGTCTTCGCACAAACACTTTCAGCGAAAGTTAAAGCACGTTTGGCGTTTCACGGCCTGCCAGACACACCCAGCGTTTCCCTTGCGGGAGAGAGGAGGGGCACCATCTGTTTGCAAGTTAATTACAAACAGATGTCGCCAAAGCTCGCTCCCGCAAGGGAATCGCCAAACGTGCAAGCGTTGCCATTGAAAGCAATGCAATGCGTGCACGTTTTTGGCCTAAAAAGCGAATCGATTCCAAGAGGTCTCCTCCTATGCAACTCATGCGCGCTGCGTAGGCGAGACCTAATAAAGGTATCACAAGTACCTGCAGGGTATATGGTGTTGGATCCACACAGCTTTGCAAATTGTGCAAAGGTGGACATATTGCCATTGCTGCAAGGTTTCCAGAAGGAATTCAGATTTCAAGGTTCTGAAAGATTGCATTTGGCCATCCAGGACATTCTCTTGGAGTGTGTTAGTGCTCTTAGAGGATCAACATGTCTAGCTGAAACTGTTACCCATAATTTTAATTCTGGAGTGGTCTCAGAGACCTAACATTTTGGCAATAAAATGCTGTGAATCGGGTATTCAGCATGGAGTGTATGTTCATGTTGGCATGTTTTAGTTTGAGCCTGGGCAGCGCATGCGCTGCTCTGCGAGCCATGCTGTATTGGAGTCTGTACTTGAAGCCCCGTCCACTCTCAGCCCATATTTGTCATTGGCTTGTGTCATTGTTCTATACAGGCGTCTTTCACTAAATGCAATCAGGCCTCGGCCAGGATCCCTCCTTCGGTGGAGCCGCCTGGTCCACCCCCTTCTCTGGTGGCCTTTGCATCCATCAATCTGGATGACTCGCTCAGGGTCCTCAAGGCCCTGAAATCAGGCTCTCCTTCTGACCCGTGTACAGCCCGACTTCTGGCCTCGGTCGCAGAGACAATTAACCCGGAAGTTAACAGGCTGATTAATCTGTCCCTTCAAGAAGCCCTTGTTCCAGCAGTGTGGAAACAGGCTAAGATTCTACCTCTCTTAAAAAAGCAGTCGTTAGCCCCATTGAACCCGGTGAGCTACCGTCCTATCTATCTTCTATCTAGCATGGCGAAAGTCTGTGAAAAGGTTGTCAATAAACAACTTACTGACTTTATCGAATGCTCGGGCTTACTCCACCCAGCCCAATCTGGATTTAGAGCCTCCTATAGCACCAAGTCAGCCCTAGTGGAAGTTTCGGAAGCCATTCGGGAGTGTTTGGATGCTGGCGGAAGGGCAGCCTTGATCTTGCTAGACCTTTCGGCAGCATTCAATACTGTTCCCCACTCTCTGCTACTTGCTCGACTCGCGGACATAGGCATAACAGGCACTGCCTGGCGTTGGCTGAAATCTTTCTTGGAGGATCACTCTCAACAGATATGGCTCTCCCTGTCCGCCTCTTCACCGCAGAGGGTGGCCACCGGGGTGCCCCAGGGGTCCTCATTGAGTCCCCTCCTTTTTACCATCTATGTGACTCCTTTGATTCAGCCTGCGGAGGACCTCGGTGCCAAAATTATTGCCTATGCCGACGACACGCAACTCCTGTTTACGTGGAAAAAAGCTGAGTGCTCCACATCATCTGCTAAAAATTGTCTGTCAGCTGTCTTACACTGGCTTTCCTCGGCACAACTTAAATGTAACGAGGACAAATCTGAAATCCTCCTCTATGGTAGCTTCCCGCCTCAGTTTAGGGCTGCACTTTGGCCGGATGACTATCCTTTACCGGCCTCAACAGGGCAACCCGCCAAGAATCTGGGTGTCTGGTGTGACGAGGACTTGTCTTTCTCTACCCAGATCAAGAGACTTGCTGGAAACTGTTTTGGAGTTCTTAAATCCCTCAGGAAATTTTTACCGATCCTTCCTAGGGCCGCCAAGGAAACGGTCACTCGAGCCTTGATACAGTCACGTATCGATTACGCCAACGCCCTGTATGCTGGCCTCCCTGGCTACCTGCTTAATAGGCTTCAGGTAGTCCAGAATGCTGCGGCCAGGCTTCTTCTCAACATCCCTATCAGAAGCAGTGTAAGGAAGCACCTGCACACTCTTCACTGGCTGCCTGTGGCCGAACGAGTAAAGTTCAAAGCCCTAGCCCTGGCGCATCATGCTCTGCTAGATTCTGGTCCAATCTATCTAAGGAAGCGCTTTATGTTCTACACGCCAGCTAGACAGCTTCGTTCAGCCTCCCAGCTGCTTGCACACATTCCTCGCTTTCGTCTGCAGAGGATGGGTGGCAGCTCTCTTGCTTTTAGGGCGGCGTCGGCCTGGATTCTGCTCTCATTTGCTCTCCGCAGCATCCAGGACCCCAATCTCTTCAAAAAAAGACTGAAAACGCTACTCTTTATTTAATCATTCTCTCTTCATTCCTCAAGGTTCGCGCCGGGACACTCTTTGGAGTATCCGTGCGCGCTATAAGCTTATATAACATAACATAACATTGTGCTTCGTAAATGCTGGCTTCTGATTCATTAATAGGCTTGTTAGTCCCTCCTTAGTACCGCCTTGTCTTAATTTGTAACCTCCCATGTGGACTGGCCCTTTTACTTCGGTTGTTACATGGTACAAATTTTTTAGTCTGTAAGCACTATTTTTTTAATGAGTTTCTCGTACTGCAGGCGGGCAGGATGTAGTTTGTGTTGTGTGTCTGTGAAGTAGAGCAAAGCGGAGCCTCCGTTGTGCGGTCTGGCCATTTCCTTTTTGTGGGCAGGACACTGTTTCCACACACACTCCAGCCAGCCTGCAGATACACAAGGGAGGCTTTTGTGACCTGACAATAGAGCTACAGTTAAAGCAACTGTGTGTGTGTTTAGGGAGACCACCTCCCTCGAGGGTACTACGGACCTTGTTTGGTTTGCGGCTGTCTCTCTCGCTCTCTCTCTCATTCCCCTCCTCCTGGCTGCAGTTTCCACGCCCATGGGTGAACACAACATCGAGGGGGACTGACCACAACAGCCTGTCATAAACACAAACCGCACACTGCTAGAGGAGGAAGAGAGGCGTACCCTGCTTTCTATGTCAGCCAGAGCGGCATCCAGTGCTCCCTCTCACCCCTTCTCCTTCTTCCATCCCCTCCTGCTTTTTTTCTCTCTTCCAATCTCTGTCCTCCTCTCTCCCCTTCATAAAAGAGGAAGGAAAGAATTTTAATTGAAAAAAAGATTAGACTTGTTTTCAGAGGGTAATTAGTTGTGCCTGTGGGCTTTCTTCGTTGCTCTCTCTTCCTCCCTCGTTCCGCACAATTAACATAAAATAGAAACCGAAAGTAGAAAGTCGTCACGAGGGACATTTTTTGTGCGGTGAGGGGCGGGGGCGTATGTATCCTAAACAAACAAGTGAACCAATGCCAACAAACAAAAGAATGGGTGTTGGGTAAAGTAGCAACACATAAAACTGAAATACATTAACGGTTATGAACAGGCCCCCCCCCCGCGCCTAGGGGAGGGGTGCCCTTAGTTGCGCCACGAGACGGAGTCTCCTCCGGGGCAGCTAAGAAAGGGGGCGGATTGAAAGAGGAGGGCCGGTGATGTCATCAGGGTGCGCAGGAATTCCTGGGAAGGTTATTTAAGGCTGCGCCCTGAGGTGTTTGGCCTCTTTGTCCCCTCAGACCTCCGGCAAGCTGCAGAGGCGCGTCATTGACGAGGAAAGAGTTCCAGTCGGCGGTGTGCTGAGTGTGGCACGGGAGGTTTGAGGGGGCCTAGACGTAGTGGTTTAGTGTTAGGTTAAAATAAAACTTGTTACGATAAAGGTATTAAGCGCTGCAGGAGTAGCGGAGCTCGCTTCGAGGCGGTATATATTTAAACAAGTATTTTCCGTTAGAGTGCACTTTGTAGGGTTGATTGAAGCGTGAGGTAAAGGATTATGGGGCCGCGCCGGAGTGGGGGCGCGCCGTCACAGAAAGATGCGGCTTGTTGTGCGAGGCGTCCCGCTGCCATATGCAGGGGACGCGCCTTTGTTCTGGTTGCACAGTGAGGTTTGTCGGGTTCTGAGGCGGAAGGCAAGGGTAGTTACTCAATTAGCATTACCGCTTAATACACGTTATTAAGGGGCTCGGGGTCACGGTGGTGATTTCAAGATCCGGAGGCCGCCATGAGATGAAGAGGGCCTCGGGACCCCGGACTTCGGGCTGTGCGCGCCTAGTCGGATGGGAACCTCCGCGCAGTTGCGGGGCGAGGTTTGGCAGAGTGAATTTAAAGTCGCTTACCTGTAGGAGTCTACGGGTCGTCCAATTCGGTTGCGAGGTCGTGCAAGTGTATGGCAGAGCTCCTATGGTATTCCCTTATGGAAGACAAGTCGGCAGCATTGGGTTGAGCGCAATGCTCGAGGAGTGGTCCTCACTTTGATTTCGCGTGGCAGCGAGGCCGCGCCAGAGTGTTGTGGGGGCGTTGCCCTGTGGGCAGGGTGCTCGTTTTTGGCACAGAGGAATTTGGGTTCGTGCCCCAGGGGGGCGCCTGGAAGTATTGCAATTACTTGCTAGCTTAATTTCTGGGAATACCTTTCAAGTATTTCTAAACATTTATCGATGCGCTTGTCGTTAAGCCACGCCCTTATTGCATCGGCCACGCCCTTTAGAGAGACCTCGTAGTTTTTTCATCCTACTTAACTCAAGCCCATTCAAGGGCCGACATAATTAATTAAAAACATGTGCTGATATGGCGCATTAATAGTTGCTACGGTCTCATGAGCGGTGTGCTCCTCCCACATTTAGTCGCAAACAAAAATAAAAAGTAACCATATTAAAATATCTACTTTGTGCAGTGAGCACAAGTCCGACGTATGTAATATTCTTACTCACTAGATCTTTATGTTCAACGTTGTCGGACGAAGCGGGCTTACTTTGGAGTCCCGGAATTCAAGTCTGTGACCAGTAGGCTGATTGGTGCTCCTGTGAATGGCTTGTATCACCTGAAAGTTGCTCGTATTTCTGCAACATGCTCTCTATGCCACTGATCTAACCATGATTGACGGCGGTGATTTGAACTTTGGGCACAGATTTTAGTGTTTGCTTTAGTTACACGATAACTGCTGGAAAATAAGCCTTTACGTATCACTGAGCAATGTTTGCTGGAAATCGGAGCTGTTATCTGTAAATTCCTTTCTAATGTGGAGTAGAGGATGTAGTCTTACGGCTAAAGCGGTCGACTTCAAAGCGGGGGAACCGGGTTCGAGTCTAGGCACCGATGCTCAACATTCCGTGAATCTGGGCAAATCACTTAATATCCCCGTGCCTAACAAAAAGGAAGGTGTTCTCATGTAACGAAACTGGTACTCATGTAAAGCGCTCTGATACCCGATGTCTCGGGTCTAGTTCGGGCGATGTGTTGGGCGTCGCGCGCCCTTTATTAGTTAGTACATTCCTGATTTGAGTGGTTTCCAGTGTGCTTACCACGTTATTTCAATGGTTTGTTCTTCATTCTCCGCAGACGTATTTATGGTAAGGGACAAATGCAATCTGAAAGAAACAGGCGTTAACATGTCTTAAAATACATGCAACAAACATGTACCTCTTTTGGTGTACACTTTAATATATTGGGAAATTTATATAACCGGGAACGTGGGCTCCAATTTATGCTAGGTATGACTTTCTGCATCAAGTTAGGACCTAAATGATTCTACATGTTCGTCCATTCAGTTGGAGGAATAAGCTTCTGTTATTCAGCGCCAATATGCCCCTTTGGGGATGAAAGTGCACGGCGCCGATATATGTCATGCTAGGTGTCAGAGTTATGGAGGGGTTGCGGTGATCTGGTAGTGATCCCATGCCAGTTGGGATGGTGGTTGGAACGTTTTCCCAATTGTTCGGTCGCAGTCCTGAGGTACAACATTTCTTGGTTGTTATCTTTATGGTGTTCTCATCCACCTGTTGACCATGTGGTGTGATAACTCATCCATTGCAGAGACCGGTGTTCAACCTCATGGTCACGGGTTCAATTCCCGGTGGGTGCATCTAGCTTTTCATCTTGGCGGTGGGGCACTAATAAGCTACTTTTAGTCATGCTACGTGTCAGGAATATGGATGGGCTGCTGTGATCTGGTAGTGACCCCTTGCTGGTTGGGATGGTGGTTTAAATGTTTTTCCAACTTTTCGGTTACAGCCCTGAGGCACAACAATTCTTTGTTGATATGTTCGAAAGAGTGATACAATGATTTCCATTCATCAAAGCAGCTATTGTCAATGCGGGGATTTGCAACCATCGCTACGGTTACTCCTAGCTCTCTATAGGTGACAGCCCAAAGTTAGTAGTGCTAGCTATAGAAAATAACTAAACCGGCTAGGGGGTGCAGTTGGCTTGGACTGTTCATGTAAGCAATTTTCAAGGTATCTATCTGCCATGTATTCCAAGATAGAATTCAGGCCCAGCATTAGTTACAATTACTCATGGTGTGGTTAGCCATGGGTTGGTGGCACAGGGAGATCCCAGTTTTACAGGGCGTCAATCCAGTTGCTGATGCCCTCATTCGTTACAAGTTAACAGTATACAAAGCACTATGGGTGTTATAAGTTAACAGGATACAAATCACTTTGGTCGCAAGCAAACGGTCAGAACCTCAGCTTTACCACAGTATCACCAAACGTCACAAAGCCACACCCAAGATGCTCCGGTGCGGTTTGTCCTGGGCACTACCGCGTCAAAAGGGTGGCAAGGGGTCAAGCCCCCCAGTGGGAAGGGTTGCCACTGACTAGATCATCACTCCAGGGGGGACGGTGGAATTACGGTGCAGTACTTTATCCCGGGGATGTAGAAAAAGTTTGCAAGCTATGGCTTTACGGTGGGCTCGGCTGTTTGGTTTCAGCGCATTATCACCCAAAATGATGTCCTGGCGGGGCGCTACGGAGCCTGCCTTTCCCCCTATCATGAAGGAACTTCATTTAAAAGCTCATCCTAATAGCGTATAGAAATCTATTGGTGACATAATTCGTCGGCCATGTGTGGAGTTGCTAAGAATTCAGTCAATATTGAGGTAGCTTTACTGAATTGCCAAATATTTATATACAGAGTTTCTCTTTTCCTTTAACTGTCTGCAGTCTTTCGTGAGGACTTATGGTATACAATTAGCAAGGGGGGGGCCTTGGGAACAAAATGCATTTTAAAAACTCATTCGTCTTTTGTGCTGACTTATGGTGTACAATACGATTAACAAGGGGGGGCCTTGGAGAAGGGATGCAATTTTAAAAGCTCATCCCAATAACGGGGCATTTTGTTTGGAGATTAATCCACAGGTTATGTGGGGAATTGTCAGCAGTTTTTAGTAAGGACTCATCGTGTGCCTTGGAAAGGAAATCCATTTTAAATGCTCATCTCAAATATGTTTAGAGATTGATTGGGCATTTTAAAAGCTCATTCGTCTTTCGTGCTGACTTATGGTGTACAATACGATTAACAAGGGGGGGCCTTGGAGAAGAGAGGCAATTTTAAAAGCTCATCCCAATAACGGGGCATTTTGTTTGGAGATTAATCCACAGGTTATGTGGGGAATTGTCAGCAGTTTTTAGTAAGGACTCATTGTGTGCCTTGGAAAGGAAATCCATTTTAAATGCTCATCTCAATTATGTTTAGAGATTGATTGGGCTTTGCTTAATTGGGGCTTTGATTAATTGCCAAATATTTATATTGCAGAGTATCTTTTTTCTTTTAGGGGTCAGTGGTCATTAGTGTCAGCAGTTCCTGGGGGAGGACTGACGGTGTGCAACACGATTAACAGGGAGTGGGCCTTGGGAAGGGAATTCCCTTTAAAAGCTCATCCCTTTAACGTCTACAGTTTTTGGGACTGTATGTAATTGCCTAATATTTATCTGCAAAGTTTCTCTTTCCTTTTTAATTGTCAGCAGACTTTATGAAGGACTGGGGGTGTATAACACAATTAACATGGAGTGGACCTTAGGAAAGAAATACGTTGGAAAACTGCATCCCAGCAACAGGTGGTGAGTTACTTCTGGCATAATCCACAGGCAATAGGAATTGCTGAGGAATCAATCAACACTATGGTGGCTTTACTGAATTGCCAATCATTGATATACGGAGTTCTGCTTTTCATTTCAGTTGTGTCAGCAGTGCTTCAGGAGGACTGAGAGTGTGCAACAAAATTAACATGCAGTGGGCCTTGGGAAGGAAATCCATTGTAAAGGCTCATCCCGCTAACAGTACAGATTTATGGGGCGGTAATTAATTGCCAAATATTTATCAGCAAAGTTTCTCTTTCCTTTTTAAGTGTCAGCAGTTGTTGGTGAGGACTGGTGGTGGGCAACACCATTAACATGGAGTGGGCCTTGGGAACCACTGGCATTTTAAAAGCAAACCCCAATGAAGGGTTGCGATTTATTTGTGGCATAATCCACGGACAAATGGTATGGCTTAAAATCCATCTACATTATGGTGGCTTTATTCAATTGGTATTGCTTAAAATCCTTCTACTTTATGGTTGCTTTATTCAATGGCCGATGATTCATGTGCAAAGTACTATTTTACTTTTAGCAGTTGGCAGTTTTCTGAGGACCGATGGTGTGCAATACAATTAACATTCAGGGGGCCGTAGGTACTCCAACGGCTTGTCAGGATAGCGTTCTCTGGCATTTCCTTTCTTATTCCTTACTTTAGGGTTTCCTTGCACCTTTAAGGGAAATACAGTAAGGTCTAACATCCCTGGGTCAGTGTTCCTTGGTTTCCGTTTGGGTGGTCAGTGACCACCAAGAGCGGTATAAGCAGGGAAATTTGGGGCCAGGGTCCCACCTTTTAGGGCATCAGAGCCCGGGAGAGGGGGGAGACGCCGTCTTCTGATCGGCTGCCCTTCACAGATAACGCCCACGCTAGCGGTAAAATGGGTGGCATTTGGTGTCTCTGTCTCCAAAAATTTGCAGTTGGGCGGTGGCTAGAGCACCCCATTATTGGGCGCAGCCCGGTACGCGTTCGTTGGTGTGGGCATTCCTTCATTTGCAGAGCAAAGAGGCAAGTCCGGTAGTATGGATGGAGTGCGAGCGGAGGCTGCCTGTGTTCAGGTACCCCGGTGGGCCGGAGTGCTATGCGGGACCCTGGTTTTCAAGTAATTCAACTGTTTGCATGTAGTGCAGGCTCAATGGCCAAGTCAAAGTTAGACTGTATTGTCTGGCCTAATTTCCTTACTGCCTTTACGATGGGGTGTGCAACATTGGCAGGTTCTGTTTGGTTGGCTTGAACAAGCTCCACAAGCTAACACGGTTCTCCATCGGGTCCTTTTGGTCAATAACTCTAATATAATGTCATTAGGCAGGCAACAGTTGGGGAGGCATGGTTTGCAGCCCCCTTTTAGGATTACACAATTCTTACCAACAACGTCAATACCGGGGTGGGAAGTAATACCGCAAGTAGTTTGGGCTGGGGGTGCCCCAGTTAAGGCAATAATCACATCTGTAAAGCTGAACCATTTCATTAAAGAAACCTTAGCAGGTTCCACCCATGAAAAGGCCTGAATCGGCACACCTTGCTCCAGTTAGGTAAAAGGGAGCAGTTCTGTGGGGGATGGGGTGTATCTGTCAGTAAAAGCACAGGAGCTCTTTAACCACACTATACTGGTGGCTATTGGGGAGCACTGTCAGCGCCAGGGAGGGGGAGGACGAGTGCGCCGGGTAGCTTCTCACCCTGTGGCGGAGCACTGACAGTTAACAACAAAGGGGGATGTACAATAATGGAAGTTCAGCGACTGGATGGACCCCAGGAGGGGGTAGGATCCACGTGTACAGAGGGTAGGCGGAAAAGGGGGGCCGACATGCCGGTGGTCCTGGACTCTACTGCCCTAACCCGCAACGTATGGACTTAGTAGCACTCAGGGGAGGCTGCCTGTGTTCAGGTACCACGGTGGGCCGATGCGCTATGCGGTGCCCTGGATTTCAAGTAATGCAATTGTTTGCTGTAGCGGGTTGGGGCCTGCCGGCACAATGTGCGCAGCTGAGTGGGGAGGTAGGCGGGCTGAGTCGGCCAAGTTCAACTGTACGGCCAAGCTCAAGTGCAGGTGTAATGTCGTGCCTAATTTTCTTACGGCCTTTGACATGTTGTTGCCACTAAAGTGTACGGCCAAACTGAAGTTCAAGTGTAATGTCGTGCCTAATGTACTTAATGCCTTTGACAGGTTGATGCGGCTAAAGCATGATGCTTTGAGTAATTTTATTTATCCAAACAGGATGGTGTTCTCCTATTGGTCTGTGATGAATTACCTGGTTTGATGTGAATAAAAAGGCTACGCCTTGGACAACATACTCTGATTCTGAGAGTTTTTGGGCATAGCGGGGAGGAAAATGTCGGTAATGGGAAGGAGTGAATGTCATGTTGTGTGCATACTATGAATAGGCGCCCCCCGCGCCTAGGGGAGGGGCACCCTTATTTGCGCCCCGAGACAGAGCCTCCTCCGGGGCAGCTAAGAAAGGGGGCGTATTGAAAGAGGAGGGCCGGTGATGTCATCAGGGTGCTCAGGAATTCCTGGGAAGGTTATTTAAGGCTGTGCCCTGGGGTGTTTGGCCTCTTTGTCCCCTCAGACCTCCGGCAAGCTGCAGAGGTGCGTCGTTGACCACCCACCCAGAAGAAGAGCGAGGCTTCGTGGAGCACTGACAGTTAACAACAAAGGGGGATGTACAATAATGGAAGTTCAGCGACTGGGTGGACCCCAGGAGGGAGTAGGATCCACATGTACAGAGGGTAGGCGGAAAAGGGGGGCCGACCTGCAACGGTCCTGGACTCTACTGCCCTAACCCGCAACGTATGGACTGAGTAGCACCTTGGGGAGGCTGCCTGTGTTCAGGTACCCCGGTGGGCCGATGCGCTATGCGGTGCCCTAGATTTCAAGTAATGCAACTTTGCTGTAGCGCGTAGGGGCCTGCCGGCGCAATGTGCGCAGCTGAGTGGGGAGCTTTGCCGCTATGCGGTGCTCTGGATTTCAAGTTATGCAATTGTTTGCTGTAGCGCGTTGGGGCCTGCCGGCACAATGTGCGCAGCTGAGTGGGGAGCTTGGCGGGCTGAGTCGGCCAAGTTCAACTGTACGGCCAAGCTCAAGTGCAGGTGTAATGTGCCTAATTTTCTTACGGCCTTTGACATGTTGTTGCCACTAAAGTGTACGACCAAACTGAAGTTCAAGTGTAATGTCGTGCCTAATGTACTTAATGCCTTTGACAGGTTGATGCGGCTAAAGCATGATGCTTTGAGTAATTTTATTTATCCAAACAGGATGGTGTTCTCCTATTGGTCTGTGATGAATTACCTGGTTTGATGTGAATAAAAAGGCTACGCCTTGGACAACATACTCGGATTCTGAGAGTTTTTGGGCATAGCGGGGAGGAAAATGTCGGTAATGGGAAGGAGTGAATGTCATGTTGTGTGCATACTATGAATAGGCGCCCCCCGCGCCTAGGGGAGGGGCGCCCTTATTTGCGCCCCGAGACAGAGCCTCATCCGGGGCAGCTAAGAAAGGGGGCGTATTGAAAGAGGAGGGCCGGTGATGTCATCAGGGTGCTCAGGAATTCCTGGGAAGGTTATTTAAGGCTGTGCCCGGGGGTGTTTGGCCTCTTTGTCCCCTCAGACCTCCGGCAGGCTGCAGAGGTGCGTCGTTGACCACCCACCCAGAAGAAGAGCGAGGCTTCGTGGAGCACTGACAGTTAACAACAAAGGGGGATGTACAATAATGGAAGTTCAGCGACTGGGTGGACTCAAGGAGGGAGTAGGATCCACATGTACAGAGGGTAGGCGGAAAAGGGGGGCCGACCTGCAACGGTCCTGGACTCTACTGCCCTAACCCGCAACGTATGGACTGAGTAGCACCTTGGGGAGGCTGCCTGTGTTCAGGTACCCCGGTGGGCCGATGCGCTATGCGGTGCCCTAGATTTCAAGTAATGCAACTTTGCTGTAGCGCGTTGGGGCCTGCCGGCGCAATGTGCGCAGCTGAGTGGGGAGCTTTGCCGCTATGCGGTGCTCTGGATTTCAAGTTATGCAATTGTTTGCTGTAGCGCGTTGGGGCCTGCCGGCACAATGTGCGCAGCTGAGTGGGGAGCTTGGCGGGCTGAGTCGGCCAAGTTCAACTGTACGGCCAAGCTCAAGTGCAGGTGTAATGTGCCTAATTTTCTTACGGCCTTTGACATGTTGTTGCCACTAAAGTGTACGACCAAACTGAAGTTCAAGTGTAATGTCGTGCCTATTGTACTTAATGCCTTTGACAGGTTGATGCGGCTAAAGCATGATGCTTTGAGTAATTTTATTTATCCAAACAGGATGGTGTTCTCCTATTGGTCTGTGATGAATTACCTGGTTTGATGTGAATAAAAAGGCTACGCCTTGGACAACATACTCGGATTCTGAGAGTTCTTGGGCATAGCGGGGAGGAAAATGTCGGTAATGGGGAGGAGTGAATGTCAGGTTGTGCGCATACTAAATACAAATAAAATATGCCACGCGGCAACGTGCTTTTGGACATACAAGGGTGGGAGCTACAGGTGTACTTTTTCTAGAACAAATAAAATACGATTATATTTGACCCTAATTCAGGAGAGATTTAAACATAACGAGTAATGTTTGATGTATTTATATATAAATATACGTGACAAGATTGGAGCGTGCTGTTGAAATGTACACGAAAAAATATAGATTTCCAAAATAATTTTGGGATAATAGCTGGAGTCACAAGCTGGAGTGACTACCTTGCAGAGTGGGATTCCAAAAGGGCCTTGATATGGCCACAGAGGAAGACAGAAATGCAACGGTTTGCTGGCGATTTGGTTATGTTATGTTTAACATTCTTCTGGAAGGGCTGAGAACTGGTACTTAAATATGCATTTTTTGTAAAATCGTTTGTTGCGTTTTTTAATAAGGTAACCCTGCCTTTGCTTGCTTTATTAGTATTGTGGGAATGGTAGTAGTAAAATACTTTATTCGGCTGTCAAAAAACCATCAAAGTATACATAGAAACAGTACAAATGCATATATGGCATGAATATAAAAACAATTACAGTACATAAAAAATCATGATTTTAGAGATTGCTCTACAGTCGTGATGTTCATGATAAGTATGCATTCATCTCCAAAGATAAAAACAATCGTGTTAAGATAACATCGATTAAAAATACAATGTGAAAAATGCCATAATCCGGAAGTGCCAGTGCAACATACATCATAAAACTAGGTACAAGAACACAGAGTACGTGTCTCATTCTAAGCTCTATAAAGGAATCTGCATGAATGAAAAACAATACACAAAATCCAGAGTATTGATCATGCTCATTAGTGATCATGAAGCAGTTTGTAATAAAATCTTACTGCGTTTGTACCAAACATTTGCTAAACAAGCATTTGCAATGCAATAGGTCTCGCATTTGCGAGAGTTTAAGCTATTGGCATTGTAAATGACAATGCCCTTCATTTATGTTTTTAAAACCAACACATAAATAAAAGGCATTGTCATTTACAATGCCAATAGCTCAAACTCTGGCAAATGCAAGACCTAGTGCATTACAAATGCTTGTTGTGGGTAGTTTGCAGAACAAATTGACCGTGGCCATGCCCTGGCAAATTCGAAACAAGTGTGTTTCAGGGTCTGCCAATACTGCGTTGACTGTGATTGTGGGAGTTAACCTTCGTGATGGGCCTTTCACTGTGCTGCAACATGTTGCTGCATTCTTAATAACTTTTGATCTGTTTGAGCTAGATTTTTTTTTTAAATCTGCAAACTATACAACAGATTATATATTATGTGGCAAATACGACGTATCCATGAGTATTCTCAACACAGAGATGCTACTGGCTCCTACTTGCAGAGCAAGAAAGAGAGCCCTTTTTTGTGAGACTTGTACAGTTCTATAAGCATGCCACCTTCACCCACCACAATCTTGTGTCCATGTCGTTGATGACTCCAGCTATTACGCCTTCAGTAATATTGCCTTGCTTGAACATGTTGACTCAGTCAGATGCGGAAGATTTGTCCATTTAAGAAATTCATCTTCGGTGGAATATTTCTCATGTGGTAAGAGTGGTAGAGTTGACTTAAGAAGCAATTCTTCATTTATTTCGAAGAGATGCATTTGTAAATGATTTTGGTTACTATTAAACACTGGGATTGCTGACTTTGCTTCTCGTTAATGAAGATAGCCAGTCAAGAGTCTACCTACTTTCTCTCACTATTCAATAGTGTCCCCATTTAATGTTTGATAGGGATTAGTTTTCTTGTGAGGTAAACATGATATTAAGTTCAAAGTTTTCCACTTCTAGCACGTGTAAGGTATTACTGGATGGATTATTACCATACTTTGAAGCCAAGAACAGCAATAGCTGTCTTTCGTTTGCCTCCTTTTGTGAAACAGTTAACTCCTTTATCATTTCATCTCTAAACAAAACTTGCCAGAGGCCCAGAGAATTAGGTCAGGTGTACCAGGACCCTAATTTCCGTTGAGGTTGGTACTTATGCTCAAACACAAGTTTTTTTCCTCAGGTGATTTATATTTTAACATATTGAAGAGCGAGAAAAAGCCTTCGGAGATATGACAAATTACGAAACTCAAATACTTTTCTCACCATGGTCCTTCCCCCGTTATTGAGAGCATGCTGCTTCCCGGATCTATGATTGGATTCAGCAGTATGTTCCCACTACCTCCCACAATGATTCAGGCTCTGCCAAATTCCATCAACGGGTCTGGCAACAGATGTGACAGTGTAGCATGATGGCAAACTTGGTACCACTTATAGAAAATCAGTGCTACCCTGTATTTCATGGAGCTGGACGCTTCTAATGACTACTTTCCTGAGCTAGTCCTTCTTAAGTTTCTCTGATTTTGAGGTGGAAAACCGAGTTTTTTGTATGTCACCAGATTTGGACGCCAGGTAGTTGAGCACCCTCTTACTATTCATATAAATCAATAGATCGTTGACATTCAATCAGAGTATTCTGAGTGCTTTCTGGCAAACCAGGGTCATCGCCATGATTCAAAAAAAGAAACAGAATAAGATCTAGTCAGCCAGGAGATGGGCAAAAAAAATATGGATAGTCAACATAAGGTAGTGTTTGGTGCATTATCAGTCGCAGTGGTAGAGCTGAGGAATCTCGACTTTGCATTCTGCCCACTGACACAAGTTGACAGATACAGTAGACACAAGTGAATGTTCCCTAGGGTAGGAAAAAGTCCTGCAAGAGAAGTGAGAGGATTGTGGGGAAGGGTTGGGGAGATGGGGATTAAGGTCTCCTGATCATCCCATTCGATTCTCTACCAGGACTGTTTATTATAGGAATCCAAAGCTGTTTTTTTTTTACCAATCTTGCTGCTTGAGTCAGAAAAGTCACCATCTATATGTCCTTAGATGGACCAAGGGGTTCTAGAAAGCATTTCAATCTGCCTGGGTTGTGCCAGTCCCTTGTTTTCTTTTTCATTGTGATGATTACTATGGCAGAGTCAAGCAAGTGGAACCAGTTGTCCCAATTTCTGAGTAACTGATGGAGGACTAGAAATTGATTTCTTTGTAGATTTCTGTCTCGGGTAAAGTCAGCGCAGATATGAATGTTTTGCCCCTCATACCCATGAGTTCCTTGTTTACTGGCAGCAGAGCTCAATTCACATATCTTTTGATAGTGTAAGGAGCAGGCAGTAATGAGGCAAGAGCGTTTCTTCTGGGTGTATTTTGTGAGAGTATCTAATGGGCCCTCTGGAACTCAAGTTTTGCAGAGATTGTGTGTCCATCCAGCAGGTCTGACAGAAACCACAGAATATCACCCTTTTCAGTTTCTTCTTGACCCAATAGAACTTCACGTTGTTTTATCTGAACCTATCTTCTAGCTCATCATTGCACCTATGAAGATGCCACGGCTTAGAACTGTAGTCACTGGCATGTGCCATCTGTTTTTCTACCTCATCCAGTGAGTTTTTAGTGAATTCCCACTTATTTTCAAAAGAGGAAATGCCATAGCAAATGGACTTTAAGTTTCTGGAGACCTCAGCCACGTTGTCTTCCACTAAGTCCACAGTGGATTTAATCATAGACATTTTGTCAGGGCTGTGTTGGGGATTTGTGTTGTTCCGCCCAGGCTCCTGGAACAAGAGATATAAGGTTCAAAAGTACCCGTGAGGAAGGCAGATGGTCCCTCATTTGAGGGAAACTTAGCTACATTTGGAAATGAAGGGGACCAAAACACTGAGCCAAACCCCCTGGTATTCTCTCACAGCAGTAGCATAGGATCTTATTATATACTGATCATAAAAGACACAAGATCAGAGGCAAAAACGAATTATGAATAGGCACCATAGAAGACATAGAACGAGGAAGGAAAGTCAGGCGCACCAGGAGGTTGTCAAAACCTTAAGAAATTACCTCATTATTCTTTCCACAAGGTCACAGATAAAAGTGTGGTGCAAATGAAGGTCCTCAATCTGTGCATTTGCGATTGAGGCGAATAGAGACATGAGTAAAAAGGCAGCTGTCACAAAATGAAAGGGCCCATGAGTGCAATGGCATTAGGCAAGTTTATTAGACTATGCCCCACATTATCTTCAGTATGTGGAGAAGACTGCTGTACAAGTGCCACGTCATGATAGGGTGCAAGAGTCTAAGCAGGAGGGAAGCGGCAGGTGGCATCAGGTTCAGAAAGCATCACATCTGCTGCCTATGTTGAACATGCCCAACACACTTGGGAAACAGAGATTCCACACACTGGAAACTGTCTCTTCCTGCATGCCCTAACAATACAGCACTACCCATCTGCCACAATTCAGGTCCTTTAAGATTGGACTGAGACTACAGTTGAGCTGTAAGCCTTTCCTCATGGACATCTACCACCGCTATCATGGTTGTCCGGATGTGTGCGAGGGACTTCTGAGCAGGACCAAGGTAGGGTGAGCTTGGGTTCTGCAGGACACCAAGGGTTTACTTCAGTGGCTGTGTGGATTTGGAGGGTTTGTATCTTCGTAGTCCAATGTGTCAAATTCGCTTCATGGACATCTGCCCACAGTCTCCAAAACGCAGAGTTGTGCATCATACAGATGGGGGCGAATTGTCAGTGTCACCAAGTTCACAGCCGGAGTACTGTCACAGTCATATACTGTCCTTGCTTATCCATTCCACAGGTATTTGAAGAACAATGTGAGGTAGACAATGCAGAGCTCACAAAAAGGGCCTGTGTTCCACAGGGCCAAATAGAATGTATTAAGAATTCTTAAGAGCTAGAAAGCTGCATGGTACCTGCTATTTAATAGCGTTCACACTTTCTAATATAAACAGTTACTATAGTTTTTCTTGCAAGCTGTCTCGTGATTTGACCAATGGGATTCAAGCTTTCTAGCATAAAAAGGCTGATTGTTTTTCTTGCACGCTGTGTCTGCAAAATGGCATTCACATGTTCTAATATAAATGATTCTCCTTGTTTTCCTGCAAGTATCCTCGGGTTTGCTGATCAATAGTATTCACACTTTCTAACATAAACCAGCCTTATTATTTTTCTTGCAACCTTTCTCACCTGCTGACCAATAGTATGCTAGCTTTCTAATGTATTTTTATGAATTATACAGCCAAGTGCTTGTTTGCTAACCAACAAGCATGTAGATCTTAATCATATCAAGGTTGCAGGATTTCTACATAAGTGTACTGCCGAGAGCAGGGAGAAAGGTCACAATTAGAACACACTCTGAAGATAGAAGGTTCTACTCTTTGTTAAGGGGTTCAGTCTCCAAGCAGTGAAGCACTAGGTTCCTTCTAAAATGAGAAGCATTAGCCATGGCTTCACTGCAGACCATGAATCAGTGCCAAATCTTCTTTAATCAGTACTTGGCATCCAGCCAACATAAGATATGGTGTTTTTTAAAGTGTCTGTTATTTACTATTAATCGTTTAATATGCTACATTTTGAAAGTTTGACATTGTTTTTTTTTTTAAAGTGTTATTACTTTTATATATTTGTAGGGATGTAGGGTTTATTGGGGAAATCATGTATAGTTTTTTCAAATAAGTAAATAATTAAATAAGAATAATTAGTTCATCATAACGGACTATTTTAATTTTTTCAGTTACATGGGGTGGGGTTGAGCAATACTCTTTATTTTCAATATTATTTAAAAAAGAAAAACAACTGCAATTCTAATATATTCTGACACATTTGTTAATTGTAAACAATTATTTTAATGTCCTGTTTTTATCATAATAATTTAAAGTTTTTATTTGCATTTATAAAATATATGTTTTTTTATGTTTATTTGGGTCTGTTGTATCTGAACGCCCCAATATATGAACTTTCTCCAATTTTTGTTAGACTGGTGTTGGAATAATAAATATGCCCCCAATGTTTGTTAAAATGAAATTAGAATAGTAAATCTAATCCGCTCAGTGAATACACATTCCCAATGTTTGTTACATTGGAGTTGGAACAGTAAATAAGATCCCCAATGTATGCACTTTCCCCAATATGTAATTTAAAAGTATATATTTTGCAAAATATTTTGTTTCTTTTATTTCATTTTCTATTGGGCTTTTAAAAAAAAAATCACTTTTAAAATGTTTTTAACAATATAAACATATTTTCTGTTATATATTGTAAATGTTATTTATAATGCTTGATTATTATTACAATATTTTCATTAGAAAATGAATACCTAAATATTTGTGTTTTATTCTTTAATATAAATAACTAATGTTATATATTTTATTAACTATTTTTATTAGTATAAAACTTTAATTGTTAAAGTTATAATTTAATATTGACATTTATTTTTTAATCATTGATTTTTTAAGTTACTTTACATTTACATTTTGTGAGTTAGTAAATGAATGTTTGCATGCAATTTTTTATATATAGTTTTATAATATAGTATTCTTTCAGTACATTTGGTATGTTAATTACAGTTCAGAAAGCGGTAATATAGAAAGTCAATTGGGGAGTCCAGTCCTGAAGTTTCCAACTAAGGAGGCCAAGGGTACATAAACCACAAAACCGGCACCTATTACGAACATGGAAAAACATTTATACATTGTATGTAGGCTTTAAGAATGAAAATACATAAGTACCGAAAAGACAAAAATTTAAGAGAATAATCATATCATAAGTATGTGCCCAACCAAGGAACTATACAAATGGGCTACTACCCACCCCTCCCAACAAGGAGGGAGCAGAAAATGGCCCACTACGGGGTAAGAAATAAGCTCCATGAGCAAGAACTCCCACCACACATCAAAATATAGTGGGAGCAGTGGCATAGGACATGCACGCCACAATGCGGTGTATAGAGTGGGCTTAGAAAGAGGCAAGGGAAACCCCCAACCCCTAGGACAATCACTAGACATAAATTACAGCGAGATGAAAACGCAATATATTGCATAGTTCACCAAGGTAATTGCATAATTAGGACGTATGCAGGACGGTGGACTCAATGAAAGCAGAAATGGGGACGCAGTTGCAACGAAGAATCCGCCTGTATATAAAAAATGCCATATATGTGCGTGTGTAAACAGCAAAAATAGGATGTCATAATGTGGTTTGGTAAAAGAGAAGGGAAAATACCATATATGTATAGTCTCAAATATTAAGAGCCCAACCTAAGAAACATACACACGATAGCTTCTACTAACCCCCAGCATGGAGGGAGTAGGTACAATCCCAGTGCAGGAAAAGACTATGATAAAATTTGCTCGAAACTAATGACACACATGTAATGTTGTGGGAGACCGTGGAACAGTCCACGTCTCCTCTGGTGTTAGGGGATGGTCCCGTTTGACCATGACCCCTCTGAAATGTGCCGTAATGGGCTATGCTCGGCATATGCCGAGACCACGTGTGGGAGGCAATAAAAGCCCAGGGCTCTGGGCGTGGCTTTGTCTTGGAGCTAGCCACCAAAGAAAGTACGTGTGCTGTGTCCTCATTGCGTCAAGCCCAGGCCTTGACCAGAACACTACATTGGCGATGAGGTGGTGGCAGTTTGCTGCTGTCCTACCTCTATCCCACCGTGCTGCCTCCGTGAGCCCGCTACTGCCTGTGACCCGGCGTGCCCCCCTGCCGTGTGCCGGAGACGGCCTGCGCATCCGCGCGACTCCACCGGCGGCGGCTCGATTGATGTGCCGCTTGGCTGCCGAAATCCCGCCACGATCTCCGTGCGAGGCCCGGATGAGAGCGCGCACACGTGTGGCCCTGTAGTTCGGCCTGCACGTCGCAGCGGCGCTGTTCGCCACGCCGGGGAGCTTGCTGGGGCGCGTGTGGAGTCCTGCAGCCGTCCGTGAGAGAAGGCACCGGTAAGCTGCACAGCGCCGTCCTGCTGCCCCCTCTGGCCGCCTGGTTGCACTGCACCGGCCCTGGAATGCACGTGGCTCACCTGACAGCCTGAATATAAGGGAGAGTCCCCTGCTCCTGGCTGTGCATGCCCTGGAGGTCTGCTGCCCCCCTCCCGGCATTTTCACTCGCCTACTCCGGCTCCCGAGGCTATAACTGGACCCTGGCCACTCTCTGCAGACACTCAAGGAGTCCGGGCCACCAGCGACACGTGTTTTCTCTCTCCCATACTCCAGCGTAGGCCCCAGTCGCCTGCCGTCCTGCCACGCAGCTGGCACGCTGCAGCTCCCTGTTGCTGGAGATATTTACGCCCTGCTGCGTTTGGGGTAGGGGCGCGTCCTTCGTTTTCCTGCCACCGTCCGCTGCTGGGCCAGCATGGCCTCCATCCCACCGTTGGAGCCCTTTGACATCACAGGGCCACCACCCTCCCAAGCTGCAAGGTGGAAGGCGTGGGTGGAGCGTTTAGAGACGTTCTTTGACGCGGCAGACATCCCTGCCCCCCGGCGAAGACCCATGCTACTCCACCTGGGCGGTGCGGAGATCCACAAAATCGCGAAGTCAATCCGCGAGGCTGGGCCCCCAAGGAACTATGCCACGATGCGCGACGCCATCACGGAGCATTTTGAGCCTTACGCCAATCCGGATTACGAGCGCTTCCTCCTCCGCCAAGCAAAACAGCTCCCTGATGAGTCCGTGGACGTATTCTACGCCCGCCTCAAGGAGTTAGCCAGCACGTGCACCCTGCCTGATGTGGATGACGAGATCCGGGCACAATTCATTCAGGGCTGCGCTTCCTCTAAGCTGCGCGAGCGCATCCTCCAGGAACACCGCATGCCGATGAGGGACATCCTGACCCTGGGACGCTCCAAGGAACTGTCCAAGGCCAGAGCGGCCCATATGGAGCTCAGAGCTACAGCGGCCGTCAAAGAAGAGCCAGTCTGCGCTGTCCGTACTGAGACACGTGAGCCTCGACAAAAGCCCAGAAGATCCTCGACCCACAGCTCCACGCAGAGCTCTAAGGTCCGCCTCTGTGGATGGTGTGGCGGCCCACTCCCACATGACGGCGCCTGTCCAGCCCAAGGGAAGACCTGTAGTGCTTGTGGAAAGATCAATCACTTCTCCAAGGTCTGCCGCTCGAAGACTCGGCGGCAACCACCAGGCCCACCTCGACAGGTGCGCGCACTTGAGCCTCTCCCGGATGACTCCTCGAGTGGCGACATGGACGAAGATGAGGCCGCAACCGTGCATGTGGTGCACATGCTACACACCCTCTCTGCCTCCCCGCAGGCAGCGCCCATGTGCACTGTCGACGTACAGGATCATCCAGTGATGGCGCTCATTGACACAGGAGCAACGATCAACCTCATGGCCGCCAGCGTCTACAAGCGGCTACCCAATTTGCCCGCCCTCCGCAACACCAACGTCCAGGTGTACGCCTTCGGGACCCACACCCCGCTCAGAATATGTGGCGTGTTCCAGGCCAATCTCTCTCACGACCAAGTACATCAACGGTCCAAGGTCTACGTCTCCCAAGAAGGGTCGGGATTCCTACTCAGCTGCCGTACCGCACAAGACCTCCGCCTCATCCATTTTGCCTTCACCGTGCTGGCTCACGACCTGGAACGTTTGCTGACCGAGTTTGCACCTCTCTTCGAAGGGATTGGATGCCTCAAAGGCCCGGCAGTCCGGCTCCACGTAGACAGGTCCGTGGCCCCGATTGCCCTCAGGCACAGGAGGATTGCCTTCCATCTTCGCCCAAAGGTCGAGGCGGAACTCCGTCTTTTGGAAAAGGCCGGAATCATCGAACGGGTGCGCGGCCCCACCCCGTGGGTGTCCCCCATAGTGGTTGCGAAGAAGCCAAAACAGCCTGACGCGGTCCGCATCTGTGTTGACATGCGGATCCCAAACCTCGCCATTAAACGGGAGCGCCACCTGACGCCCACAGTTGACGACATAATAGGAGAACTCGCAGGATCCAAGTGGTTCTCGAAGATGGACCTCCGCTCCGGGTACCATCAGGTTCCTCTCCACTCAGAATCTCGCCCAATCACCACCTTCTACACCCACGCCGGTCTCTGGCGCTACAAACGCCTCAGCTTCGGGATCTCCAGTGCGGCCGAGGTGTTCCAAAACATCATCAAGACCGTCCTGCAAGGACTAAAGGGGGTGCTCAACGTGAGCGATGATATCTTGGTGCACGCTCCCTCCCTGGAAGAACATCTCCTCCGCCTAGCTGCTGTGTTCGCTCGCCTACGGGACTGTGGTTTGACCCTACACAAGGAGAAGTGCGAGTTCCTGCGCCGAGACATCAGTTTTTTTGGATATCGGTTCTCGGACAAGGGCATCGGGCCGGACCCGGACAAAGTGAAGGATGTCCAAGAGGCGCCAGCCCCCACATCAGTATCAGGAGTCCGCAGTTTTTTAGGTATGGTCACATACTGTGGACGGTTCATCAGGAACCTCTCGGATCTGACTGGCTTGCTGCGAGATCTCACCAGGACCACCACCCACTGGACTTGGGGTCCGGAGCAAGACCAAGCGTTCCAGCAGACGAAGGCTGCCCTGTCCGCCGACACCACGCTGGTCTATTTTGATCCACGACACGACTCCCAGTTAGTGGTTGACGCCAGCCCAACAGGCTTGGGTGCCGTCCTAGCGCAACGTCAGGACTGTGGCGAATGGGCACCAGTTGCCTATGCGAGCCGGACCCTCACACCTACGGAGCAGCGGTATTCGCAAATTGAGAAAGAGGCCATCGCGATCCTATGGGGATGCCGCCATTTTCACATATACTTATACGGCCATCCTTTCACCGTCATCACGGACCACAAACCTTTGATCCCGCTGTTCCAGGGGTCCTCGTCTCGCCCTCCCCCCCGAATTGAGAAATGGATCCTGCAGCTGCAAGAGTTCCAGCTCAAAGTGGAATACAGACCTGGCACCCGGAATCCGGCTGACTTTTTGTCACGACACGCCCGACCGGCCACCCCGCCGGAAGCAGCTGAAGCAGCAGCCACAGAAGACTACGTGCGGATGGTAGTGGAACAATCCCGGCCTCTCCCGATATCGCTGCAAGATGTCATAGCCGCCACACGAGAGGATGACTGCCTCCAAATCGCCATCCAGGCCGTTTCCTCAAGTGACTGGCGACCCCTGCAGAGTCCTTCACCGCGTCGGACCACCGCGGCCCAAGCAACATTGAAGTCCCTACACCAAGTTCGCCATGAACTGTCGGTATCAGACGACGGCTGCCTACTGAGAGGTCCGCGCCTGGTCCTTCCCGAGAGCCTCACCAGACAAGCAGCCCTTCTTGCCCATGGCGCGCATCAGGGAATCGTCAAATCAAAGAACAGACTCCGCAGTAAAGTCTGGTTCCCAGGCCTGGACCAGCAAATAGAGTCCTTGGTGCAGCACTGCCCAGTATGCCTCGCCACCAGCCTACCAAGCAAACCTGCGCCAGTGATCACGGAAGAAGCGCCGAGTACCCCCTGGGACAGAGTGAGTGCTGACTTCGGCAGTCTACCAGGTGGAAAGTACATGCTAGTGGTGGTTGATGATTTCTCGAGGTATCCCAAAGTTGAATTTGTTACGTCTACCTCCGCCGCGGAAGTGATTCCCAAACTGGAGAAGATAATAGCAACCCATGGGCTTTTCGGTGAGCTTCGCACCGACAATGGACCGCCTTTCACCAGCGTGGAGGTGGCCAACTACTTTGCCTCCCACCGAATAAAACACCGCAAAATCACACCAAGATGGCCCCAAGCCAATGGCGAGGTCGAAAGGCTAATGCGAACATTGAACAAAACAATCCAAATCGCCCTGGCCGATGGACTCAACCTTGAACGAGCAGTGTATCAGTTCCTCAGGGAGTACCGGCTCACCCCGCACTGCACCACGGGCATCTCCCCAAGTCGACTGTGTTTCGGCCGGACTGTCACCGACACAATTCCCCACCATCCGGGGTGGGCCGAAACGGCGAACCCCCCAAACCAATCCAACTACCGGCGAGAGAAGAACAACACAGCAGCGTCCCGGAGGAGACACGCTAGAGAAAGCCCCATTGCCCTGGGTGATCAGGTGCTCGTGCAAGACCGGCACCCGGGAGGAAAGTTCCGTTTGCCTTTCGAGCTTCAACCCTGGACTGTCACCGCGGTAAAGGGCACCATGGTGTCGGCCAAGAGAGGGCCAGAGACTGTCACCCGCAGTGTATCTTTCTTCAAAAGAGTCCCAGCTGAAGATGACGGCGACTTCCCAGGATCCGATCGGTGCCACGAGGCGCCCTGCAATGGTTCCTCCACTCCTGCCAGCGAGGCGGCCGGATTGGATCGACCAGCTGTTGTGGACACCTCCACCCATCCGGCCCCCACGTCAATCCAAGACCAGGACTCGTATGGTGACCAGATCCCAGCCCCCGGCAGCCACCTTGTTGAACAGTCACCAGCACCGCCGACGCGAAACAGTCAGAACAGATACCACCTCCGGCCCTGTCCGAAGCCATCCCAGAAATACAAAGACTATGTATCCAGTGGCTAATCGGCGATAGTGGGTCGGGTCGCAGCCAGAGTAAGCAGCGGTCAAGGGTACCCAAGTAAGACTGTTCCATTGTTTGTTGTGCCCCAGAAGTTGTGTACTGGACTGAAAGTTTCGTTGAGCCAAGTTTGTGTTTTTGTGTTGTTAAATATGTCTCTCCTGGTAAAGGAGGAATGTAATGTTGTGGGAGACCGTGGAACAGTCCACGTCTCCTCTGGTGTTAGGGGATGGTCCCGTTTGACCATGACCCCTCTGAAATGTGCCGTAATGGGCTATGCTCGGCATATGCCGAGACCACGTGTGGGAGGCAATAAAAGCCCAGGGCTCTGGGCGTGGCTTTGTCTTGGAGCTAGCCACCAAAGAAAGTACGTGTGCTGTGTCCTCATTGCGTCAAGCCCAGGCCTTGACCAGAACACTACAACACACACACCCTAAGAGCAAGACCTCCCGACATAAATAATAAAACCGGGAGTTGTTACATAACCCAAACTAATCACACTACCATGTAACGAGTGGGGTATACAAGAGGCAGGGAAACCCCCAGCCCTTAGGGCAAACGATGGGAATGTGGAAAACAAACGGGATAAAAACCCCGACACAAAGTTAATTCACCAGAATCCATGCCAAAGTCACGTCCGCGCCTCACTGAGACCCACACAATACTGTGGGCTTGATAGAACACGAATGGAGGATGCGCCTAGAATTTAAAGTGCCCACCTGCATTTGGGGATGTAACACACCTGTGTGGGTGTGTAACGTGAGACCAGTATGGCTCGCTTTAAAAAATGGCAACTACAGGCAGCCATGTTGGAGGTAATAAAGCACAAAAACTAATATAATATAAGGCAAACAATGGCGGGATAACACGCAAAAAGAAGACTAGAAAAGTGAACACGACCGAAATAAGTAAACCAAGCCCACCCAAATCATTAATATAATGAACATGTGCAGATGTGTAATGCAAACCTGTGTATAACGACGGTAAAGTGTACCGCAAACCTGAATACCAGACTTATGCATGGCTCTGCCAAATTCCATCAATTTTGGATGAAATGCGTAAGCTGTTTTCTGCTGTACATACTGTCACATACATCTCACATACATCTCATATGTGAATATAACCGAATAAAAAGAAGATTTGAAATGCATCTCTGGAAATAGAATTGCATTTTCTGGTTACTCTGATATGTAACTGTTGCGTGGTGCACCTTTGTATCTTGTCTGAATCTGTATAGTCCTGTTAGGACTGCACCTTGGCAGTGGGTGCTTGAACTGTGTGCACAATGCCAGGTACATGGCTTTTCTTTTCTAAATAATACATTGGGGCTATCAGGATAGGTGCGATCTCTTTTAAGGGTTCCGCTGTCATGCTTAGGTTAGAGTAATTTTAAGGACCCAATATGCACTTCCTGTCCCAAACTAGCATACCTTTATAAGAATATTGCTGACAACATGCCAGGATTCAAAGATAGACAAGAGGAATTACCTCAGGACCTTTTCCTGTCAATATCAGAACAAGGAGGAATTAGAACGGGTGGCCCAAGCACTAAGGGCCTTAGAACTAAATTTCAAAAACTTGAAAGACTCAAGAAATGGCTAGGTGGTGGGATGGAACCATATTACAGAAATATATGTGTTAGAAATGGGATTTTTGGTAGGCTTGGGCATGGGCCAAAGCCAGGCAAAAACCACCACTCTAGTCAGGATAAGGGAGTTACACGTCTAAAATAACCCCTGCTCACCCCCTTGGTAGCTTGGCACGAGCAGCCAGGCTTATCTTAGAGGCAGTGTGTAAAGCATTTTCACATAACCCTCAGTAATACAGTGTTCGCACCACAAAAGGACACCACACCAGTTTAGAAAAATATCCAATATGTTTATATAATTAAGACAAGACCAAAAATGATAAGAATCCACAATACTATACTTAAAAGTTCACAGTTCCAAAAATACGCTGATTAAAAAGAGTTCCTTGTGTGGATAGCTCCGTCCGGGCTACCACGGCGTAGTGAACAACAAATCCAACAGTTCTGGCTGGTCGCGGGCCATCTATGGTGTCGGGAAGAGCCGCAAACAGTACCTGTGAGAGATGCAGGGCGTTGAGGCCATTGAAGTCACTCGCGTTGCAGGTCGAGCTCCTCTCTGATGGAATCAGGAGCGCTGGCACCGGCAGGCGTCGGGTGCTGCGGTGCGAAGTGCAGCGGTGCGCCGTGCAGTGCCCCCAGGTCGCGGTGTGAGCAGCGGCTCGGTGGCGGCATCAGATGGCGTCATCGGTGAGACCAGGGTCGCGGTGCGAAATGAAGGCGGTGCTCGCCACGGTGCTAGCAGGCCACAGTGCAAGCAGCGGCGTCTTCGTTGCTGAAGCGCTGTCGTCAGCTGGCGAACTGGAGTTGATGGCGCCGGCAGGCCGAGGCTGCGGTGCAGGATGAGGGCGGTGCGTCGTGTGACTTACACAAGGTGCCCTCGAACCACGGTGCAAGCAGCGGCGTCGATTTCGGCGGGAAGTGGCAGCGTCAGGCAGGCCAAAGCGTCCTCGTGAAGCAAGGCGGTGCGGAGTGCGGTGCCCACAGGTCGAGGTGCAAGCAGCAGCTCGGTGGCGGCATCAACAGGCATCGTCGGTGAGACCAGGGTTGCGGTGCGGCGGTGCCCTCTGCGGTGCCAAAGCGTCGTCGTGAAGCGAAGTCGGTGCGGAGTGCGGTGCCCACAGGTCGCGGTGCAAGCAGCGGCTCGGTGGCGGCGTCAACAGGCGTCGTCAGTGAGACCAGGGTTGCGGTGCGGCGTTGCCCTCTGCGGTGCCTTCAGGACACGGAGTCGGCAGTGGCATCGTGGACGTCGTCGAGTTGGTGTTCTTCGGGTGGCAGCACAAAACACACAGGGGCCGATTCCGATCTCGGTCGGAGGCGCACCCAACACCATTCGGTCGGGAAAAAAGCCATGCGAAAGCCTGTTTCCCGACCGATCCGTACAGCACACCGAACGAGTAAGTACGATGCGCACAACAGCAAAGAATTCGGCCAAGCCGTACTCACCCAAACCAGGTCCTGTTCCCCGACCGAGGCGAATCCGGAAACGCTGAATCGAGTCGCACGGAAGGGAAAATGCAGCTCCGTCCGGCCGAACGAGTACGATGTGCTTTCCGTACGCGCCGAACCCGTCGCTACGCACGGCACGTCAAAGCATCCGGGAGAGGCGCACATAAGCTCCGATTCGCGCCACAACACGATCCACGGCTCCGAGACGAACACGGCAGCGACGAGGACGACGTGAAGCAACGAGAAGGACGAACGACACGAACCAACCATGAATCCCTTCGTCCCGATCATACCGATATTCTACATTTACTACCGGAACAGGCACGGACGGCGTACGGCGCAGAAGGTAAGCCAGACACCAACCACAAAACACATACAACACGTACACGACACATCACACACACACAGAGGGATGCAGAATATACTTACACCAGCAACAGCAGCACCATAGGGGCGGGATGCCCATCACCAATGCCACATATGCACACAGGGGCCTGAATGCGCACCACCACCCCTACCCAGGGGGGCAGGATGCCTACCACTACTACCACCCTTAGCCAGGGGGCTGGATGCCTACCACTACTACCACCCTCACCCAGGGGGGCTGGATGCCTACCACTACTACCACCCTCACCCAGGGGGGCTGGATGCCTACGACTACTACCACCCACACCCAGGGGGGCTGGATGCCTACCACCACCCTTAGCCAGGGGGCTGGATGCCCACCACTACTACCACCCTCACCCAGGGGGGCTGGATGCCTACCACTACTACCACCCTGAGCCAGGGGGCTGGATGCCTACCACTACTACCACCCTCACCCAGGGGGGCTGGATGCCTACCACTACTACCACCCTCACCCAGGGGGGCTGGATGCCCACCACTACTACCACCCTCACCCAGGGGGGCTGGATGCCTACCACTACTACCACCCTGAGCCAGGGGGGCTGGATGCCTACCACTACTACCACCCTCACCCAGGGGGGCTGGATGCCTACCACTACTACCACCCTCACCCAGGGGGGCTGGATGCCTACCACCACCCTTAGCCAGGGGGGCTGGATGCCTACCACTACTACCACCCTCACCCAGGGGGGCTGGATGCCTACCACCACCCTTAGCCAGGGGGGCAGGATGCCTACCACTACTACCACCCTTAGCCAGGGGGGCTGGATGCCTACCACTACTACCACCCTTAGCCAGGGGGGCAGGATGCCTACCACCACCCTTAGCCAGGGGGGCAGGATGCCTACCACTACTACCACCCTTACCCAGGGGGGCAGGATGCCTACCACTACTACCACCCTTAGCCGGGGGGCAGGATGCCTACCACCACCCTTAGCCAGGGGGGCAGGATGCCTACCACTACTACCACCCTCACCCAGGGGGGGGCAGGATGCCTACCACCACCCTTAGCCAGGGGGGCAGGATGCCTACCACTACTACCACCCTTACCCAGGGGGGCAGGATGCCTACCACTACTACCACCCTTAGCCAGGGGGGCAGGATGCCTACCACTACTACCACCCTCACCCAGGGGGGGCAGGATGCCTACCACCACCCTTAGCCAGGGGGGCAGGATGCCTACCACTACTACCACCCTCACCCAGGGGGGGCTGGATGCCTACCACCACCCTTAGCCAGGGTGGGCAGGATGCCTACCACTACTACCACCCTTACCCAGGGGGGGCAGGATGCCTACCACTACTACCACCCTTAGCCAGGGGGGGCTGGATGCCTACCACTACTACCACCCCCACTCATAGGATGGACAATGCATGGCACACCACAACCTAGGGAATGCAAGAAGAAGACATCCCCCCAACACCATGACAAGCGTGTGTAGACTGTGTCAAATGCCTACAACACCGAACATGACTTTGAACATACAATGTGACCCCCTAGCACATGTGCCACACATATATGTGTGTGGCACCCACAATGCAAGCAGGCCATGACCATTGTGGCAATGGGGTCCAAACCCCCATCATCACAGTGACCAAAATGTAAGTGTGGGGTCCATAGCTGAAGCACACTTTGAACATTGTGGCAATGGGGTCCAAACCCCCATCATCACAGTGACCAAAATGTAAGTGTGGGGTCCATAGCTGAAGCACACTTTGAACAATGTGGCAATGGGGTCCAAACCCCCATCATCACAGTGACCAAAAGGTAAGTGTGGGGTCCATAGCTGAAGCACATTTTGAACATTGTGGCAATGGGGTCCAAACCCCCATCATCACAGTGACCAAAATGTAAGTGTGGGGTCCATAGCTGAAGCACATTTCGAACATTGTGGCAATGGGGTCCAAACCCCCATCATCACAGTGACCAAAATGTAAGTGTGGGGTCCATAGCTGAAGCACACTTTGAACATTGTGGCAATGGGTTCCAAACCCCCATCATCACAGTGACCAAAATGTAAGTGTGGGGTCCATAGCTGAAGCACATTTCGAACATTGTGGCAATGGGGTCCAAACCCCCATCATCACAGTGACCAAAAGGTAAGTGTTGACAATGAAAGAGGTGCAACTGCCAAACTGCATGGATGATTCCTGGTCACAGAACAACAAACACATCAGTGGCAAAGTAGTGTATGTGTCCCATTGCAACATAAATTGGGGGAGCCAAATCCTGCAGTGCAAATAAGACATACCTTTGGCCATGTGCAGACAAACAACACCCATGGGGGCTGACACCGTCAACAATGATCAATGACACAATGACAGAAGTGACCATCAGAATGCAGACCCACATATTTGCACCAATGGGCACACACATGCAGATACCCTGTGGAGACTGTAGATGTGAGGTGAACAGATACCATACCATGGCAGCAATGGGACACACAAACCATGATCATTGTGCTGACCGATGACCTAGGAGTCCCAGGGACAGCAGGGGAAACCCACCAAACTACATACAGCCAATGGCACACCCAAGATATGCCAAAGCAGTGGTGCAGATGCACAAACACAAACAGGCAGACCCACACTGCACATCATACACAACAGGTGAGGGGGGTGCCAGTGTCCCCAGGCAACCACACAATACATGAGGAGACCTGAATACCAATCATACAGATGTGCATACAGTGCCACACAAAGGTAACTCATGGATCCAAATCCCCTATGTGGGCAAGCAGGCATTGTCAGATGAGAGGGAGCACAAATCACACATGTCACACAGGCACGTAGGGACAGCAACTGACACAGCAAGACACAGACACACCACAGCACCACCCCCAGGGCCCCCACAATGTGGTGACCCTGGGCTGCATTACAATCCCACTGTGATGACAAAGCTAAATGTGGTTCACACTGTGAACCACAGTCATGTGTACTGAGCAACTAACTACCATCACACCTACACAAGCACAAATCAAACAGCATGGCCAGTAAGCCAAGGCCAACATGGAGGCAGGGGCCTAGCCGGGCAACAACTCTCATCTGCACACACTCAACACCACACCCCTCGACCTCCAACAATGTGCAGCAGTGAAGCACACATGCACTGGTGACATTGCACATGCACCCATGACTATTCCAGGGTGGTGGGTGGGAACCACGGTGCAGAAACACATCACACATGGACACTCAACAAGACTCCTGAATGTCTGACACACTGCACACTACGCTGTACATGGACATGACGGCAATACCACACCAACCAATGGGATCCCATCCACAGTCACACACCAATGAAGAAGCCAAGGTCACCCACAAAGAACACACATAGACAACAACCAACATTGCAGCCCGGACCCTGAGGAGTGCCAGCAGTCACACACACAACGTGTCACAATCACTGAAAGATAACACAAACTGGAAATCACATGACAGGGGCAAACAACAAGTGCCAAGGGGAAACCTGACTGTGACCCATCTGCGTCTGCACACAAACTCAGCCCTGACAGCAAACACACCTATGGGTGACACCCTGATGACCAGTAATGTGCCATGCACCCACATCACAGAGAACCCAGGGAGAAGACTTTGGGGGAACATAGCTCAACTCAGCTAGCATCACAAACAGGTACAACACTAGGGATCACAGCATGCACAGCTAAATGGAAGTGAACACACAGACATGCACATACAACACACACCTTGGGCGCAGGCAATGTCACAGGAGTACACACTGCCATGAGGGGACCCCACTCCTGTGTGAGGAAAGCTGTGCCATATGTTGCCTCAGTAGGGCCCCATCATGTCAGCTGAGCACTTGGTCACACGATCAACAATTAGCACCAAATGAGGGCTCCCGTCACATCAGCCTGGTCATGGAAGTGCCAACGGAATCATCAGCACAGATCCAACACACTTGTATAGCAATGTTGCACTGACAACACAGATGAGTCCTTCCCCATTGATGCCCAAACCTGCATGTCCACTGGAGATGGCCACACGGTCAGGGAAGTAGACGAATTGAACAATGGCAGGCACAACAGATGTGCAGGGGTGGAAGCCACAGATGTGAAATAGCCAATCTAAGTAGGAAATCCCATTGCCAAATACTGAACACATGACACCCTCAGATGCTGCTATGGATGACATGGATACACCACAGGATAGGACACATTCCCCCTGGACCACATGGGTTCCTGCACAGTAACACTTCATTATCATGAGACCAAATATCACCATCACTGCAGCAAGGGCATGGTTAGCATCATCAACATCATGTACATCAGAAGCAAAAGCACTAGAGAACAGAAAGTTGCTTTATTCAGCATATGTGGCATTAAAAGTAGAAGTCCGGTAGAACATAAACAAAGGCCAATGGCCAGTCCATCAACAAAGTCACAAGTGGGTGACAGTGGCAGATGCCACCCTACACATGCCTGCACAAAACCAGGGACAATCCACTAGGAGGGGCAACCGGGGGGTAGGCCAGGCACCGCAGGGACAGGATCAGGGCTCACCAGGAGGAAGCAGGGAAGGGGTGGTGGGTGCTGGAGAGCCACTGACAACTGCAGTGGAGGTGTCTGACATGGTGTGTGCCGGCACAACTGGGGGCATGGCTCAGATGTTGTGGGTGCCGGCACGACTGCAGTGGACCCTGCAGATGGAGTGGACAGGTCCGCCACTGCAGTGCCCAAGTCAGACAGGGTGGTAGTGGACTCCACTGCAGTGCATACCACCAGGGGAGGAGAATGGGGAACAGGCAAGGTGGGCTGGACAGAGGGGAGGACACCCTCACCACATCAGTGGCACAGACAAGCGCAGCGGGGGTGTGGTGCCGGGAGAGCAAGTGGCAGGGGAGAAGGCCGGAGCCTCTTGGGGATGGTATATCTGTGGGTGGGGGAACCTGGGGCAGGGTGTGGTGGGGGCACCTGTGGAGTGGGGGCCTGAGGGATGGAGGAAGGAGACCTGGTGCTTGAGCTGCAGGGCGGCGGCGGGGTCTTGCTCTTAACACTCCGGGTGGACTTGCGGGTGGGGGCCTCAGTCTGTCTGTGCCTGGGGGAGGGTGTCCGGGGGCGAGGGCACTCTGCTCTGTGTGGGGGGCTTCCTCTTCACCCTGGATGCTGGAGCAGCTGGATCGGAGGGGAAGAGGCCGAGGTCACTGAGGAAGAGGCGCTGGGTCTTTGGGGTTGCAGGTGAGGCAAGGGAGGGTGCTTTGGAGGGAGAGGCAACTGAGGACTGCGCAGTGCTCGTGGATGCGTGTGTGTGTTCCAGAGCCCCATCCCCTGTGAGTCTGGTTTCAGTCCCCTGACTGTGCGTGCATGTGCGTTTTGTTTGTGGCGTGTGTGTCTGTGTGCTGGACGTGTGTGTGCTGGTGTGTGCCTGTGCCGGTGTGTGTGTGCTTGGGACGGGTAAGGTTCTGGGGAGTGTGGATGGAGCAGAGGCAGGAGGGGTGAGGGACTGTCTGAGGAGGGACACTGCTGCCATCAGGGAGGAGTCCATGGACCTATTGCCCCTCTGTAGGTCAGACATGCCCGATGAGATGCCCTCCATGAACGACACCAGCTGAGTCAACAGTGCGGTGTGCGCATGGAGGACACTCAGCATGGCTGTCTGCCCTACATGGAGCTGGCGAAGGAGGTACACAGACTCCTCACTCAGGGCAGCAGGGGACACAGGGGCAGGGGGTGCGGTGCCTGGCCCAAAGGAGACACGCTCCCGAACATGGGAGCCTCCACGGACCTGGGGAATGGGAGCCGATGGGAGGGCGGTGGTGGTGCTGGTGGTGGCGGGGACAGCAACACTAGCTGGGGTGTGGTGGCTGCTGACACCTGCCTCCACAAGGGAGTCATCCTCCGAGTTGCTCTGGTCCTCAGCTGAGGTGGATGGTGCTGAGGACTCCTCGGTGTGGCTCCCCTCGCCCTCCGTGCCACTGGGTCCCTCCGACCACTCCTCGGCTGCTGACACAGTCTGGCTCTCTGGCTCCTCCTGGTCCGTGGAGCTGTCCCCTTCCGTGGCCGTGGATGTATCTGCAAACAATGGGGAAACAGACAGACATCAGTCACCTGCACCAAACGCACACACCACTGTGAGCACAGCACATTACAGAGCAAGCCCTGGCATCATTAGTTGTACATTGCTAAAAGTGCCCTAACTGAACAGGAGAAGCCAATTGTCAGTCTGATGCCAACCATGGCACTCACATCCCACATGGCCTTGCACCCATCTGTCTGGTGTCTGTTGGATTGCAACACCCCAGTGTGGACACATGCACCAAGTACACAGTAGTTGGACAGTGCAGAGGACACGGTGTGGCATGTGGACATGCACACATCACAGCTCTTGCCACTGAGTCAGTACAGGTTTCCGGATGAAAGGGATGCCCAGAGTCAAATAGGAAATGCATGTGATGCATACCAGCGACAGACACCATGATGCACCCATGTCCTGATAGCCATCGCCACAATGGTGTGCATGTAGCACATGTCACTCCCCTGCAGGACCACCAATAAGTTGACACATGCCATGGCAGAGGCATGACTGCTAAGTCATACATCACTGTCTCAGTGATGTATGACTTGGCAGCCAGACAACAACACTATGCACTGTGTCACAATAGTAGGTCATGGGGAATGCAAGTCCTGGAGCTGCACAAGTGCACATGTACATCCCCCACACAACACATCATCTTAACCCTCATCTGTCCAGGTCATACCTATTGGACATATGGGAGACCTGTGACACTACCCTCTGAACCTGAGCCCCTCACAATCTGCTGTGAATGGGGAACAGCTGCCTGAACTTCACATTCGCATACCCCAGTCTGCACGGGCAGCTGATCAAACACCTATGTGACACACAAGTATCGTCTCCTATGGTCACATCTCCAGGGGCATGCTGAGCCCCTACCAAGAAACACCCCAGCAGTCCTGGCAACTAATCCACAGCACACTGACACAGAGGCAGACACCTGAGGGGTCAAATCACTGTGCACAATGTGTCAGCTGATACACGGGAGTGGGAGTACAGAGTGCATTGCATGGCCTGGAGTAGGCATGACTGTCCTGCTCCACATGAATGAGGGATGAGCCCTGGACAGTGGATAGCTGGCTATGTATGTGTGACACACATAATCTGCACACTCCTGGGGCCAAAACATTGTTCCCACCCGCTGCATGGGCGTGTGCCACATACCCCAGGCACATGTGGTGGCTCAGCTCAGCAAGTGGACCGCATATCAAAGCAACACGCAGATTACATGTCCGAACACAGGCGTAGTGTGAACAATGGACCCACCCATGATGCCCACAACAGAGTTAGGGAAACAGATGCTGTCCCCCACCTTTAGTGAAGCAAACTGCAAGGACACAGTCCCAAGTGACACAATTCCCTGAATGTAAGGGCCACACCTGGGTATCAGATGAGCAGTGGGCAGTGCACAATAGAGGGACATGGCTCCTGGACAACATGACTGCTGCACTGTGGCAGTTGAACCAGGCCAGAGGAGGGCACACAGCATGTAATACAGAGTTCACAGTGCAGTCTTTGACTCACCCCCTCCTTGCTGCTGTCTGGCCTTCAGCTGCCCATCCAGGTCTGGAAACACCACCGCCAGGATCTGGAGCATGTGGGGGTCAGGGTCCGTGTTCCGCCCCTCCTGCGAGGAGGCGACAGCTTCAGCTGGACCCGTGCAATCCTCCGGGTCCAGCCCCGAAGGTCCTGCCACCTCTTCAGGCAGTTGCGTATCCGGCGCTTGTAGACCCCCACGGACCGGACGGCCCGGACGATGTCCTTCCAGATCTCCTGCTTCCGATGGGCATTAACCTGTCAGGATGACAAAGTGAAAAGGCCATTACTACACATGCAACATATCTGTGCATGACACAGTTGTATATACATGTCTCAATCACAGGGGCACATGATGTACACAGGCAGTGCAAAGCTGCCCATGGACAGTTTGCCAGACGTCACTACATGGTATCATTGCATGGGAAGTAAAACCTTGTTCAAATGCACTGTCACTGCACCATACCTGTCCAGTGCATGTCACTACACACTATGGGGGTGACAACTACTCAGTGAGCCTGCTAGCCAGTGGCGTGCAGACTTTCAGCCTTGCTAGTCAGACAAAATGCACATTCAGAAAGGCAGTGCACAGAACACTCACCTGCTCCCCTGGTGTCCCATACAGCTTGCTGTACTGTGGAAGTAGGCTGTCCAGCAGGGCCTGGTTCTCTTCAAGGCTGAAGGCTGGGGCTCTCTCCACAGTACGTGCCATTGCAGGGTCCAGAGGGGCAGAGACAGAGGCAGTGCAGTGGCAGATGTCGTCCTGGAGCATGTAGTGCAGGCAAGTGAGCTCTCAGGGGAACAGCCAGCAATATATATGTGCTGGAGAGGCAGATACTGTCCCTTGTGTCCAAAGTGATAGGTCCAAGTCGTTTGCATCTTCTGAATCTGGCCAATCCATGGAATAGCAGCATCAAAACACGCCCACAGCATCCTTCAAATCTTCAACTTCATGACATACATGATTTTGCAACATTGCTGTGGTTGACCAACTGATTTTCCAGCAACCGACTCGTTCGAAATTTGAAAACGTGTCCGTTGCCAGGCAAGCCCATTGTCAATGGGTGCGCACCGATCGGTCCATTGCGGTACAACGCGTACAGGGGTACAACGCGTACCCGCACACATTGAATGCAATGGGCCGGCCGGAGGCACCGATCGGTCCATTGCAGTACAACGCGTACAGGGGTACAACGCGTACCCGCACACATTGAATGCAATGGGCCGGCCGGAGGCACCGATCGGTCCATTGCAGTACAACACGTACAGGGGTATAACGCGTACCCGCACACATTGAATGCAATGGGCCGGCCGGAGGCACCGATCGGTCCATTGCAGTACAACGCGTACAGGGGTACAACGCGTACCCGCACACATTGAATGCAATGGGCCGGCCGGGGGCACCGATCGGTCCATTGCAGTACAACGCATCACTGTACATGTGACTGGCATATGTCAGCATGCCTGTCTCAGATGGACATATGCCAGCCACAGATAGCTCCCAGGGAGTGAGGGGCACACCTACATCACGACAGCCTGTCCAAACTTTATCATAAGGCATGTAAGGCTGCATTTCCTATTGTGTGTATGTTGGTGTACATGTTGTCCTGTGGGTGTCACCTGTGGGCAGCCACCCCCAGGCTGTGCACGTGTTCATGGGGACAGGATCCTGGGTGTTACGTGTACATGTCCACTGTGATGTGCAACTGTTCAGATCTGTGCATGTGCCATGGTCACATTTCACGGTGGTGTATGTGTATGTCATGTCACATACCCCGTGAGTCCCATGTGGGACGGTATGTTTGAGCCAGGGTGTCCCAGTGGCACAATAGTGATGGTCCTCCACAGTCTTTGTGCATGTAGTGTTTACAATGTCTCTGATTTCATGTGCACAATGGGAGACAGTCTCCACATCCAGGTTGTGTGTGCATGGACTTTGATGTTGTGCGTGTGTGTGTCACAGACGTCCATGTCTGTCCTGCCGTGGCAAGTGGGGCCACTACCTGTGGGGGTCATGGTTGTTTTGCTGTGGTGTATACATGATACTCCATGTAATGCCAGTGTCCATGTGGCAATACAGGGTCCCTGGGAATGTACCTGTCGTTGAGCTGTGGTGCCTGGGGCACATCTGACCTCACATGTCACTGTGGGGGGTGATTGTGACACGGCAGCAGGAGATGGGAACTGTGACACGGCCTCATGATATCCAATGGGCCAACCTGGGACTAATTGATGCCACCTGTTGGACCGTGTTGACAGATGTTGGCCATGTATGTACCATACATGTCCTTCCGGAACTGCACACTTCATGTAGTTGTGCCTCATAATGATGTATGTTGGGATCTTGAGTGTGTTCAATGCCGCATATGTGGGGTGACTGACAATCTTGCTTACTTCTCCTCTGCACTGCAGGGCTCCTGCTGTCCATCGACCATTCCCAGACCTGGCAACGATGGTGGAACGGGACAGCATCCGACGGTACCGCTTCACCAGGCAGCTGATTGAGGATTTGGCAGTGCAGTTGTCTCCACATTTGCAGCCTGGCCGGCCGTATCCTACAGCGCTGACCCCCAAGGTGAAGGTGATGGCAGCCCTACACTTCTTTGCCACCGGTACCTTCCAACATACTGTGGCGACTGCTGGTGGGATGTCACAGACCATGTTGAGCCGTGTGCTCCGCGATGTTTTGGCGGCAATGTTGCTATTCCTGAACCGGTACATCTATTTCCCTAGACTGCGACGACTCACTGACGTGAAGAGTGACTTTTATGCCCTGGGGAGGATGCCGCATGTCATTGGCTCCATTGATGGGACACATGTGGCTTTGGTACCACCACAGGCCCAGGAGCAGGCCTACAGGAACCGCAAGCACTACCACTCGGTCAATGCACTGGTGGTGTGTCTTGCAGACATGACCATCACACACGTGTGTGCCCGTTTCCCTGGTTCAGCACACGATGCCTTTGTGATGAGGAGTAGTCGCATCCCAAGGATGATGGCACAGATGCAGAACCAGCGTGCCTGGCTTGTCGGTGTGCACTGACTTTGTGCCATTGTGTGTGATCTGATCTGTAGTATTCCGCCCACTTTTCCAAGTCAGCTAATGTGCACTTGTCTGTCCGTAGGTGACTCGGGATACCCCAACATGCCGTGGTTGCTGACACCCCTCAGGAACCCTGTGACACCAGCCCAGATGCACTACAATGAGGCACATGGTCGGACCAGGAGAGTGATTGAGCGGACATTTGGTCTCCTGAAGAGCCGCTTCCGCTGCCTGGACAAGACCGGAGGGTCCCTCCCATATGCCCCTGCGAAAGTGTGCAAGATTATCATCGTCTGCTGCATGCTCCACAACCTGGCAGTGCGGAAGGAGTTGCCTCTCATCCAGGATGACAATGACCAACATCCGCCACCTGTGGAGGATCCTGGCCTGGACCACGATGCCAGTGACGATGATGATGATGATGATGATGGTGATGTCCACACACAGCTCATCACCAACTTCTTTAGCTGAATGTGAGTATCCTGAGGTGTCATGTCAATGATGTGAGTTGGCATGATGTGTGGGTGGTGCTCTGGTGCTGTTGGAGTGTGTCCATGGGCTACTTGACTGGATGTGTGTTGCGATGTGTGCTAACAGGTGGGCTGTACTCCCCAACAGTGTTGACATGCTAACTTGGTTCTGGGTGGGTATCTTGTAACATGTATTGTGCATGAGTTTTAATGTTCTGTCCTGTACTCCATTGCTTTTGACTGTGTGTCATTTCTGTCCTTCACAGGGTACTTTCAGATTCGTTTGGTCAACTGTGTCCACCGACGACGTGATTGCACTTCCAGGGTGGTAGCTGTTGTGTCCCTACAGGTGATGTGCGCCACACCCATGGACTTCCTTCCGTCTACAGTTGTTGACTGTGTGCCCGCTGCCAGGTGGGATTACCTTGCATCTGTAGTGGTTACGACATGTTGCAACTGTGTAATAAACCTGTGCTTCACTTTGTGATGTGCGTTGTCTGTGGTCACACATTTGACTGCCATTTGCTTACTGCACCTGTGGGCTACTTGACTACAACTGGGAATGGGTGTGGTGTCTGTGCATTGCACCGTCTTCCCTGGCAACATCAGTGTAGGCAATGACTCAGATGGCCTAGGTGTGTATGTGTTGTGTAGCCCTGGTGGTGTGTCTCCCTCATATGTGTCACGTTGCCTTTACTCACATGCCTGTGTTGTCCTTGCTGTTGCAGTTCGCATACACAGTGTAATTTTGCAGTTCATCATCCCCATAACAGCACCCACGTTGGAATCACGACAGAGGCAAGTATGGTGTATTAGTGTGTTTATTGTGATACATTTGTGTTAATAGTGCATAGGATGGGTAGTGCTGTACATAAATCTTGCAATGCGAAGTTCCTAGGTGAATTGAAAGTCCTGGTAGACAGGATCCCCAGTATCGGGGCCACAGTTGTCTGACACATTGGTCCAACTTGTACTCCCCATGCAATGTGTGGGAGTAGTGTTGCCGTCAACAGGGTGAACAGTCTGTGCACAAAGGCGAACATCCAGAACAGGTTCAGGCTTCCTGGGAGTTGCGCTTGGCCATCGGCCTCTCACTTTTCCCTCCTCGGACGACCCCTCTTCTTGGGGGGGGGCCCCTCAAGTACAGGCTGCTGCGGTGCAGGGGACTCTCCGCCAGAGTCATCCTCCCTCCCTGTGGCAGTTGCAGTTTGTTCGGCACCAGATGTTGTTGGCACACAGGGAGGTGTGGACTGGTTGCTGTTCATCTGGCGGAGGCATTGTAAAATGTCCCTGTGCACCGCCGTCATCTCATGCAGTGCATCCCACTTGGACTCCACGCGGGACATGTGTGAGTCCACGCGGGACATGTGTGACTCCACGTGGGACATGTGTGAGTCCAAGCGGGCATGATGGGCAGCCTGCTACTGTTTCATGTCTCTGAGGAGCCCCACTACCTGGCTGAGGTCTCCGGTGCTGGACTGGTACGCATCAGCTATGCGTACCAGTTGTGGGTCATCATGCACACCAGCAACGTCTGCAAGCAGCGACCTCTGTCTCCCACCCCTCCCACCACCCCTGCTGACATGTGCAGTGTGTGCAGTGGCACGCACAGATAACCCTGGTCCACCTTGGGGGTTGGTGGTGGTGGTGGTGTCCATGGCCCCAGGTTGGTCCAGGGTCCCTGTGCTGGTGTTGCTCCTTGTTCTGTCCATGTCGGCAGGGATGGTATTTGTGGTGACAGTCGTTGGAGGGGTGGGTGCAGGGGGTGCAGCTGGTGGTCCTGCTGGTGCTGCAGCTGGTGGTCCTGCTGGTGCTGCATGTTGACTTGCACCGGATGTGCCAGGTTGGTCTTCATCGTCCGAGGAGGACAGAGGCTGTACGACGCCAGTGAGCTCCGCATCCTCTTGAGCCTGGGACTGGGACTCCTCAGCGTCTGCTGCTGTGTCCCCATCATCACCTGTTTTTGGGAGACACAAACAATGTATGTTATGTTTCTGCAGGCATCAATGGTTGACACACATGACAGTTGTGACTGTGCCTCTGGGTGCGGGCCTGTACATTGCATTGTCCTAAGTCGTCACAGTCAGGGGTTGATATTGGTGTGGCACATTGTCCTGCATTATTTGGGCATTTCTATGTATTTTTTGGGGTGTGAACATGGTCTGCATTGGTTGTGTTTGGTTGACAGCCGGCCCTCCTTCCCACCCACCCAGCCAGTCAGTTATCCCACCATGGAACGTGCTTGCGTTGCAGGGAGTGGAAGTTGTCTCTCCGGATGTCAGTCAGTGGTGTCCTGCTGTTTGTTGGTGCACAGTTGGCAGCAGGGCCTTGTGCTCCCCACAGCAGTAGCCAGTGTCAGCCATCTTGTGAGTCCTTCTCCACTCCCTGTGATGTGAGCATGGTTCAGGGTGGTGTTGATGGGACAGTTGTGGGGGTGAGCTATGTCTGTGACTACGACTCCCATCATGCTATTGCCTCCACCCCACTTCCCAGCATTCCCATACTTACTTGCTTTTGTGGGGAGTTCAGTGTGTGTGGGTGTGAGAGCAATGGCAAGATGGCTGACAGTGGTGTCCTGCTGTTGGTTGGTGTGCAGTACCCAGCATGCCCTTGTGCTCCCCACGACACAGCAACAGTGTCAGACATCTTTGATGGGCCTTTCCACTCTCTGTGGGGTGTGCATGCGTGAGTGTGAGCTTGCTGGGCCATGTGGTGGGGGATGTAGAGCTGTGACTACGACTCCCATCATGCTATTGCCTCCTCCCCCTTCCCAGCATGCCCATGCTTCCTTCCTTTTGACTCTGCTTCCCTGTGGGGTGGGCTGGCTGTGCTGACAGGATGGCTGGGAGTGTTGTCCTGGCAGTTGTTTGGCTAGAAGTCCCAAGAGTGTCCCTGTGCTTCACACAACATAACCCAGGGTGGTGGTTCTTTGTGGGATCTTGTGTTAGGATGGGGGGCATTGCATTCTACCAGGTGGGTTCTGTGGAGTTTGTGTTGGGGTGTGTGTGAGGGGAGGTGCTTGTGACTATGGTCAGTGCTGCAAGTCCTCCTTCCCACCAACCCAGCTAGCCAGATATCCCACCATGGAACGTGCTTGCATTGCAGGGAGTGTAAGTTGTCTCTCAGGATGTCAGTCAGTGGTGTCCTGCTGTTTGTTGGTGCACAGTTGCCAGCAGGGCCTTGTGCTCCCCACAGCAGTAGCCAGTGTCAGCCATCTTGTGAGTCCTTCTCCACTTCCTGTGATGTGAGCATGGTTCAGGGTGGTGTTGATGGGACAGTTGTGGGGGTGACCAATATCAGTGACTACGACTCCCATCATGCTATTGCCTCCACCCCCTTCCCAGCATGCCCATGCTTCCTTCCTTTTGACTCTGCTTCCCTGTGGGGTGGGCTGGCTGTGCTGACAGGATGACTGGGAGTGTTGTCCTGGCAGTTGTTTGCCTAAAAGTCCCAAGAGTGTCCCTGTGCTTCACACAACATAACCCAGGGTGGTGGTTCTTTGTGGGATCTTGTGTTAGGATGGGGGGCATTGCATTCTACCAGGTGGGTTCTGTGGAGTTTGTGTTGGTGTGTGTGTGAGGGGAGGTGCTTGTGACTATGGTCAGTGCTGCAAGTCCTCCTTCCCACCCAGCTAGCCAGATATCCCACCATGGAACGTGCTTGCATTGCAGGGAGTGGAAGTTGTCTCTCAGGATGTCAGTCAGTGGTGTCCTGCTGTTTGTTGGTGCACAGTTGGCAGCAGGGCCTTGTGCTCCCCACAGCAGTAGCCAGTGTCAGCCATCTTGTGAGTCCTTCTCCACTTCCTGTGATGTGAGCATGGTTCAGGGTGGTGTTGATGGGACAGTTGTGGGGTGACCAATATCAGTGACTACGACTCCCATCATGCTATTGCCTCCACCCCCCTTCCCAGCATGCCCATGCTTCCTTCCTTTGACTCTGCTTCCCTGTGGGGTGGGCTGGCTGTGCTGACAGGATGGCTGGGAGTGTTGTCCTGGCAGTTGTTTGCCTAAAAGTCCCAAGAGTGTCCCTGTGCTTCACACAACATAACCCAGGGTGGTGGTTCTTTGTGGGATCTTGTGTTAGGATGGGGGCATTGCATTCTACCAGGTGGGTTCTGTGGAGTTTGTGTTGGGGTGTGTGTGAGGGGAGGTGCTTGTGACTATGGTCAGTGCTGCAAGTCCTCCTTCCCACCCAGCTAGCCAGATATCCCACCATGGAACGTGCTTGCATTGCAGGGAGTGTAAGTTGTCTCTCAGGATGTCAGTCAGTGGTGTCCTGCTGTTTGTTGGTGCACAGTTGGCAGCAGGGCCTTGTGCTCCCCACAGCAGTAGCCAGTGTCAGCCATCTTGTGAGTCCTTCTCCACTCCCTGTGATGTGAGCATGGTTCAGGGTGGTGTTGATGGGACAGTTGTGGGGGTGAGCTATGTCTGTGACTACGACTCCCATCATGCTATTGCCTCCACCCCACTTCCCAGCATTCCCATACTTACTTGCTTTTGTGGGGAGTTCAGTGTGTGTGGGTGTGAGAGCAATGGCAAGATGGCTGACAGTGGTGTCCTGCTGTTGGTTGGTGTGCAGTACCCAGCATGCCCTTGTGCTCCCCACGACACAGCAACAGTGTCAGACATCTTTGATGGGCCTTTCCACTCTCTGTGGGATGTGCATGCGTGAGTGTGAGCTTGCTGGGCCATGTGGTGGGGGATGTAGAGCTGTGACTACGACTCCCATCATGCTATTGCCTCCTCCCCCTTCCCAGCATGCCCATGCTTCCTTCCTTTTGACTCTGCTTCCCTGTGGGGTGGGCTGGCTGTGCTGACAGGATGGCTGGGTGTGTTGTCCTGGCAGTTGTTTGGCTAGAAGTCCCAAGAGTGTCCCTGTGCTTCACACAACATAACCCAGGGTGGTGGTTCTTTGTGGGATCTTGTGTTAGGATGGGGGGCATTGCATTCTACCAGGTGGGTTCTGTGGAGTTTGTGTTGGGGTGTGTGTGAGGGGAGGTGCTTGTGACTATGGTCAGTGCTGCAAGTCCTCCTTCCCACCCAGCTAGCCAGATATCCCACCATGGAACGTGGTTGCATTGCAGGGAGTGTAAGTTGTCTCTCAGGATGTCAGTCAGTGGTGTCCTGCTGTTTGTTGGTGCACAGTTGGCAGCAGGGCCTTGTGCTCCCCACAGCAGTAGCCAGTGTCAGCCATCTTGTGAATCCTTCTCCACTCCCTGTGATGTGAGCATGGTTCAGGGTGGTGTTGATGGGACAGTTGTGGGGGGGCAATATGTGTGACTGCGACTCCCATGATGCTATTGGCTACACTGACTTGGCCAGCATACACAGAATACCTTCCTTTGAGTGGTCTTCACTGTGTGTTGGTGTTGTTGTGGTGGCTACATGTCTGGATGTGTTTGTTAGTTCTATTTGTGCCACTGCCTAGCTGTAGTTGTAGTTGTGTTTGTACATGTGTTGGCACAGTTGGATGTGACTTTTTTGATGGCATGTGTTGTGTTTATCTGACTGACATACACATTTTGGGATGATTCTGTTCTGGTTGCTGTGTAATTGCTATGAGTGCATGGTTTGACTCTCCCTTGACAGTGATGTGTGTGTTTTGTGGCAGTATATTGTGTACATTTGTTGTGTACTCACCAGGCTCTGGGATGTCCTCTAGTCCAAATACGCTCACTGGCGGAAGGATGGCCCGCACCTTCTCCTCCCAGGGCCTGAGGTATATTGGCTTGGCAGGAGGGCCACTGCCGGTGTATTGGCTGTTGATGTAGTCTTTCTTGAGCAGGTCCCGTACCCTCCTGCGCACGTCATACCACCTGTTCTGCATGTCGCTCTTTGTGCGCCGACATGGTGATTGTGCGTTCACCCTGTTGATGATCCTCTCCCACATCTTGGTTTTCTGGGATATGGGGGTCTGTTGGACCAGTGTGCCAAACAGCTGTGGCTCTACCCTGAGGATCTCGTCTACCATGACTTCCAATTCACAATCTAGGAACTTGGGATTCTTCTTGGGGGGCATGGTGATGGGTGGTGATGGTGAGTGATGTGTGTGTTGGTGTGCAGGTGGGGGTGTGTGAGTGTGTGTTTTGCTGGGTGTATGTGAGGTAGGTATTTGTTGGTGTACTGATGGTGTGTGGCTTGTGTGAGGGATGAGCTGTGGGTGTGTGGTTGCTTTCTCTTGGGTGCTGGCAGTGGAATGGCATTTGCAAGGGCTCATGGTTGTGATTTGTGTCCTTTATATAAGTGGAGTTGTGGGTGTGTCTTTGTTCTCTGTCCCCCCCCAGTATTTATTGGCTTGGTAATTGCTTGTTTGGCCTTTTTTGGGTGATTTTTCCTTTGTGCTGTCTGTGTATGTTGGAAACGTTCTTGTGACCGAGTCGGACCCTGCATTTGTTTCGTACGTTATTCTCCGTTTCGTTCACGCTGTGTTTGTGCAGTTTTCTATGCTGCGTATGCGTCGGTCGCAGTGTTTTGTGTTGCTTCGGCTCGGTTTTGTATGCGTGTCGGTCGTGCGGCTTGGCCTCCGTCCGACTCGCTCGTGGTTTTCGCACCTTGCATCGTACTTTGCGGTTTGGAGTTCGCATGTGCGTTTCGGTCGGATTTGTTCCGGGTGCGTGTCGGTCGGTTGGATTCGCGTGTTTTTCCGGCCGGATTGCTGTTTTCCTTGCGGCTCGGTCGGTCGACTTGGTTTCGGTACGTGTCGGTCGGATTTTTCACGCCTTGCATCGTACTTGGCGTGTCGGGCGCCACAGGTACGTGTCGGTCGGTATTATTTCCGGATCCGAGTCGGTCGGTGCTTTTTCCGGCCCGAATCTGAATCGACCCCACAGTCCCCAGTGCTGCGGGTCGAAGAACTTGAAGTCTTTGCTGTTCCTGAGACTTCGTGAACAGGGGGCAAGCTCTACCTCAAGCCCTTGGAGAGACTCACAAATTATTTATTTATTTATTTAGGGAGTTTTATATAGCGCTGGCCTGACCCTAGGGTATCGGAGCGCTTTACAGCAGATACATTGAATAGAGTCATAAAACACAAAACAGAAGAGCAACACATTAATAGAGTCGGAACAGTCTCAGTCTTCGGAGTCCTTCGAAACCTTGGAGTTAGAGCAGTGCGCGGTGTCAGCTGGCTGCTCCGATTGATCCTATCCAACCCCTAGGGAGCGGTTGAGGAACAGGATTTTGAGTTGACTTTTGAATTTTACAAAGGAGGGAATGGTTCTGATGTGAGGGGGAATAGGTTGCAGAAAGTCCAGTCCAGGCCTTCCACTGCCCAAGACAGAAGCAGCCACTGCAGGTCAGCCCAGAAAAGCACCCAGCAAAGCAGTCGTTCCTTTTCGCAGCTTCTCCGGCTCTTCTTCTTGGCAGTTTTCTTGTTCCTGATGAGTTCTGAAGTTCAGGGGTCTGGGACTCAGTATTTGTATCTAAAAATCCTTTGATCTTTCAGGCAGAGGGTGTCTGTGCCCGGCCAGAACCAGTTCTGCCTTCTCTGGTGTGATTTCCTGGCATGAGGTGGAGACGGCATTGTCAAAGGCAGACCAGGCCCTTTGAGGTGCAAGGAAATCTCCTCCCCCTTCCCCCATCGCAGCCCAGGTCTATTCAGCCCTTTCCTGACCTACCTAGACTATCTGGAGCCCCTCCGGCCCCCCAGCCTTCTGTCATTCAAAACCCAGACAGGCAATCCACATTCCAGCAGAGGCACACGGGATGACTGAGCAAGAAAATACCCACTTTCTAAAAGTGGTATTTTCAAACGCAGAATGTAAAAATCACCTTCACAAAAAGATGCATCTTTAGATTCTGAGTTCAGGCATACAAAATTTTATTTTCTTACCAAATTCCCTGGGCCAGTTGTGTTTATAAGATGTTATAAACAAACCTCCCATTCTGTCCTATGGGGAACTGGTAGCCTTGCAATAGTGAAGAACGAAATTGGCTGTAATTCACTATTAGGACATGCCACACACACCAGGGCATGTCCTACCTTTCACATACATTGCACACTGCCCACATGGGTACCTTGGGCCGACCTGAGGGATGTCTGACATGTAAGAAAAGGGAAGGTTACGGACCGGCCAGTGTGTGCACTGGCCAAGTCGACATGGCAGTTACAAACTGCACGCAGACTCTGCAATGGCAGGTCTGAGTAACCGTTTTCAGGGCTACTCACGGGGGTGGCACAACCAGTGCTGCAGGCCCCCGGGTAGCATTTGATTCACCGGCCCTGGCACACGAAGTGCACTTTACTAGGGGCTAACAAGTAAATCAAGCATCCAATTACGGAAACACCAATTCATAACACAATTTACACTGAGAGCATATGCACTTTAGCACTGATTAGCAGTGGTAAAGTGCCCAGAGTCCTAGAACCAACACAAACAGGTCAGGGAAAAATAGGAGGAAAAAGCAAAAAGTTTGGGGATAACCCTGCAAAAAGGGCCATTTCCAACAATATGGAAAATGATAAAATACCTAGGGGTCTAAGAATACTTATCTTCCCCACGTTTGAGGCCCTTGATCAAGAGTCATTAAAAGATTGGGAGGGCAATCTCCAGAACGCATCTTATAGCATGATGCGAATCTTGATAAAACATGCAGAGAAAAAAGGTAGTAAGCTGCAAACTGAAATCGAGTTACTGGAAAAGGAAATAGAGTCCTCTGATCTAAAAGAGGCCATTAAGAAAAACTATGATATTCTTGAAAAAGTGTTGGAGGGTAACTAAATTTATTTACGGGATAAGAAGGTGAAAAAAATAAGAAGGGACGATAAGGATTACAAGGAGGGCAGAATATATACCTTGCACATAAATACTATAACATGAAGATACCAGGAGAAGTAAAGAGATCCCGGGAGGAATCACTGGAGTTAGGATCTGCGAGTAGCAGAAGTTCCCTAACATCTGTGACAAGCTCTGTCTCGACTGAAGACACACCAGGTGTCTCAAGACCAGATAATCAATCTACTTTTTAGGTGGAGATGGAAAGGCTGAGACTAGGAGTAAAAACTACAACAAAGGACAAAAGACAAGAAAGGGTGGGAGGAGATGGCAAAAACAAAAAGAATGATACACAGGGAGTAACAACAAGGTCCGAGAAGAACTAGATTGACAACCTTAGGAATTTGGTGGGAATATGGGCATGCAAATTGAGCGGAATATAAACGTGGCAACAGGAATTAACAATTGTTAATCTCTTTAATCGCACTTTGTCCGAAAATGAATTAAAAGTACTGAGTAAAGGTTTGGGGTTTTGTCCCACACAGCATGGTAACTATGTTGGTGTGTTTGTTGACTTATACAAATTTGTTCGATTATTAAAACAATCTGCAATCCTTTTCAGCCTGTTCAAGCTGTTACATTCCAACTTTCCCCTATTCAAACTGTATCTGATTTACATGATTTACAGCTGTTGTTGTCTTTACAAGATGATACACCCACAGATATGAATACTTTGAGAGCTGAACTGAACATCACTGAAAATGTATCCATTGATAGAGGTTTAAAAACACGCTCCAAGTTCACACCGGTAGGAACACACCAAAATATTGTCATCTTTAGGGAAAAGGTTTCTAAGGACGTTTACAAAACTACTTGAGCGCCCTGTTCCCCCAAATAGGATTACCCATAATTTGAGTGTGGCTGAAAGATCAGCACTGAGGGAGTTACAATCTGACTTCTCAATTGTAATCAGGGAGGCAGACAAGGGGGAGAATGTAGTTGTAATGCACAAGACTTACTATATGCAGGAGATCAATCGGCAACTTGCGGACATTACCTGCTATACAAAGGTGACACATAATTCCACTAAACCCCTCACCTCCTGTATTAACATGAGGCTGGTGGATTGGCATGAAAGTTGCCTAATAACTGATGAGTAATTCAACTACCTGATGGTTAGGGAACCTTGTTTTCCCTGCATATACATACTACCCTAAATACAAAAAGGGGGTTCTTTCCCGCCAGGCCGACCTATCATTTCAGGTGTCAACTCGCCAACAGAAAGGCTGTCTGAATACGTGGACAAATTCTTACAACCATTTGTCCGCAACTTACCGGCATATATCAAGACAGCAAGGATATTTTAAACAAATTGGATGAGATGACATGGTCTGATGACCTTCATTTTGTAAACATGGATGTGGTGAGCTTATATACCTGCATCAAAAAAGAGTTTGGTATCAAGGCGGAAGAATTCTTTCTGGGACAGAGGACAGCAGATCATTTCAAACACAATACTGTACTGGTGGAAATGATGGACATTATACTGTCCAAAAAGGTCTTCCTACATGACAACCAGTGGTACCATCAGGTACAAGGGACTGCGATGGGTTCCAGGTTTGCTCCCGCTCATGCCGAGCTGGTATGAGCGGGAGTATGCCCGGAGACGCTTCGCTTCCACTTGTATTGAGCATGTCGTGTTTTGGGGCAGATACATTGATGATATCATAATGCTCTGGAATGGAACGATTGATCGGCTTATGGCCTACCACAAGTTCCTTATTGACAATCCCTATAATATACGTCTTACGATCAACCACAGCAGGGAACGTCTTGAATTCCTTGATATCTTGTTTTATGTGGAAAACAATCATATACAGAGCACTATGTTTTGCAAGGCTACTGCCTGCAACAGTACTCTCCATGCCTCAAGTGCACACCCCAAACATGTGGTCAACAATGTTCCCTATGGTGAAATGGTGCACATCAGAAGAAACTGTAGCTCAAGGAGACATTTGCCACAAATATTGAGAACACTAAACACCGCTTTCTTAAGCGGGGCTATGTAGCAAAACATTGGAAAAAGCTGAGAAAAGAATTGCTAAAGTAACTAGAAGTGACACCTTGAAAGGGAATGCTCAGAAACGAACAGTTCCACTCGGATATAATAATCAGTAACACTTAGACTTTCATCCTTAAGTGTACTTTTCAAATCAGTTTCTTCTGTTTTTAGGAACAAGCTCCTGATGAAGGGCGTTGCCCGAAATGCATTGGGCACCATTTTGATTATGGATTAACAAGTTTATGGATATATATTTTGGACGGATTCAATAGAAATGAAGAATTATAATGAGAAATAATAAAGTCAACTTGATAACAAAATTAACTTGGAAGATAAAATTTCTTACGAGTGCGGCTTGGGGACGCTACCTATTGTGTAAGGGAAGCGCTACTATAAAGCAGAAATGAATCAGACCATTCTTGTTGTCAATCAACACACAGTATAACAGACGCAGTAGTAGTGTTTATGGCATCTTGAGAAAACATTGGAATCTCCTCATGGACATACCTGGACTAAAGGACACTATTTCCAAAACACCAAAGGTGACATATCATAGGGGCATGAAACTCAGGAACTGGCTCTGTCCCAGTTACATTGTGACGCAGAAATCGACTACATGGCTGTCCAATACAGCAAAGGGTTTTTATACATGTAGGGATTGCAACGTATGTACCCTAGGAAGAGATAAGACCAAGTCATTTGGTTACAACATAGCAAGGGTATATGACGTCAAATGCCACATAAACTGTAAAACCAAGTTTGGCACATACATCTTTGGTTGCCCATGCAATAAGATTTATGTGGGCAGCACCATTAGACTGCTAAAATTGCATATCCAGGAACTTAATTGTGCCATAAGAAAAAGGGACTTGAAATATCCTCTGACCTTTTACATGCGGGAACACCATGCCCATTGTGATAACATCTGGTTCATGGTAATTGATCACATACCTCCTAACCCTAAGGGGGGGGATAGGGAACTTTCCCTGAGACAAAATGAAGCAGGTTAGATTTTCAAATTACGTAGTGTTGAATTGGGTCACAATTCCGAGGAGGAATTTCCTTATTTTTTATAGATTTTTCATGCAATTCCTCCAATCTCTATGTTTTTGCCTGATAACATGCTACCTCTATTTATTTATGTATGTACGCATATGATGTATCCACAAAGATTGCCCCCACTGGACTGGCTATAATCTTCAGCCATTCCCATCTACTGCCCCGTTTGGCTTGGCCACCTTAGCCCATTTACTTTCAGGTTTGGACTAGTATGTTATATAGCCCTCAAAGTATATCCTTTAGGGACCCACTGGAGATCCTATGTTAGCCTCTTTGGGTGCAGTACGTTCCAGGTGCTCTCCCCTTTGGGTGCCATTTGGGTGGTGCTCGTTTACGCACCCGATTCTGGTGATTGCTGTTGGTTGCCAATTTAATTCATACATCTCCCAGTACCCTTGTCCCTCATTTTAAAATTATGATTCGCGGTTACACCCACACTGACTCTTAAAGTGATTATCTCATTTGGCCCCACACAAATATGGCGCCCATGTTGACAGCTCTTTCTTGTTGTTTTTAGATGTTTTCCTTTTGTATTTCCTTCTGTTTCCCATTTACATGGTTGCCCCCCTTCAACCATATTTTTGCCTGACATATCGTTATTGTGGAAAATGTTGGAAGGAATACTCTTGTCTTGTTATTATCACCTATTCCCAATGTTTGCCATAGGATTTTGATAGTATTATGGTATATACTCAATATGGCGCGATGTTTTGCCACTGCTTCCTCTGACTTTTGTAATATGCTTAGGACTTATGCATCCATATCTCCTTCTAAATGGCCGCCCCCGTTTGCCATGCCCAGTTTGATATTCAGGTCTCGCGGTAACTTTTTATCACAGTTGCTCTGTGAACACTTGATATACTGCTTTGCAGTATATTGCAGGGTATAATTTGGAAAATACCTTGTTTGTCGTATTATCATTACCTATCTACGATACGACTAACACTGTCCGCTATGCGAATGTAAAAATATTGGTTTGCGTCACATATTCTCAATTATTTCGGTCAGGCTCACTTTTCTATTCTTCTTTTTGACCGTCATCCTGCCATTGTTTGCCTTATATTATATTTGTTTTTTCTGCTTTATTTCCTCCAACATGGCTGCCCGTAGTTGCCATTTTACAAAGCAAGCCATACTGGTCTCACGTTACACACCCACACAGGTGTGTTACATCCCCGAATGCAGGCGGTTACTTTAAATTCTAGGTGAGCCCTCCATTCGTGTTCTATTGAGCCCACAGTATTGTGTGGGTCTCAGTAAGGCGCAGACGTTTGTTTTCCACATTCCCATCGTTTGCCCTAGGGGTTCCCCTGCCTCTTGTATACCCCATCGTTACATGGTAGTATAATTAAATTGGATTATGTAACAACTCCCGGTTTTATTATTTATGTCGGGAGGTCTTGCTCTTAGGGTGTGTGCGTCATTAGTTTTGAGCAAATTTTATTATATTCTTTTTCTGCAGTGGTATTGTACCTACTCCCTCCATGCTTGGGGGTGGTAGGAGCTATTGTGTGTATGTTTCTTAGGTTGGGCTCTTAATATTTGGGACTATACATATATGGTATTTTCACTTCTCTTTTGCCAAACAAAATTATGATATCCTATTTTTGCGGTTTACACATGCACATGTACAGCATTTTTTATATAAAGGCGGATGATTCTTTGTTGCAACCGCTTCCCCATTTCCGTTTTCATTTAGCCCATCGTCCTGCGTACATCCTTATTATGCACTTACCTTGGTGAGGTTTGCAATGTGTCGCATTTTCATCTCATTGACATTTATGTCTAGTGATTGTCCTAGGTGTTGGGGGTTTCCCTTGCCTCTTTCCAAGCCCACTCAATACGCCGCATTGTGGCACGCATGTCCTGTCGTGTAGTTCCTATAGTACCCTTGTAGGACATGCGCGTTTGGATAACATACACTGTGGTATTGGTGGCAGACTAACTCTGAGCACCCCCACCGCGTATGTTAGCCTGTTTGCATTAGCTAGCTCACAGTGCCACTAGAATCTCCTCTTATCGGGGAAAGAATAGTTTCTGGCAACCTCAGAACATGACAACCCTGATCCCTCAAGATCGTGGAAACAATGTACTAATTTTCGCTCAGTCACTCGTGCTTTCTTATCGGGTCTCAGAGATACACAGAATAAACAGGCTGGGCGTTTCAATAAGTATTTATTGAACAGTTGTTATTCTTGTGTAAAATATATGAGCTGCGACAACCATTAGACAGTAGCAGAGATATATGATCAGCAGTACGATGAATATAAAAAGATAGTACAGTTCTACCATTTTGCAATAAGCATGATTACATACATGGATATAAAATGCAATATAAAAGTGTGCGTACTCCTACGATGCCTATCTAGATGTACCTAAATGTACCTAGCATGTGAGTAGGTGTAAAAGCCAAGAATCCCTCTAGGATTTAGTCGAACCCCATTACCTGAAGTGTGAGAATGTAGAAGCCCTTCTTGGTCTCGGATTGGACACCCCGCAAGGGATGTTCAGACCACTGTCAGCTGGAGCATCTGCATGCAGGAGCCTCAGCGTCTGTGGTCAGTGTGTCGGCCTGGAAGTCTTGGTTCCCTCTGCCTAGAGATAGCGAGATGTGCTATATTTATGCAGAAAGTATCTAGGGCTCCTTTGTCCGTTGTCTCATGTATCAGCCATTGTTGGATTTGAGGATGACGTATGAGATGAACCTTGTGGTTAGATATGGTGGGGAAGGTGGTGTAGCCCCTGTCCTCTTTCCAAGAATCCTCATGAATATTCATGCATTCAGTATGAGTTCATGATGCAGCTATAGTACGCTATTGTTCAGGGAAAAACCCTCCTTCTGCACCCAGGACTAAAACTAGGTAAAGGTTCAATCCTAAATGTTCGTGACTGTGGAGTATAGGGGAGGTAATGTAGGTTAAGGTGTAAGGATATTACCCTGGCCTACATTAGGGTACCTATGTGAAACATAACACCCACTCCTCTTCCGAAAGGTCAACAATGATGAACACTGTTAGTCAATTGCTCGTTATACGGGGGTATAGCGCATAGTCATGTTAAAAAACATTATCATTTAAAACCAAATTGGTCTAAAAATAATTGTTTAAAAGTTGTTTTAAAAACAGTCTAAAATAGCAAAAAAGTCATTTCAGAATTTGGAAAAGTCACTCTTGAGCCAGAGTCTTGCTTGAGTCCATTTATACTAGATGAAGCACTACAAGCGATAGAAGGCCATGCTTTCTCATTGAAAGTGTCAATTTTGAGGAAATGTTCCAAATTTAGATTATTATGAAAAATAAAAAGAAAAATGCCTGATTCTTTCCCAGCACACGATGAGCCAATTATAGATTAAGAATCCTGGCCGGGAGACAAAACATCATCGCTGCTTGCTGCTGCAGGGGACGGTCCTTGTAACACCTCGCAGAGTACGTCGATGGAGCACAGATGATATTCAGGATATTCAGGACTGCCAACAGCTGGTGTTGCGGCAGACGGTGCTGTAGTCGATACCTGGGTACTAGTGGTGCTAGTGGTGCTAGTTGAGGAGCTAATTCTCAATCTAGTTGTTAAAGGCACCTGCGAGTTTTCGAGGAATGCAGTCAGCAGTATAGGAATACGCTGGGGACACACCCGAACATGGGACCGCAAGGGTTCCAGCCTGTCAGATAGATCCGCAGGCGTGTCCGTCGCAAATGTCAGACAGAGGTCCAACACGCATTCGTCACCGCAAAACAGGCATCGAAGTACAGGTAAGATGCAGTCCATCCAGACTGGTCTAAATGACAGGAACCAAGAGGCACTCAAATCCCGTAGGCGAGGTGTGCCCAGATGCTGTACCATGCGTTCACGGTATTTATGCTCCAGGAGCGCTTTTGCCATCTCGTTGGTGATAGGGCCGTCCATTGCGTAGCAAATAGATGACAATCAGGATTCCCGCTATTGATAGCAGGATCAGAGGTAGACCTCCAAAAATGCTTCCAAATACGGAGTGTATAAAGTTTGGAATGACTCTGAGGATCGTCTGAAAGGTGCTCAGAAGTCCTGACCCTATGGACTTAAATAGATGTACAATACCGCTCGTATCGGACATATTAAAGATACGACCTACCACTTCTGCGAAATGAATGGGGCAGTTTGTACGTATAAGTCCCTGTATCTCACTCGATGTCCTTGCGATTTGAAGACCAAAGGTCTCTCAGGCGGAGGGTAAGGGTACAGATTGCTGTAAAAGCATGGCTTTCAGTCTGCTTAAAGTATCAAATTGTATAAAGGAAACATTCAATGAAGGCCATAACGGCGTCTCCCTGACTGTATTTGTTGGTGGAAACTTTTAACGGGATCACGCGGTGGGTTGAATTCTCATCCCATCCGGCATGATTTTTGGATAGTGCTGGAGCTAGGGCGATTGCCCACTCCTGTGCATATGCGTGTTTAAGATGTATGGGAACAAGGTCGGAGAAAGCTGGAAAAATTACTGTTTCTCCCCTAGGGCACTCCATGACGAATGCTGGCGGCCAATCGTCTTCTGCTAATAGGATGTCATAACCAGATGACAGATTTTACCAAAAAAGACATTTAATTTTCCTGGGCTTGTCCCCCTCCATCTGGAGTGTTACCTCGTGTAACTTATGTGGGACGCTCACCCTTGTGTCTGGTGTTTCCACCATGATGTAATCATTCAAGACCGCTGTCACCAGAAAATCCTTCAGGTTCTGGCGAGCTATTGTCACTTCTGCCGCGCTGCCTAGCATCGTCAGAGCCCATTCCCCGTTCAGGAGTTGCATCCTCAGAATTCTTGGCATGTCTGATTTTTAGACCTGCAACTTTCTTTTTCTTAAATTGAGGTTTTGATTTTGGCTTTTCTTCCTTTTTAGAAGTGTAGTCTTGAGCGTGTTGCTTGTCTTTGGACTTCGTACGCTCTTCTCTGTGTTCTGACCGTCCTTCTATCTCGGAGTTTTTCTATGAACCCAGAAAGGAACGAGAGGAACGTGTATCAGTATCCTGATACCTGTCAGGTTTCCTAATATTATCCCTATTCCTGAGATTGTACCTCTTTTCAGAGTGCTCCTGAGGAGGAGATCTTCCTCGGGATTGAGATCTTGTGTCTTTAAAATTTTGTTGATTTTTATTATCCCACTTCTTTTTAGAAGAAGTAGGTGTCTGCTTAGTAGTGTCCTTTTCTGGACTGCCCATCAGTTGTGGTTTTGAAGCTTTTCCACCCAAACTGTCTCTGCCTAGTTCTGCGTATGCAGTTTCAATTATTTTGGGTAGTTCGTGTTGTTGGTCCAACGGATCGAACTCCCTTAGGCGTTGGCGGATGGCCACTAAAGCTGCTTCCTCTTTAATATTAGGTAGTATTATGGCTGACACCTGCTCGTAGTTATGTAATAACTTCATCCCTAAGTTTAGGGCAGGTTCTGCTCCGTATTCATTTTGTATTTGTCTTAATACATCAGGTATTACTGCTAAGGAAGGAATACCATAAGTTCTGGTATATATGGCAGCGAAGACTGTACCCCAAGAGGTACAATCCTCCATTTGTGGTGTTATCCCCATGGGCAAGCAGATTGTTAGCATTCTGTGTTTTTCCAACGGGGTAGTATTTGGGAATACTGCCTCGAGCTGAGTTATTTTCTGAGCTACCCAGAATGGTATTTGTTCACGTTTCGTGGGCATTTTGCCCATTACTGCGTGTAATGTTTGTGGAGTTATTTTAGTTGCTGTACCCTGAGATTGAGTTCCATTTATTGCAACTGGTGATGGTTGGACTGTGAGGGTCCTCATGATGTATTGTCTCATGTTTCTGTAAATTTTAATTAAATCTTTGTGTTGTATGAGTAAGTCTGGCTGTGGCATTGTTTTAATGTCAGGATGCGGTGTGTAAGCCGCTAATATTGGCCATGTTGCCCCGTCTGCTCCGAGCGGGCCAAATCTTACTCTATTTCTTATGTGGGGTAGGGCGCCTTTAAACCAGAAAAACTGTTCCTGGTAAGTTAGTGGAATCTCTATGTCCTCAAAAGGAAAATATTCCCGTGGTGCATCTCCTTCTGTGTAAGAGTGAAATGTCTGTGTTCTTGCATCTGCTGCTGGGAATGTAACCCACGAATAAAATACCTCTGTTTTGTTTGATTCGTGTGCCTCTATCATGAAAACTACTAAGCCACCCCTAGCTGATAAGCCATATTCTAGTAGTTTCAGGGTGACAGTACATCTGAAATTAGGTGCAATTTGTATTGAGTTTGCATCCTCCTCATCTGAGGGGGGGAGTGGTTCTAGTAGTGGGTTTAAACCCATGTCTACGACTGGAGTAGTCATAATTGTGTTATGAACACAAAATAACTTTTCAAGGAAACAAAGATAAGGTTTATTTGCACAAATGTTAGGAACAAAATGTCCTTCAAGCTTGATTAACCAACAGCCAATAAATAGGATTTTTAGCCTACTCAGCTGTGGTGGACTTTGTGCCCTCTCACTCCAAACGTCTCTGGAATATGTGAGTAGGGGTCTCTGAGATTAGCACGACTGAACTACTCAGCTTCTACTGTTAAATTAGTGCTCAACAAACATTTGCGGTGCCATGTCGTGTAGTTCCTATGGTACCCTTGCAGGACCTGCTCGTTTGGATAACATACACTGTGGTATTGGTGGCAGACTAACTCTGAGCACCCCCACCGCATATGTTAGCCTGTTTGCATTAGCTAGCTCACAGTGCCACTAGAATCTCCTCTTATCGGGGAGAGAATAGTTTCTGGCAACGTCAGAACATGACAACCCTGATCCCTCAAGATCGTGGAAACAATGTACTACTTTTCGCTCAGTCACTCGTGCTTTCTTATCGGGTCTCAGAGATACACAGAATAAACAGGCTGGGCGTTTCAATAAGTATTTATTGAACAGTTGTTATTCTTGTGTAAAATATATGAGCTGCGACAACCATTAGACAGTAGCAGAGATATATGATCAGCAGTACGATGAATATAAAAACATAGTACGGTTCTACCATTTTGCAGTAAGCATGATTACATACATGAATATAAAATGCAATATAAAAGTGTGCGTACTCCTACGGTGCCTATCTAGATGTACCTAAATGTACTTAGCACGTGAGTAGGTGTAAAAGCCAAGAATCCCTCTAGGATTTAGTCGATCCCCATTACCTGAAGTGTGAGAATGTAGAAGCCCTTCTTGGTCTCGGATTGGACACCCCGCAAGGGATGTTCAGACTACTGTCAGCTGGAGCGTCTGCATGCAGGAGCCTCAGCGTCTGTGGTCAGTGTGTCTGCCTGGAAGTCTCGGTTCCCTCTGCATAGAGATAGCGAGATGTGCTATATTTATGCAGAAAGTATCTAGGGCTCCTTTGTCCCTTGTCTCATGTATCAGCCATTGTTGGATTTGAGGATGACATATGAGATGAACCTTGTGGTTAGATATGGTGGGGAAGGTGGTGTAGCCCCTGTCCTGTTTCCAAGAATCCTCATGAATATTCATGCATTCAGTATGAGTTCATGATGCAGCTATAGTACGCTATTGTTCAGGGAAAAACCCTCCTTCTGCACCCAGGACTAAAACTAGGTAAAGGTTCAATCCTAAATGTTCGTGACTGTGGAGTGTAGGGGAGGTAATGTAGGTTAAGGTGTAAGGATATTACCCGGGCCTATATTAGGGTACCTATGTGAAACATAACAGTCCTATGCCACTGCTCCCACTATATTTTGTTGTGTGGTGGGAGTTCTTGCTCATGGAGCTTATTTCTTACCCTGTAGTGGGCCATTTTCTACTCCCTCCTTGTTGCGAGGGGTGGGTAGTAGCTCATTCGTATAGTTCCTTGGTTGGGCACATACTTATGATATGATTATTCTCTTAACTTTTTGTCTTTTGTCTTTGCTGTACTTACGTATTTTCATTGTTAAACCCTACATACAATGTATAAATGTTCATTATAGGTTCTGGTTTTGTTTTAGGGTTTATGTACCCTTGGTCTCCTTAGTTGGAAACTCCAGGAGTGGACTCACCCTCATTGACTTTCTATATTACCTCTTTCTGAATGGCTCTTCTTACATAGTAAGTATTGATGTACGTCGTCCCTGAATCTGCACATGCTTTAGTGGACATGCCTTAGTTAACTGCATTTCTTTCACATTTTCAGCATTGGGATCGCGGTAACTTATACATGATTAGACTTCGCTCAACCCTTACATTTGGATGGGTGAATCAGAGGCATTACCATCACGTACACCTATCAGACGCTTGGTGGGTATCATATAAACTCACTTATTTATTGCTCAAGTATTATAAATGATTCCTTCCTCTCTCCAGGGTATTTCTTTCTCTTTTTATCATGTTATCCTACCATGATACTCTTGTCTTCTTTATTCTGTTCTACTTTTCTGGTCTTCTGGTTTTGGATACCTGTGTCTTTACGATCATAAACCCTTCACCGCCTTTAGTAATGGATGTTTTGTTCACCAAGTGTAATAACGTACATTACCCTTTTGCTTTCCCCACACTCTTTAGAGTTATCACATTTTCGCATCTTTGGGAATATTTGTATATGTGTGTACATAAGAGCACATTTTTTGATTATTGGACACCGTATGATGTCCCGTGTCATGACCCCAGAAGTTTCTTCCAGTATCATATGAACCTTTTAAAAAATATTTATGCAGGTGTGTTAAAATAAGAGGACATCTTCCTTCATTGGACACCACTGGGTGTCCCTGATTAAGCTTTCAAAAAATGCCTTACAGCACTATATGAATCCTTTTATAAAATATTTATATAGAGACTGTTTGATTTATGTTGTACCTTGTTTCCTTTTGTCTTCTTGACGGTATCTACATGTGTTAAAATATGAACTAATAATATTTTTATGGTTTTGTAATCTCTGTTAATATATACAGATTGTTTGATTTATGTTGTCTTGTTTCTTTTTGTTTTCTTGACGGTATCTACATGTGTTAAAATGTTAATTAACATTTCCATGGTCCTGTTAACTATGTTAACATACAGGTCTAATGTATGTGTATATGTATATAGGTTTTAAGATTGTATGTCGTGTTTTTAGTCTTTTGACATATATTTTATCATATTTATATATGTCCATATGTGTTACCTTGCAGCCCTGAAGAAGTCCAATGTTTTGGACGAAACACGTTGGCTGTTTTCTGCTGTACATACATCCCATATGTGAATATAACTGAATAAAAAGAAGATTTGAAATGCATCTCAAGAAATAGAATTGTATTTACTGGTTACTCTAATATATAACTGTTGCTTGGTGCACCTTTGTATCTTGTCTGAATCTGTTTAGTCCTGTTAGGACCGCACCTTGGCAGTGGGTGCTTGAACTGTGTGCACAATGCCAAGTACATGGCTTTTCTTTTCTTCATAATACATTGGGGATATCAGGATAGGTGCGATCTCTTTTAAGGGTTCCGCTCTCGTGCTTAGGTTAGAGTGTGTTAATTACATTTAAATATATATGCTTACCATTATAACATCAATATTTTGGTCCTCAACAATTTTATAATTAGGGCTCCCGGTTTTATGGTATTTATTTTTGTAACATTTCTGTCGGTATTGATTGCTATTTATATTTTGCCCATCTTATTGACATTTATCCATATTTATTTTGTGTTTTGGGAAAAAATTGAGTCACAAAATGGTATATTTCCACATTTATGTAACTGATGAACATGCATTCATACCTTGATGACTGTTGCATTTAAGTAAATTAAGCAGCCAAATATAAAAAAAAACACTACACCCACAGGTAAATATTATAATTATACTTTATATATATACCGTGATCAAGGTCTCAGGGAGACCAAAACGCGTTGGTTCTGTTGTTTCCATGGATTGCTTTTGGAATTGTTGAAAACCTTTGATGAAGTAAAAAGAACTTACAAATTCCCCTGGAGTGTGGCCCATTTCTTTTTCTGACGGGAGAAGAGTGTTGAATGGATTTCGGCTGGGCTCGGCCGAGGGGCGCCGCACCGCCGCAGATCGTCGTAATGAGCCAGCAAAGGTGAGCGACCTGGTGTGAGATATATATATATATATATATATATATATATACCTGTATTTAAGGCAATCGTATCCTGTTTTTCAGTATTTTCCACTTTTAAAAATAAATACAGAGAGGAAACACAATGGGCCCGATTCATAAAGGCAATCTGAAACAAAAGTCCAACTTTATGACTTTTGGTATTCACAGAGGTTATTTACGAGTCGTGTCTTTACGTCCGCAGTTGGGCCCGAATCTCCGCACTCGGGGCGGAATCTCCGCACTCAGGGCGGAATCCCCATAGTCGGGCGGAATCTCAGCACCCGGGCCGGAATCTCCGCAGTTGGGGTGGAATCTCTGGCCGGATGAAGTGTAATCAATGGGACGTAAAGCAATTTTGACAAAAAGGAACATTAGGAAAGTGAGATAAATGGTAGAGGAGGTCATGAAAATCAGTTTGGGCAGGGAAAAGGGTGTGGTCAGACACTACAGCACATCCCAGAAAGGTTTTCTCCTTTGCATCATGGTACATATAGTCCACAATTATTGCATTCATGCATTAGCTTGGCACAGAGCAGTCAGGCTTATTTTAGAGGCAATGTGTACAGTATTTGTGCAATACTTCAAACAGCAATAAAGTAAAAATACCACATAAAAAGGAGCACACACCAAGTTAGAAAAATAGAACTTTCTTTGATAAATAAAACAAGATCAAAACAACAAAAATCCAACTAGTAGAACCGGAGATATTCAATTTGAAAGATTACAGTGAAAATAGCGCCAAAAAGCACAAAGCGCCAACTATGGATATCTGGTCACGCGGACCGGGAGAAAGTCACAAGTTCAGGACGACTGCAATAGAGCACAGGCTGGCTACAAGGAGCCAGTTGGGCCCACTGAACGGAATCTTATCACACACAGTACTTGAGTACTGAAACCTACGGTCCCACTTGCCCTATCTCGGTTAGAAAAATGTTGCGTTGGGTCATAAAAAGATATTTGAGAGGCCGACTCACCCAAAACATATCGTGGCATGCTTCATCATCGGCGACCTCTTGAACTGGGGTAGGACAATGCCACTCCTGCAGATTCAACTGAATTCTGTAGACCTGGGAGTTCTTATATATCTAATTCAGGACAATTGCACTAGTCCAGCTGAAGTCTTAAGAAATAAAAATACCTAGGGGTATACTCAAGGAACTTCCTTTATTATTGAGTAACACCGGTATTGATTAAAACCAAAATGTGTGGTCAATAGATGAAATATAATGATTCATCCGACCATTCAAAATATACAGACTACCAACATGTTTTGACCTATATTTTATGCCAAACGAAAGGTCTTCATCAGGGTAATAGAACTTCCTAGCTATACCGTTCATTCATTCCATGCAAAAAAGGAGAAACTTTCCCACACCTGTTAGACGTCTTATTGGACGCAAACCCATGTGCTACTAAACTACAGGCTTCATGGTTCAGTGTGGGGGGAGCGCCTACTCTGTAGTCACACATTCCTCAAGAGTATGGTGCCACCTATGCACCTAGTCTGGCACCCAGACACTGCCGTATTACCATTCTACACTGCACAGAGTACCTTAAATCCTGGTTTGGGGAACTTTGCGAGGATCCACATCGAAGTTGCGTCACGCGGCTGAAACAATGCATCGGTTCCGAGAAGTGGCGAGGCTGCAATGCAAGGTCCCGCGTCGTCGTCGAAGATCCCGACGACCGGACTTGCAATGTGAAGACCGGCGTCGAGGATACAGTGCGCAGTCGGGGCAATGCAGCAGTTCCAAAGAGCTGTGAGACTGCAATGCGGATTCCGACATCATCATTGAGGCTGTAGTTGACGAGGGATGTGAGGGCCTGCACCAAGGATGCATCGCTCAATCGGGCGATGCAGCGGTTCAGAAGAGTTGTGATGCAAGGTGGGTCGGTTATGCTTGGGTTTGTGCCGCGCAGCAGAGGGGATGCGCCAGTTCTGTCGGATCCACAGAGGCTGGTAAGCACCTTAAGCTTACTTCCAAGGGTCCAGGACTGGGGAGGCACCACTTGGCAGGGTAGCCTCACAGATGGCTGAGTCCAGGTGCAAATAAAAGGTTGTTGGAAGCCTGTTATGTCCCTGAGGCTTCAGATCAGGAGGCCAGCCAACTAGTCCTTGGAGTCACTCTGGGTTCTGGGTTCAAGAGATGTAGGTCCAGTCCTTCTCACCCAGGCAAGACGGCAGCAGGTCAGCACAGCAGATCAGCAGTTCCTTCAGAGCAGCAGTCAGCAGAGTGGCAGTCCTAGTAACAGCACAGCAGTCCTTCTTTTTGGCACAGTATCCACAGCTCCAGAAGTGTACAGAAATGGTGGTGTCTGAGGTCCAATATTTATAGACAGTTGTGCTTTTGAAGTGGGGAGAAACATCTAGAGCAGATGTCTTCAAACTGGGTGGCGGGCCAGCCCTGGGGGGGCTTAAATGACTGCAGGGGGGGCTCCAGGTTCTGGCCAAAAGAAGCGTCATGCTAATAAGAGTCCTTTGCTTTGAAAAAAAATAAATGGCAGTAAGACACTCTGCAATGGGCCATAACTAACATCTTTTGGCATTTATCTCCTGGCTGAGAGTGTGTTTCAAATGAAAAGGGACTGCAAATATTCACCAAACCTCCCTCCTTCCATTTCTGATAATCACACTGTGGATACGTTGACACTTTAGTAAGGTCTAGCTGATCAGAATAGTTTATTTGGCATTCATGTATTTGATTTTTAAAAAAGGTGCAACAGAACTTAACTGCAATGTTTAAATGTGTTAATATTTAGACATATTTAAACATTGCCAATTTAATAGAATAGTTGTTAAAAATTCTGCCCCCCCATGATTTATTTTTCTTTATGCGGGGTGCAGCATAAAAAAGTTTGAAGACCACTGGTCTAGAGGCTTGTGTTGAAGTGCACGTGTTCTGCCTTCCTGGCCCTTGCTCTAGACTAACTAAAGGGGATATGCAGCCTATTCAAGTGTATGTGGGGCTGGGCCCAGCTCCTCCCTCCCATCCTGCCAGTGATGACCCATCTAGTCACATTTAAGCTCCCCATTGTGTGTGGCTGTCTAGGAGGAATACACACAGCTCAACTATCACCCACACCCGTTATGTAACCCAGAGACAGGCTGTAGGCACCAAATGGCTAAGGGAAAAAAATGCCAACTTTCTAAAAGTGCCATTCTTAGTATTGCAATTTAAAATCTGACTTTACCATAAGTTAGGATTTTAAATTAGGATTCCAGAGGCACCAAACATGAACCAGTTTTCTCTTCCCATTTGGAAATTACACATAAAATGTAATAAGGCAAAAAGAGTTTTTCACTACCAGGACATGTAAAACTTAGAAGTACATGCCCTACGTTTTACAAATACTGCACCCTGCCCTTGAGCTGTCCAGGGCCTACCCTTGGGATGACTTATATGTATTGAAAAGGAAGGTTTGAGCCTGGCAAAGGGTTCATTTACCAGGTTGAAATGGCAGTTTAACACTGCACACACAGGCTCAGCAATGGCAGGTCTGAGACATGTTTAGAGTGCTACGTACATGGGTGTCACAATCAGTGCTGGTAGCATTTAATTTACAAGCCCTGGGCACAGGTAATGTCACTTTATTAGGGATGTATAAATAAATTAAAGTTGCCAATTGGGTAAAAACAATTGTTACCATGTTTTTGGCGAGGTGTTTGTATAAACAGCGGTTCACACGGAAATGAATCTCTTTTAAAGTTTCACCATCGGGGAAACAGAAGTGGTCTATGCAGAAAAACAATCTTTAGCAGACATTTAATGTAACAGGGTCTCAGACACAAATTTCATAGAAAAAGATATTATTTTATTGCTTAAAGTATCTTTACTTTTTTCAATAATTAAGAAAAAAAAAGTACAGTGCTCATGCTTTTCAGTGATGGGAAGGTGCAGTGGGGTGTGATGGACGAAGTAACAAACAGTGCATCACTTATAAAAAGACAAATGACTCCTATCTTGATTAATTTTTTAATGATAAAAAGGAGTCTATTTTGGTCTGGTTGTCGACAACGTTTCAACCTCCATTATTCTGACGTCATCATCAGGACAGAGCAAGAGCGCTCAAAGTCTATGGACAAGATTAAAACAAGGAATCAAATATTGAAAAATTGACCCTGGATAGATTTCTCACATATGAACAGACCAGTATGGTCACTTGCTTCTTATATAGGGGCCAAGAGTGACATTAAATGATCAGCAGTGAGCGAATTAGTAGAGCCCATATGTGGATGTGCTGGATAGCCGCTTGCATCAGACCGCTTGCATCTGATTTGGACGGGGGAAACAGCCAATGCCCTCACGGCCAGCTGGCCTGAGGCGAAAACATTAGTTACTCGATGTGGCTGTAACTAATGTTAGGAGAGTATATAATTTAAAATGTAAAAACCCATAAACCTATCCAGATTTGGTATAGGTAACGGTGCAAGAATTCAGAGCCAATGATGCAGTAGCTGATACCAATTGGAAGAACTTACTTAAGGGATAAGGGGGTACCGCAGGCTTCTCAGCAGTACAGGGGTTCCAAAGGAAGGAAAGGACATAGGGCAGAATCCTGTGGAATTAGAAGGCCTCCTTAAGAATCAGGTGGGAAGCTTGAATCACAGCGCGTTTACTACAATAAGAATTGGGGTGCATAAAAGAAAAACTTATTGCATTAATGTGAGAATCACATGTATAAATTGCCGACATAGGAAGTCCAACTGAATGACAGTGGTAACAAATTAATTCCAGGCTGCTGTAAGAAGCGGGGAGAGAGTGCTCCTGTTAGTTACAAGGTACCCGAGCAGGGCTAAAAACCACAGTAATGTCAAATTACTGCTCAGTCAATGGGGTTACCGTGCATGTTCAATGGTGTATTGGTCAAGGCACAGACTCTCTCGGGTGCCGGCGTCAGGCCAGGCTAACTCGAGGCAAAAGGACTCGCGTTAGGGATATTACAACGAGACACACTGGAACGTGCGTGCCGACGTGGCGCGGATTGCCCCACTAGACCATCAGGGAATGGGACGCTATGGATGAAAAATGGCGGACGGACCAAAGGTCATGTTGCATGTCGGCATAATAGAATCTTGCCAGAGATAGAGAGGATGCAGGTATAGATTAGAAATAAGGGTAAAGAAGGACCTTTATCCTCACACCAAAAGAGAAAAAACATTTAGGGGAAGAACAATTTAAAAAAATTAACAAAAACACGACATGTTTTCTAACATATTTAACCAACATTATAGCCAAACTGTGAACATAAATTACAAATTTACATACCAGTTTTATCTAACAAAGCTCAAAATTTTAAAGACAGATAGTAATTACCCAGAGCTTATGAGTAATACTATGAACAGTGTTATGTTGCAGGGAAAGACATGAAATTTCAATTATAAAATACAACTCCATTCTATCCTGTGAGGGGGACCATCTTGAGCTGGGTAACATTTAAAAATCCATTTGCACTCCGTTCGGTTCAGTTGGTGTTGGATGTTACCACCTCTTGTTTGTGGGGCCATGACATCAATTACTTGCCATGAGAAGTCATTCTCATTGTGACCTTTTTCCAGGAAATGCTCCACTAAGGGCGCAGTTGTGATTTTACTACAAATCCTACTTTTATGTTGGAAGATGTGTGATTTGGCTTTTTCAGTGGTTTGCCCAATGTATATTAGATTGCATGTACAGCAAATGCAATAGACAACATTAGTAGCATTTGCAGTTGAAAAGGAAATTCAGGGTTTGGTGGACAGTGTCACAATCAAAGACTTTTGTATTCACTGTCTGATTACATGCTAGCCAGGTACCACATTTGTAGTGACCTTGTATTGGGGGCAGGCCTAGGAGTAGGTGTATCGTGTTGTCTTTCGGTATGACTTTATGGGCTCTAACCAAATGATCTTTGATATTTCGACCTCTTTTAAAGGTGAAAAGGGGTGTGTCAATTGCCAAATACATGGTGGATAGTACATTCCAATGTTTCCTAATGCTTTTGGTTAGTTTATTCAGTGATAGGGTAAAAAGTGGTAACACAAGTGATTCTGTTGTTCGTTGTGTTTTTTTAATCGCCATGGCGCCTGGTTCACGGACGCCATGCGCATACGTTTAATATGCACCGGCGCTTTCATCATTATTACTTTAGCATTACCATTTATGTGCACGGCCGCCCGCCGTGCTTTGTTTATGCAGTAAGATGTCCAACACGTTTTAAACATGATAGATGCTGAAACGCTTTTTAGCATAAGTCCGTGCACTCCACCCCGAGCCACTTTGTGCTGTTTCTCGATCTGGTTACATTTGAATCGTTGCGGCACAGACCCGATTTTTAAAATAAAGAAGGCATAGAGGCACATATTTGTTGGGCAATATTGCTATGTGTTCGCAGCATACCTTTCAGCCTGTGTTCTGTTACCAGTCTGCAGCGAGGTGCTCCGGTGGCCTGTCCCATCTATAAAATACACAAACACACATTACTCGCCCCAACCAGTCCTGTTAGGCAAAAAAGTAGGGCGGGAACGTCTGCCAGGTGGCTGCTTGTGATACAAGCACTTTTATTAGATGGCCGGCCAGCGCTGTGAGGCAACAAATATTTTAACTGGATGCTCTCCTGACAGGCGCCCCCCGTGCCTAGGGGAGGGGCGCCCTTAGTAGCGCCACGGGACTGGGCCTCCTCCGCGGCCGAAAAGGGGGCTGGATGAGGTGATGTCATTGGGATGCGCTGGAAGGATATTTAAGTCCGCACCCCGGGATCTTCAGCCTCTTTGTCCCCTTGGACCTCCGGCAAGCTGCAGGGGCGTGTCGTCGACGAGGAGAGAGTTCCAGTCGGCGGTGTGCCGAGTGTGGCACGGGAGGTTTGAGGGGGCCTAGGCGTAGTGTGTCGCCTATGTAATAGGGCGTTAATATTCGGTTTAAAAATAATAGATTTTACGATAAATGTATTAAGCGCCAGGAGTGGCGGAACTCGTTTCGCGCCGAGATTAGCGGGGGCGCGCCTTGGTCTAGGAGCGGCGTGCAACTATGGGGTTCGTCTCGGTGGCGGTATATATTTAAATATATATAAATAAATATTTCCTCTTAGATGCCCGCATAGAACACTGTTTGCAGCAGAGCATTTCGTAGGGTCGATTGAAAGTGCGTGGTGAAGGATTAAGGGGCCGCGTCGGAGTGGAGGCTGCGCCGTTACAGAAGAGATGCAGCTCGTGGTACGAGGCGTCCCGCTGCTATATGCGGGGGACGCACCCTCGTTATAGTTGCGCGGTGAGAGTCAACAGTTTATGAGGCGTTTAGGCGGGAGGTAAGGGTAGTTACCGGCATAATCAACGTTCACTGCTCGCGGGGCCGCGCCACAGTGGGGATCGCGCCCGTTGCGCCTTGGTTCACAGGGTGGATTGAGAGCGCGCGGTGAAGGGTTGGGGGGGCTGCGCCACAGTGGGGGTCGCGCCCGTTGCGCCTTGGTTCACAGGGTGGATTTGTACACGTTACCCACAGGGATTCGGCATGGTGTATAATCGGGTGTCTCGCTCTACCGCTTTTTGGGCGGAGACTCCGGTTGCCTGCCAGGTTGGTGTTGAGGGAGCACTCAGGTTGGGAATTATAGGAGGTGTACATTAGTCCCGGTTTCTGGGTTATTCGACAGAAGAGATGTCATTGGTAGGCCTGCAGGGCCAGAGCGGTGTCACCCTCCTCAGATGGACTTAGTTCCGTGTCGGGGTAGGAGAATTACAGGGGAATCGTTTGGAGTCGCTAGTCTCTACACTCCTGAGGTTTTCGGAGGGCACGGGATGGCGTCGGAGGGATCAGTGCATGCATCTGTCCCTCGTGCTGATTCTGCTGCATTCAGAATAACGCAGTAAGCAGACATAAAGGGCACAGGAAGAGGCAGGTTGCACAGAAACATCACCGAAGTAGTATGTTTGCACACATGTGTACTTTATGTAGACACTCAAGTCCATTAAAGGGCCGACGAAATTATTTAAAAAACATGCATAGATATGGCACATTAATACAAGGTACACAGATAAACAGTGTCTCCCTGTACATTCCTGGGCATTTTATGCTCAAAACAGGAGCTAAGAAAAGATAAACAATGTCTCCTTATACATTCCGGGGCACTTTCTACTTAAAAGAAAGGAGTTAAGAAAAGATAACAGCTAAGGCTCAGTGTACATGCCTTTTCAAGTGCAGATGGCTATTAGCGTAATCATACATATCGTGGAGCATTAGTCCTCACAAAATGTGTTACGAGTTGCTCCATTTTGGTCCTAGGTTTCTGAGGCTGAATAAAAAAGTTCAACTGCAGTTAGCAGCATCTCCAGATTATGAAAATCGGTGGAAGTGGGTCCAAGATTTTACTTTACGGCAATAGGGCTGAATAATCTGGAATGCGGGCTCTTGTTTATAATATGTATGCATTTATGTATCAAATTAAAGCAAAAATATTTCCAGATGTACTAGTCAAACGATAATTTATCAATTGTTTTAATTAATGACTGGTTCCGTTGTCAGGCCGGGTAGATTAGTGTCTGGCGATGTGGGGAATTGGGCCAGTAGTCCTTAGTGAGGACTGAGGGTGGGCAACACAATTTACATGGAGTGAGCCTTGGGAAGGAACTCCATTTTAAAAGCTCATCCCAAAAAAATGTGGAGATTCATTGGGTCTTGCTTGATTGCCAAATATTTATATGCAGAGTTTCTCTTTTCCTTTCAACTACAGCAGTCTTTCGTAAGGGAATTATGGTGTACAATACAATTCACAAAGAGTGGGCCTTGGGAATGAAATGCATTTTAAAATTCATCCCAATAACAGGTGGCAATTTATTTGTGACGTAATCCACAGGTAATGTGGCTAATTGTGTCAGCAGACCATAGTGAGGACTTATGGTGTACAGCACAATTAACGGAGTGGACTTGGGGAAGGAAATGCTGAATGGCCAAATATTTATATGCAGAGTTTCGCATCTCCTTTTAAAGTGTCAGCAGTCCTTGGGGAGGACTGGTGGTGTGCAACACAATTATCATGGGTGGGCCTTGGGAAGAAAATGCTTTTTAAAAATGCATCCCAATAACGGGTGGCGATTTATTTGTGGCATAATCCCCGGGCAATGGGAATTGCTACCAAATCAACCATCATTAGGGTTGCTTTACTCAATGGCCACAGTTTTCCTTTCCTTTTACGGGTCAACAGTTTTAGTGAGGACTAATGGTGTGCAACACAATTAACATACAGTGGGCAGAGTACAGAGGGCAGTAGTGCAGAAGTCCAGGCAGTAAAAGTCCTGCACAAGTGGGGCTTTTGAAGGACACAAAATATGCAAGCATAGCTGAGTCGTTTCTATGCACAAGGGGGTGCCAGGTTGGTAAGGGGACTATGGCTGATGTCAGCAGGTAAGGGTATTGGGAGCCCGGGGGCTGGCTGAAGGAAAAGAGGATTGACATGCTGGGGGCATAGACTTTGTAGTCCTACCGGTGGTCGCCTGCAGTGCTTCTTTGGGATTGGAGCTGCGGGGAGGTGGGTCACAACACAGGCATCCACACACACTGTGTGTTATGTGGATCCCCAGAGGTTCTGGTAAAGTTGCCTTCTATGTAGGATTTCTATGGGAGGTCCTAGGGTACTAGTTCCCTTGGGGATGGAGGGGGAAGTCTTAAGTGAAAACGGGAGATAGTGTAATCACTATCACTATAGCTTGATGGGCACTAAGAGGGGCTTCTGGACAATGTGCCAGTTCCTGAGGTTAGTTGCGAAGACGTATTTATATAAAGCATTCCTGGCCCAGGTAATTTATCACAAGGCTGTAAGAGGGTTCGTTATTACGCCGTCGCTTAGTGACCAGTGGTCCGAAGGGAGTTTCTATATGTGGTCGGTAGGGATAACGCAGGCAGTATAAGTTAAGGGGGCTCCGTTTAGGGCCGTGGACAAGTTGGTGAAGAAGCTGATCCAGGCGATCAGTAAGGGATTGGCAGCGGTTCCATCACTTCCTCCTCAGACCCCAGATGCCCAGGGGAGTCTAATTGGGGTTGCGCTAGTGCCCAGGCACCCTTACGGGCCGAAATTTATTGGAGGTCCTGGGGTAGTAATTCCCTTGGGGATACAGGATTGTGGAAGTACAGCTCGTCACGGGTTCCTGGCAGGGGGCATGGATTCCTTCAGGGAAAAAAGGGAGATAGTGTAAACTGGGGCCTTCACAACTCGATGGCCACTGAGAGGGTGCAGGTAATTTATCACAGGACTGCCCTGATAATAAAAGGGAGCGGTGGCTTCAGGATGGAGGGCATATGTTGGTGGAAGGGATGTAGCTCTTTATACAAACAATACTAGGGGCTATTGTGGAGCACAGTTAGCGCAGGGGGGGAGGGCGAGTGCGCCAGGGAGCTTCTTACCCTGTGGCGGTTCAGCGACTGGATGGCCCCAGGAGGGGGTAGGATCCACGTGTGCAGAGGGTAGGCGGAAGGGGTGACTGACCTGCTGGTGGTCCTGGACTCTTCTGCCCTAACCCACAACGTATGGACTGAGTTGAACCTTGGGGAGGCTGCCTGAGTGCAGGTACCCCGGTGGGCGGGCCAGTGTGCCATGCGGGGCCCTGGTTTTCAAGTAGTGCAACTGTTCGCTGTAACGCGTTGGGGCCTGCTGGCACAATGTGCGCAGCAGAGTGGGGGCTTGGTGGACCGAGACGGCCAAGTTCAAGTGTATGGCCAAGTTCAAGAGTTCAAGTGTAATGTGGTGCATACCTTCTTTACTGCCTTTGACAGGTCAAGGCCACTAAAGTGTACGGCCAAGCTCAAGTTCAAGTGTAATGTCGGGCCTAATTGCCTTGCAGCCTTCGTCATGTTGATGCCGCTAAAAAGTGATGCTGTAATAATTTTATATCCAAAAAGGATACTGTTACTCTCGTGTTGGTCACTTGTGAATTACCTGGTTTGTGAATAAAAAGGCTACGCCATGAACAACACGCTCTGATTCTGAGAGTTCTTGGGCAATTGGGAGGAGTGAATGTCACGTTGTGCGCGTACTATGACAGGCGCCCCCCATGCCTAGGGCAGGGGCGCTCTTAGTAGCGCCACGGGACTGGGCCTCCTCCGGGGCCGAAAAGGGGCTGGATGAGGTGATGTCATCGGGATGCGCTGGAAGGATATTTAAGTCCGCACCCCGGGATCTTCAGCCTCTTTGTCCCCTTGGACCTCTGGCAAGCTGCAGGAGCGCGTCGTCGACCACCCACCCACCCGGTAAGAGAGCGAGGGCGGAGCACTGACAGTTAACAACAAAAGGGCATGAACAACAATGGCGGTTCAGCGACTGGATGGCCCCAGGAGGGGGTAGGATCCACGTGTGCAGAGGGTAGGCGGAAGGGGGGACTGACCTGCTGATGGTCCTGGACTCTTCTGCCCTAACCCACAACGTATGGACTGAGTTGAACCTTGGGGAGGCTGCCTGAGTGCAGGTACCCCGGTGGGCGGGCCAGTGTGCCATGCGGGGCCCTGGTTTTCAAGTAGTGCAACTGTTCGCTGTAGCGCGTTGGGGCCTGCTGGCACAATGTGCGCAGCAGAGTGGGGGCTTGGTGGGCCGAGACGGCCAAGTTCAAGTGTATGGCCAAGTTCAAGAGTTCAAGTGTAATGTGGTGCATACCTTCTTTACTGCCTTTGACATGTCAAGGCCACTAAAGTGTACCGCCAAGCTCAAGTTCAAGTGTAATGTCGTGCCTAATTGCCTTGCAGCCTTCGTCATGTTGATGCCGCTAAAAAGTGATGCTGTAATAATTTTATATCCAAAAAGGATACTGTTACTCTCGTGTTGGTCACTGGTGAATTACCTGGTTTGTGAATAAAAGGGCTACGCCATGAACAACACGCTCTGATTCTGAGAGTTCTTGGGCAATTGGGAGAGGTGAATGTCACGTTGTGCGCGTACTATTAACACGCACAGCTTCGCGTGGAGAATACCATTTCTCTACAATGGCTGACTGCAGTTGCTGCACTGTCAGTTCCCCCAGAGGTCCTGTCCATTGCAAAGACCGAAGCTCTGGCAACAACTTCTGCTTTGTTTCGCAAGAATAATCGAAACCAGTATCTGGAGAGCACAGAACCTTTTTGAAAGCCTGCCAGCTAATTTTCCAGTAACTTCTTCAGCAATGGCACGTAAACAACTCTTCGATCTGAAGTGCACTTTTAGGAGCTGGCCTCTAATTTGATTTGCAGTGAAACGATTTATATTTAGTGATTGGCTCTATGTTTAATTATTGTTTTAATAAATGCATTTTTATTACATAACCCACTGAACTTTTACCAAAGCAACACTTTAGTTGTTTCCCTTACTTTTAACTTGAATTCATGTTGTAACCCCTCTTTAAAAGCATTAACACTGGCTTTTGAAAAGGTGTGAGTGCCTGCTTTATGAATTCGTTTTTAATATGGCTGTTAACGGCTCCGTGGTCCGCGATACAAAATAGCTGACACTGGAGGTCTGTCGAGAATTTTAGAGAGGTACTTGTTCTCGATCCGATGCAGAAAGCAAGTTTGCCTATTCCTCACGGAGTTGCTATGTGAACAGGACGAGTTATTGCCTGCTTTGATTCTCTGAAGAGCAGTATCATTTGTTTTCCATTCTTTACTTGTTCTCTTCTACCTTGTGGCATCAATCAATCTTATGAATGTGGAACAATGATACATGCAATTATTAATGGTAAGTTCTTCCGCAAGTAGATTGTTTAGTGGAACTGAATGCACAGACCTTAGATTGGGCATTAATATACTTCCAAACATTGACGATTTAGGTCTCACATTTGTGAAAATTTGAGGTATTGGCATTGTAAATTATTTAGGTGTTTTAAAACCTGCAAGCGGTGCGTAAACACTCACTTTGTACTTATAGTCCTTGCTTCTCGTAAGCAAGTACTATAAGTACAAAGTGTGTGTTTATGCACCGCTTGCAGGTTTTAAAAACACATAAATAAAAAGGCATTATAATTTACAATGCCAATAGCTCAAACTCTCGCAAATGCGAGACCTATTGCATTGCAAATGCTTGTTTTCCCTGTTTCCTTTTTTCCCCCAGTTTTCTCCCCTTCCCGCTTTTCTCTCGTTCCGCCGCTGCTGCCCCCGTGGCCCCTCCCGCGTGTTTCCGCTCCCGCCTCCAAGCTGCCCCACCCTCCCCCTCCCCCTATTTAATGGCGCCCGCTGTGCGGCTGCGCCGCTGGCGCGCCGAAGGCGCAACATAGGTAAGCCCATCTGCGCCCGACCAGTGCCAGGAACCCTGGACCCCGGACCTGCCAGGGCTACAGCTCCTCGGCTCTCCACACACTCAACTCAGGCCAGGATAACAACTGCAAGCGGTTTTCACCAATCGACACCCACAGACCCTTCACCTGCCGCCACTGCAGCCACTACTTCGCCCTCACCGAGACCCAAGACCCACCACAACCCTCCCGCCACAACACTGCGGCACCCCAAAGCCTGAAATGCATCCTCCTCAACGTCCGCTTCCTCCACTGACACGCCACAGAAATCTGGGACCTCCTCGACAACACCTCCCCGGACGTCGCCTTCTTCATGGAAACCTGGATGAACGCCGCCTAAGGACCAGACATCGCGGTCGCCATCCCTGAAGGATACAAGATCCCCCGGAAGGACCGCCCCAACCGCCCCGGTGGATGCATCGCCCACAAATCCAACCTCCAACTGAGCACCCTTACCGACAGGCCCACAGACCTGATGGAACACCTTCACCAAGATACGGACCAGCCTGACCACCACCCTCCGGGGCACCCTCGTCTACAGACCCCCCCGGACTCTGCGTACCCTTCATCGACTCCATCACCGACATCATCACCCCTCAAGCCATTACCTGCACTGACTACACCTTGCTGGGAGACATCAACTTCCACCTTGAAAACCTCCAAGACCCCAGCTCCGGCTTCCCTCTTGGACAACCTCCTCAACATCGGACTTGAACAGATCGTACCAGAACCCACGCACGGACACATCCTCGACCCCATCTTCACAGCAGGAAACTCCATCACCTTCAGCCACACCTCCGAACTCCCATGGACGGACCATCGTTGCATCCACTTCACCTTCAGAACAACCATCACCCGCAAACCTCCACACCAGCTCCCATGGAGGAACTGGAACAAGATCTCCGACGACCAGATCACCGCCTCACTCAGCAGCTCCACCCCAACCACCACGGACGACGACCCAACCACTGCAGCCCAAACCCTGCATAATTGGATCACTGATTGCGCCAACACCATCGCCCAGATCAAGAAAACTATCAGCACACACGCCAAGAAAGCCAGCTGGTTCTCCACCGAACTCCGAGAATCCAGACAAACCTGCAGATGCCTCGAAAAGTTCTGGAGAAACTCCAAAACAACAGCAGACCATGACAACTTCAAAGCAGCCTCCACCACCCACCACAAGCTCATCAGAAACACTAGGAAGAAAGCACTCCAGGACAGAATCTCCACCCACGCACACAACAGCAAGGAACTATTCAGCATCATCAAAGAATTTGCCCAACCCAACAGTGAGACTACAGACATCTCCCCCTCCCAGGACCTCTGCAACAAACTCAGCGCCTTCTTCCACCACAAAATCAAGACCATCTACGACAACTTCGACGACAACAACCAACAGGCAGAACCTACACCTCCCGCGCCTGACACCACGCAGCCTACACTTGACAGCTGGGCCGCCATCACCACCGAGGACACCCTGAAGACCATGAAGTCAATCCACTCCGGGGGCTCCCACGGACCACTGCCCCCATCACATCTACCACAGAGCTGCCGACATCATCGCCTCGAGCTTCGCCTAATAATCAACCGCTCCTTCGAGACCGCCTCCTTCCCCGACGACTGTAAACACGCCGAGATCAACCCTCTCCTGAAGAAACCCTCGCCGGACCCCACTCCGATCTCAAAAACTTCAGACCCATCTCTCTACTCCCATTTCAGTAATTGAAAAAGCCATCAACAGCCAGCTCGCCTCCTTCATTAAAGAAAACAACATCCTCGACACCTTCCAATCCGGCTTCAGGAAAAACCACAGCACCGAAACCGCCCTCCTCGCCACAACAGACGACATCTGCTCACTCCTTGACCCAGGGGAGACCGTGGCCCTCAGTCTCCTGGACCTCTCTGCAGCCTTTAACACAGTCTCTCACCGCACCCTAGACCACAGACTCCATGACGCAGGGATGCGGAACAAAGCCCTCGACTGGATCAGATCATTTCTCTTCGGCAGAACGCAGCAAGACAGACTCCCACCCTTCCTCTCGGATCCCACACCGACCACCTACGGAGTTCCCCAAGGATCCTCCATCAGCCCCACCCTGTTCAACGTTTACATGGCCCCGCTCGCCCCCATCTTCAAATCCTACAGACCCAACATTGTATCCTACGCAGACAACACCCAACTCATCCTCTCCCTAGCCAATGAACCCAACGTCTCCAAACACACCTTTCAAGAGGGAATGGAAGCAGACGCCAAGTGGATGAAGAACAGCTGGCTACTACTCAACAAAGACAAAACAGAAGTACTCATCATGGGCCCACACCCGATGCCTGGAACGACACCTGGTGGCCCCCCACCCTCGGGAACCCGCCCTCCCCCACGGACCACGCGCGCAACCTCGGAATCATCCTGGACTCCGAACTCAAAATAAACCGCCAAATCAATGCTGTCTCATCCTCCTGCTTCCACACCCTCCGACTTCTACGAAAGACCTTCAAATGGATCCCCCTCGAACACAGAAAAGCCGTCACCCACGCCCTCATCAGCAGCAGACTTGACTACGGCAACGCTCTCTACGCCGGAATCAACAAGAACCTCACCTGCAAACTCCATAACGTCCAGAACGTCTCCGCCAGACTAGTCCTCAACCTACCGCACCACTACCACATCACCCAACACCAGCAGACACTACATTGGCTCCCCATCGAGAAGAGAATCACCTTTAAGCTTCTCACCCACACCCACAAAGCCCTCCACAACACCGGACCTGCATACCTGAACTACTGCCTCTCTTTCCACGAACCCCAAAGATCCCTCCGCTCAGCCCAACTCTCCCTTGCAACGGTGCCTCGCATTAAGAAGACCAGAACAGGAGGTTGATCCTTCTCCTTCCTAGCGGCCAAGGCACGGAACACCCTCCCACTCCACCTCAGACAGACGCCTACACTCTCCAAGTTCACGAAGGACCTCAAGACCTGGCTCTTCGACGGATCGCCATGAACATCCGGGACCTGCGCCCCCCCCAGCGCCTTGAGACCCGTTCGGGTGAGTAGCTGCGCTTAACAATGATTGATTGAGGTTGCAGCCGGCCAAACACAGGATTCTTGCTGGCGCATGTATTCGCGACACATCGTGAATTATTCAGTCATAGATATACATATTTGGATTTTCTTTAATATCTCAAAAATTACTGAACGGATTTACACCAAATAACAAATAGGGCTCTTTCTGGACCAAGAGCTACCTTTATGCCAAATTTGGTGTAATTCCGTCCAGCGGATCTGGCTATAGCCGTGTTCAAAATCCCTAAGGAATTAACATGGAAAAAGCACTTGACGGATCACCCCGAAACTTTTCATGCACAAGATATATATATAGATATATATATATATTACCTACTGGCGGTCGCCAGTAGGTAGTTATAGTTAGAACCTTGTTTCTATTCAAAAAGCATTTTTTCTTTTGCCAATATCTTTGGCACTGGTTGACGAATCTTCGCGAAATTTTCAAAACTAATGAGGCGCTCCGGTCAGCTCCTGTCTTGAAAGTTTCGGGGTGATTCGTCAAGCGGGGGCCGAGAAAATAGGGGGGTCCCAAAACATGTATATATATATATATATATATACACACACTCACACTCACACACACACATTATTTTAATTTCTTTTTTATTCTTTTTGTGGGGGGGACCCCCAAACCTAATTTTTAGGTTGAGCGTTAGCGGCAGCGTGCAGGCGCTGCTCGCTCTGCGAGGCATGCAGTAGTAGAGTATGGGAGATAAGCTGCCCTCACTCTTCACCCATATTTTTCATTGGCTTCAGTCTTTGTCCTTCGTAAATTCTGTCTTCTGCTTGATTATGAGGCTTGTTATTCCCGCCTTATTATGGCCATGTCGTCATTTGTACCCTCGCATGGCTATTGGCCCCTTTACTTCGAGTGTTACACTGTACGGTACGTGTTATTTAGAGCACTATTTTTCCATGCCTTTTCACCCCTTCCCCCGCCCGCACTCCCGTTGTCCTTGCCTTCTCCCCCCTCCCCCACTCCCATTGTCCGTGCCTTCTCGCCCCCCTCCCGCCCGCACTCCCATTGCCCGTGCCTTCTTCCCCCTCTCCCGCACTCCCGTTGTCCATGCCTTCTCGCACCCCCGCCTGCACTCCCACTGTCCGTGCCTTCTCGCCCCCCAGCCCCCCCGCCCGCACTCCTGTTTGCAATGTAATAGGTAGGTCTCGCGTAAATGCGAGTCCTATTGCATTGCAAATGCTTGTTCAAATTCAAACGGGTTCCGTGTAACTATCAAAATGTGATGAGACCTGAGCACTGTAGACTGTTTGAGAGAGAAGGCTACCCTAGCATCTTCCCTGCTCCTGCGTGAGGAGGTAAGCGGTGCTCATCTCCCCTCTTTGACATTCCCCCCACCCCCACCCTCCTTCCGGTGCTGAGTGTGTGTGTCCTTTTCTTTATTATTATTTTATTCGGGTTTGTTTTTGTGTTTTTTTTGTACAATGTGAACACGGCTATGCCTTGACCTTCCCTTCCTTGTAGACTCCCAGCACCAAAAACAGCAGAGGATGAGGAGCAAGAAATACAGCAGCACCAGCCCCAGCAGTAACAACAGGTAATGCAGGCGCGGTGACGTCAGTGTTTATAGAGCGAGGGGAGCACGCTGCATCAGAGCCAAATAGAAATGTAAAATGAATCGCTAAAATACATGCAGTTCGTGCAGGCACGCCAGCACGGTGGCAGCAGCTGCATTAGAAGGAACAGAAATCTACCATTAATGTAAAGAATAGATGAAAGTCGTGCAGGCGCCGTGGCATCAGTTTTTGGAGAGCGAGGGGCGAGTGCTACATTAGAACCCAGCAGCAATCTAACATTAGCGTACAGACTAGATGTAGGTTGTGCAGGCATCATTGGTTGGAGGGCGAGGGCCGAGTGCTACACAGAAATATACCATTAACATTCAGAATACGTACTGGTCTTCCAGCCAGGGTGACGTCAGTGTTTATAGAGCGTGGAGAACAGGCTGGGCAAGGCAGAGCGCTACCTAGCGCGCACCGCCATTATGGCGGTCGCGCCAGGCCCCAGTAAGAATAGGAGGCGGGGGTGTCGCGCGCCATCGGATGACGTGGCACCCCCCAACCCAACCGACATCCAATGGAGGCGTCGGCAGGGCCATGAACCGGAAGCACTCTAAGTACTTCCGGTTCACACGAACGCAGGACGTTTGTGGCAGACTGGTTTAGACCAGCTTGCCCGGTGGGCATACTGCCCCCTTTTAAAAGGGGGCAGTGGTAGCGGGAACAGTCTCTTGTTCCTCTCGCTCCCCACCAGGAATGGCACCCGGGCCATCAGCGGCCCGTAACTTCTTTTCTCTTTTTATTGCAGGCACGTTGTGGGAGTTTTCTTCGGCATGGGTTCAGGAGTCAGCAGGCGGCAGACTGAAGCATCCTTTGGCGGAGCCTGCTGCGAGGCGGAAACACGAGCGTCATCGGTGGCGGTGCCTCGAGGAGTGCGGCGGCAGGGATCAGCTGTTTTGCTGGGCGTAGTGGCGAGGATGTGCGAGCGGCTGTGACCCTGAGCCGGGTGAGTTCGATTCTGTGCCATTGAGTGGGGTTGCTGTATTTGGTGCGAGGCGCGTATTCGGTGCGTGCTGGCAATAAGTGTGAAGCGTGTAATTTTGGTGCGTGTGAAGCGCGACAGACTTCACCGTATTGTTGACGTTTCCTCGGTGTCTCTGCCCCATCGTTTAATCCCGCTTGGTGTCGCTGCCCCAGCGAGTTGCACAGTGCATAGAAGCAGTGGGAGCTGGTACAGGGGGCATTTTGTTAAGGCGTTATTTCATTTAAACTGCAGGTTTTTGGGGCGAGCAGGGTTCAAGAGAGCAAGAGGGGATTATTGAACAGGCTGTTTTTTTGCATCCAGGCTGTTGTGAATATTAAGGGGAGCATTGATTGTCTGACACACAGACACAGTCACGGGTGTTCCTCGTATTATATTAGGCTAAACAATTGTTAAGCAAAACGCTTGGTGTTACAAGGTACTGGTCAGTGTTTCCTCTGTTTTTAGGCACGTTTCTGGTAGGGTGCGACCAGGACGGTCCCATTCGCCATAACGGACGAGCAATCGGTGGACCGGCACGACAAGACTGTCCCCGGGGGTAATCGTTGACGGCAGCATCGGCAGGCCTGCACTTTCATCGCTTCTGGGAGCCAAGCGGGTTTGAATGATCACCTGACCCACTGGACTAGCTGGTGGGCGTGGCTCTGGTTGCGTGGGTGCTGTGGTCGGCTGGTGATTGCTACTACTGTCAGGTAAGGGCGTGGGCTCTGTCTCAGGCCGGTGCGCAGGGGTGAAATTTGTCCCACCCCCATCAGTTATATTTAAACGCAATGGCCCCTAAGGTGAGACGTAATGAGAAACGGTCCCGCACAGATGTTATGTTGGAGGCCTTGATTCAACAAGTACAGGTTATGGGGCAGGCGTTGACGTGTTTACTGGAGAAGGTTGATGGTCCTGAGGGGGAAGGGAGGCCCAGGCGACCCATAGTACCTCCTAGAACTTACTCCCCGCCTTTATCTAAAAGAAGTAAGTCCAGGGTGGGTGGAAATAGGCCAAAGGGTACCACGGGGCCAGCCCCTAGAGAAGTGATACCGCAGCCTGTGGTTCCTACACCGGTCCCGCTAGACAGCAGCGAACCCGCTACCCCAATAATCACGGTACCGACAGGAGATCAGCCACAGGCTCCAGCAGTCCCCCCAGCGGAAGGTATGGGGGGGTAGTACCCCTATCCAGCCAGACATTTTGGCCAATCTGGCGGCGGTTCTTCCATGGCTTGAGACAGTGGGAAACTGGACCCCGGCAGCGGGGGTGTCAGGCAGCTGGGGCGATGCCATGGAGAAGGCAAAACAAATAATGGCACAGCTGGGGAAAGCAAAGCCAAATGGGGTGCCGGCAGTACCGGCGGAAGGGGCAACGCCAGCAGTACCTGCGGGAGGGGCAACGCCTGTGGGCGTAATGCCAATAGTTGGTGGTGGAGGTCCAATGGCGGCAGGCACCCCAGCGGATCCAGGAGCACCGAAGGCGGCTGACACAGCAGCATCAGCAGGTATAAATAAAACACAGGCACCTCTGGGTTTGGGGGAATTGCGCTCATCCATGGAACAGGTGGGGCTCCATTTGTCACAGGAAACAAAAGAAAAGATCTGGAAGGGGGCATACGTTAACATTTTTTCACTGTTGATAGATGAGGCGGAAAGGGAAGAGGCTAGGAAAAGCAAAGATTGGATGCTCCCTAGGGAATGGGCGAACGTAACCTTGAAATACAGGGTAGAAGAGAATCTGGCCAATTGGGTGCAGGGCTTTACCATCTTCATGTCAATCATGCTTGAGCGTTTCCCGGCCATAGGGTCAGAGATGGCGTGTTACCAACACAGGATCAATGTAGCCCAGGCCACTCAGGTGGGCGACGGGTGGAAGGAGTATGACAAAGAATTTAGAAGGGCTAAGGCGCAGGATCCCACATTAGGATAGAATCAGACAGACATGTTTATTCATCTCAAACATCTGGTGCAGGGGCCATCTGACAGTGTCCGGGGACAAGCGCAAGACAGTGTTAAGTTTCAGCCCTTTCGTGCAGGCCCCTCAGGGATTGCGGGGGGCACCTCAGGAAAGACGGGGAGCACAGGAAAAAAAGGAGTGTGTTTTGATTTCAATAAACGAACATGTAATAGAACCCCAGGCACATGCAGGTTCAGGCATAACTGCGGTTTCTGCGGTAATGCATCACACCCCGAAGCCAAGTGCTTCAAGAAGTCCAGAGAGAGGGGAGCCAAAAAAAAAGATTGAGAAAGTGTCACTTGAAAAGGCTAGATCCCCCATAAACATCAGCGCCCTGATCCCTTGGTTAAACATCTACAATTGCCCTGAGGCTGCAAGAACGATCAGGGAGGGGTTTCTGGAAGGTTTCAGAATCCCAGCGGAAGGTTACAGTGGGGTGGCATATTGCAGGAACCAACTCTCAGTGCAGGCCAACGAGAGTATAGCAGCAGCAAAAATTAAGAAGGAGGTAGAACTGGGTAGGGGGGCAGGCCCATTCGGCGATGTCCCAATGAAAGACTTTGTTTGCTCGCCACTAGGGGTGGTTCCCAAAAAGGTACAAGGCGAATTCCGCTTAATCCACAATCTTTCAGCGCCAAGGGGGAATTCTGTGAACGAGGCAATTTCAGACATTTTGTGTAGTGTGAGGTATGCATCCTTTGACCAAGCGGTAGACATGTTGAGGAGCCTGGGGCCGGGGGCATTATTGGCAAAGTCCGACATTGAATCTGCTTTCCGACTATTGCCAGTACACCCTCTGTATTTTCATCTTCTGGGTTTCCAATTTCAGGGGAAGTATTATGTGGACAAATGCATGCCGATGGGTTGTTCAGTGTCCTTTGCCTACTTTGAGAAGTTTAGCTCCTTCTTGGAGTGGGTTTTCAGGCGGGACACAGGGCACCAATGGGTGTTGCATTACCTCGATGACTTTCTCTTCTTGGGGGCACCAGGATCAGGGGAGTGCAGGGCAGCTTTAGCAAAGTTCTGCACCCTCATGCAGGAGTTCGGTGTGCCATTGGCACCCGGGAAGACAGTGGGTCCTAGCACGATAATCGAATTCCTTGGTATTGAGCTGGACTCTGTCCAAGGGGTGTCTAGGTTGCCGGCTGAAAAGGTAAAAGACTTCAGGGCAGCTTTGCAGCACTGCTTGGCGAAAGACAAAGTGACTCTGCATCAGGTGCAGCAAGTAGTGGGTCAGTTGAATTTCGCACTGCGCATAATCTCAATGGCACGCCCATTTTCCCGCACCATTGCACAAGCTATGTCTGGGCTCAGAGAGAAACACCATCACACTAGACTATCCAGTGAGGTCAAGCAGGACATGCTCATTTGGAAGGCATTCCTGCGGGATTTCAATGGTAAGGTGGTATGGCCGAGCACGCCCAGGTCCTGTCCCGATTTGGGGCTGATGACTGACGCAGCGGGTAGCGAGGGTTTTCAGTGCAATCTTAGGGTCTCAATGGATCGCACAGCGTTGGCCGGGTTGGTGGAGAGACTCTGGACTCATGAGTAACATAAGCTTCCTTGAGCTCTTCCCCATCCTAGTGGCATTGTCCGTTTGGCCCGTGCATTTGAGGAACCAGTCTGTGATATTCTGGTCAGATAACATGGCGGTGGTGGAATGCATTAATAGTCAAGCGGCAAAGTGCAGCATGATCCTGCGACTGTTAAAAAAAATCGTGTTACGGTGCATGAAATTAAATGTACTTTTTAAAGCAAAACACGTGCCAGGTATACTAAATCATGCTGCCGATGCATTGTCTCGTTTTAAAATGCAGGCGTTCAGGTCCCACCTCCCAGAAGCAGCGGCGCACCCAACACCTTTCCCATAACAACTTTGGCAGCTTGGTGCCCCCAGCTATCGGACCTCGTGGCCGCTAGCCTAGCACCCAGGACCAGGAAAGCTTACGAAGGGGCGTTTTGGTCTTTTTGTCAGTTCTTGGGGGATGGTTGGGAGCAAAAGTGGCATGACCCAGGGTCGGTGGTCGCTTATCTTGGGTTCATGAAGGATAAGGGGCGCCCCGTGGCGGGAGCTAGGCGTCACATTACGGCCATCTCCTTTTTGCTAAAGCAAGAGGAAAAGGGGATCCAACGAGGAATTTCGTGGTACGCCAGGCTTTGAAGGGCTGGCAACGCTTGCAAGGGGTGCAACCCGACGACAGGAGACCGATCGGGTTGGAAACTCTGGCTAAGTTGTTGGTAGCCTTACAGCGGGTTTGTAACTCACCAAGGGAGGTGACTCTGTTTCAAGCAGCATTCTGTCTTGCATTCTATGGCGCTTTTAGAGTAGGAGAACTAGTACCAAGGAACAAAAAGGATTGGCAGAGAGGCCTACAGATGGAACATGTGAAAATAAACGGGGCTAATCTCCTTGCATAGGTCCAAGACTGATCAGGGAGGAAGGGGTGAGAGCATAGTGCTGCACAGGGCAAGAGGTAATACATGTTGCCCCGTGGCCAGTCTGGAGACTTTTATGGCACAGCGAACGAGGGCCACAGCGGGGCCCCTTCTGGTACATGGTGACGGGTCACCCCTCACTATCTTTCAGTTCAAAAGAGTTATGGGTCTGGCCATGCAAGTTGCTGGTTTAGACCCATCTAGCTTTGGGACCCACTCCTTTAGGATCGGGGCAGCCACGGAGGCAGTAGCCATGGGTCTTAGGGAGGAGCAGGTCAAGAAGATCGGCAGGTGGTCCTCTAACTGCTATAAGCGATACGTGCGGCTGCACATGCTATAGCCAGTTGGTTCGTTTCACGTTAACTGCAAGTTCTTCATTCTGTGACTCAGAGAGAAGCTTGCGCAGGTACACGGTTACATATCGCTATGTGCTGTTGCGTATGTGTCTAGCCTGGCTGTAACACTTTTCGCCCTAAGTGGGATGGGTATGCCCAGACGTGGGTCCCTTGCTCACTGTGCCACTGGATTCAAGCTAGCCTGGCTGAAGAAGGGTGACATACCCTGAAACCGGTCCCAGGATGCTTGTTTCCGGTCCAGGGAGGACCTGGCCTGGCAGTTCGGTCTGGACTGTTCCCATGGGGCACAGGGTCAAGACTGATTTGCATATGGCTGGGTCCAAACTGGGGTGGCGTAATGGGCAAAAGAACAATGGATTTAACCCAGATCTTTTGACTGGGGGAGAATGTTTGCATTGTCAGCATTCCGTCCATCATTTGTTTGCTGTAACACTTTTCGCCCTAAGTGGGATGGGTATGCCCAGACGTGGGTCCCTTGCTCACTGTGCCACTGGATTCAAGCTAGCCTGGCTGAAGAAGGGTGACATACCCTGAAACCAGTCCCAGGATGCTTGTTTCCGGTCCAGGGAGGACCTGGCCTGGCAGTTCGGTCTGGACTGTTCCCATGGGGCACAGGGTCAAGACTGATTTGCATATGGCTGGGTCCAAACTGGGGTGGCGTAGTGGGCAAAAGAACGATGGATTTAACCCAGATCTTTTGACTGGGGGAGAATGTTTGCATTGTCAGCATTCTGTCCATCATTTGTTTGCTGTAACACTTTTCGCCCTAAGTGGGATGGGTATGCCCAGACATGGGTCCCTTGCTCACTGTGCCACTGGATTCAAGCTAGCCTGGCTGAAGAAGGGTGACATACCCTCAAACCGGTCCCAAGATGCTTGTTTCCGGTCCAGGGAGGACCTGGCCTGGCAGTTCGGCCTGGACTGTTCCCATGGGGCACAGGGTCAAGACTGATTTGCATATGGCTGGGTCCAAACTGGGGTGGCGTAGTGGGCAAAAGAACGATGGATTTAACCCAGATCTTTTGACTGGGGGAGAATGTTTGCATTGTCAGCATTCCGTCCATCATTTGTTTGCTGTAACACTTTTCGCCCTAAGTGGGATGGGTATGCCCAGACGTGGGTCCCTTGCTCACTGTGCCACTGGATTCAAGCTAGCCTGGCTGAAGAAGGGTGACATACCCTGAAACCGGTCCCAGGATGCTTGTTTCCGGTCCAGGGAGGACCTGGCCTGGCAGTTCGGTCTGGACTGTTCCCATGGGGCACAAGGTCAAGACTGATTTGCATATGGCTGGGTCCAAACTGGGGTGGCGTAGTGGGCAAAAGAACGATGGATTTAACCCAGATCTTTTGACTGGGGGAGAATGTTTGCATTGTCAGCATTCCGTCCATCATTTGTTTGCTGTAACACTTTTCGCCCTAAGTGGGATGGGTATGCCCAGACGTGGGTCCCTTGCTCACTGTGCCACTGGATTCAAGCTAGCCTGGCTGAAGAAGGGTGACATACCCTGAAACCGGTCCCAGGATGCTTGTTTCCGGTCCAGGGAGGACCTGGCCTGGCAGTTCGGTCTGAACTGTTCCCATGGGGCACAGGGTCAAGACTGATTTGCATATGGCTGGGTCCAAACTGAGGTGGCGTAGTGGGCAAAAGAACGATGGATTTAACCCAGATCTTTTGACTGGGGGAGAATGTTTGCATTGTCAGCATTCCGTCCATCATTTGTTTGCAGTAGCACTTTTTGCCCTATGTGGGATGGGTATGCCCAGACGTGGGTCCCTTGCTCACTGTGCCACTGGATTCAAGCTAGCCTGCCTGAAGAAGGGTGACATACCCTGAAACCGGTCCCAGGATGCTTGTTTCCAGTCCAGGGAGGACCTGGCCTGGCAGTTTGGTCTGGACTGTTCCCATGGGGCACAGGGTCAAGACTGATTTGCATATGGCTGGGTCCAAACTGGGGTGGCGTAGTGGGCAAAAGAACAATGGATTTAACCCAGATCTTTTGACTGGGGGAGAATGTTTGCATTGTCAGCATTCCGTCCATCATTTGTTTGCTGTAACACTAGCCTGACAGTAGGGCAGTGCAATGACGTTTGTTCTTTTCACGTTTGCCTGCAGTTTCTTCATCCTGTGACTCAGGGGAGAAGTCTGCATCGGCCCATCATCGCAACAGGGAGAAGTCACCGCGTCACTCAGATGAACGACGGTCAACAGTCCAAGAAAGAACAGCTCAGGTTATGGCCCAAATTCACTCCTGGGCCCCGGAACAGCAGGAAATCTGGGTAGTTGGTCACTCATATGTCCGTCGTTTAAAAAATTTCGTTTCAGGTGCGCACGAGGCCAAGGCGCGTAAGTTGGGAGCAAAAATAGTGTTTCATGGACAGGGAGGACTGTGCGTAGGGCAATTCAGGGAGCTGGTGAACCGCGCTTTAGAAAAAAGTAAGGGACCACCTGCAATCTGGATCCTACACCTAGGGGGTAACGACTTGGCTCGCCTGGGACAGAGGGTTCTACTGGAGGAACTCCTCATTGAGGTGGGTTGGTTGGCAAAGAGATGCCCCGATGCTGTAATCGTCTGGTCTCACATGATCCCAAGGTTCCAGTGGAGAGGGGGTGAGTCAATGCGGGCATTGAATCACGCGGTAAAGCGGATCAACAATAAGTTTGATAAATTGTTCAGGACCCCGAAACTAAAGTCAATTGGACATGGGTACATCCGCGGTGATCAGTTCTTTTTGCAAGACGGGGTTCACTTATCAGCTAAAGGGAATCAGGCATTTGTGGAAGACATCTTAGCATGGTTGGAGGGCACGAGACACAGGGCATGACCTCCTAGCGAGCGCAGGGGGAGGCCAGATAGTCGGGCAACTATGCTGGCCTGTGGCGGTAAGGTCATGATTGGTAAGCATAGTCTTCGGCCCTTAGCGGCTAGCACCATGTAACTCCAGGGGTAGTGACAGCCGGTCAGTAGGCTGTCAGGGTGCGGGGGCCAGGAGAGTCACTCTTTCCAGTAGGCCGGTGGCCACCCTCGCACGCGCATGCGCATCAGGGCGCAAGTATGCAGAATTGCAGCCCCCGTTATGGAGTTTAAAGCTCAGGGCGTAGGGGGGGCCCGGGGGAAAGTATCCGTCCGATAAGCTGTACCCCCTACGCAAGCTTACTCCGGTGGAGTAGTATTTCTAGTTTACCGGGATCTGGGGCTGCCAGTCATTGACCTTGCTGTAGGCTCTAGAGGGGACACGCAGAAAGTAAAGTATATACATTGTTAGATTACGGTAGGAGTGGAATTTGTATTAGAGCATCTTAAGGCTAGACAAGTGTCATGTATCTATCAATGTCTCTGTACTTTCTGCGTAAAGTGTACATAATGTAAAATAATAATCAAAATGTTTTTTAATATGTAATAAATACGGCCGGGGGGTCACTCCCCCTAATCCAAAAAACAGTGTGGTTTGTGAATGCTTGCCCTGGGGGAGGGAGGGAGTACTCATCCATCCAAGGGCGGACTTGGGGTTTCTTCGGTGAAAGGGGACTTAAGCAAGTACCAGGCCATATGCGCAAGGCAGAGCGCTACCTAGCGCGCGCCGCCATTATGGTGGTCGCGCCAGGCCCCAGTAAGAATAGGAGGCGGGGGGTGTCGCGCGCCATCGGATGACGTGGCACCCCCCAACCCAACCGACATCCAATGGAGGCGTCGGCAGGGCCATGAACCGGAAGCACTCTAAGTACTTCCGGTTCACACGAACGCAGGACGTTTGTGGCAGACTGGTTTAGACCAGCTTGCCCGGTGGGCATACTGCCCCTTTTAAAGGGGGCAGTGGTAGCGGGAACAGTCTCTTGTTCCTCTCGCTCCCCACCAGGAACGGCACCCGGGCCATCAGCGGCCCGTAACTTCTTTTCCCCACCCACCATCCCCTAGGGCAGGCAGTTTTTGAGTGTGCGTTACAGTAATAGGTGTTTTTATGCGTCATTTTCTGTTGCAGGTATCTCTAGTAATATGCTCAAAGTAAATTGTGATATTGTTGATAATAAAAGTGTGATTTAGTTGATGGTTTTCGGTTACAGGTAATTTGTGTAGAAATACGTTTGTTAGTATGTAATAAAGTGTCAGTACAATGTCGGGGTAGCATGTGAAGTTTACAGGTCTGTGTTGCAGGAATTTTGTCGTATTTGAGTAGGGTGTCCCTGGTCAGCGGTAAGGTCATGATTGGTAAGCATAGTCTTCGGCCCTTAGCGGACAGCACCATGTAACTCCAGGGGCAGTGACAGCCGGTCAGTAGGCTGTCGGGGTGCGGGGGCCAGGGGAGTCACTCTTTCCAGTAGGCCGGTGGCCACCCTCGCACGCGCATGCGCATCAGGGCGCAAGTATGCAGAATTGCAGCCCCCGTTATGGAGTTTAAAGCTCAGGGCGTAGGGGGGGCCCGGGGGAAAGTATCCGTCCGATAAGCTGTACCCCCTACGCAAGCTTACTCCGGTGGAGTAGTATTTCTAGTTTACCGGGATCTGGGGCTGCCAGTCATTGACCTTGCCGTAGGCTCTAGAGGGGACACGCAGAAAGTAAAGTATATACATTGTTAGATTACGGTAGGAGTGGAATTTGTATTAGAGCATTTTAAGGCTAGACAAGTGTCATGTATCTATCAATGTCTCTGTACTTTCTGCGTAAAGTGTACATAATGTAAAATAATAATCAAAATGTTTTTTAATATGTAATAAATACGGCCGGGGGGTCACTCCCCCTAATCCAAAAAACAGTGTGGTTTGTGAATGCTTGCCCTGGGGGAGGGAGGGAGTACTCATCCATCCAAGGCCGGACTTGGGGTTTCTTCGGTGAAAGGGGACTTAGGCAAGTACCAGGCCATATGCATTAGAGCCAAACAACTCTACCAGTAACGTCCAGAATGAATGCAGGTCAGGCAGGAACGCCCTTGTCAATATTTATACAGTAATGGGAGCACACGGCACTAGAACCACACAAAAATGTAACATTAAAATGGTAACATTCAGAATAAATGCAGGTCGTGCAGGTATGCCGACCCAGACACATCAGCTGCATTACAACCAAACAGAAATTCACAGCAGTGTTTATAGAGCATGAGAAACACGTTGCATTAAAACCAACCAGAAATCTACTAGGAATCTTCACAATGCATAGGGGGATATGGGCACAGTGACCACTGATTGTTGAGCGAGGTGTAGCATGCATGCTGTGATAGAACCTGGCAGAAATCTACCATTAGCATGCAGAGTAGATTCAGGTCTTGCCACCATACTGACACCAGTGTTTGTATAGCGAGGCAGGCCACGCTGTATTAGAATAAAGCAAAAGTGCTAGCCATATTTAGAATAAATGTAGGTGGTGCAGGCATACTGACATCACAGTTTGTAAGGGAACACGTTGCGTTGTACCAATTAAAACAGTTTATAATAACTGCATGCCGTGCAGACTGGCTGACATGGCTGTTTATACCCAAATATAAATCCAATATTAATAATAAAATGCAGGTCATGCACACATCAGTGCTTATAGAGCGAGAGGAGCGCACTACGGTGCAACCAAACACAGATCTAACAGTAATGTTCATTGGAAGTGCTCGTGGTGCAGGTACAGTGACATCATTGTTTATGGACCGATGGGAGCATGCAGAATTATTACATTAATATTAAGATGCAGGTACGATGACATCAGCCCTCCTAGAGCGACGGGGGCATGCTGCATTTTTTACATTAGTGATTTGTAAGGGTTGCGCAATGTTAGCGATAAATACAGGTCATGCATGCATGGAGGGAGACCACTGTAGGTAGGTGCAAGAGGTAGCACTTTACATTATGACTACACATAAATATAATAATGAATATTTGAAAGACATGCAGGAGGGGGCATGAGTGGCAGCTGCATTCACAGGAGCAAGGAAAGCAAGCATGCTTCAAGGAAGTCAAACAGAAAGCCTGCACTCGCAAAAGCATTACCAGCTGGTAATGCATGCATAGTGACATAATTGTGCACAGGAGCGAGGAGGGCGCCATGGCTGATATTCAGATTGAAATAAAAAATTAATATTCAGAATAAATACAGGTAATGCAGACACAAGAGGCGGCTTGGGTGTATCAATGCATATTATATGTACAAGGAGAGCATGTTACATGATAAACATAAAGCCTGTACTCATATCCACAATACCAGCAGGCAGGTAAAGCATGCATGGAGAGGCCGGAGTTTGCTGGGGTGTGGAGAGCCCATGTGTGATGTACATAAATGTCAAATGACAACACCAATCAGATAGTTATCGAACATTAATATTCAGAATAAACACAGGTCATGCTGGCTCACAAGAAGGCATGGTTGTCATCAGCACATATGGGGGCGCAGCGAGCACAGTGTATTGTAATCAAACAGAAAGCCTGCATTTTAATCAGCAATGCAGATAATGCATAATGTACGTGTCAGCCTTGTTTCCATGAGGAAAAAGAGCACCATGCATGAAGATCAGATACAATTCTAATGTTATTGTGATCCATAAATACAGGCGATGCATGCACAGTGACAGCAGCGCTTGCACGAGTGCAGTTACTGCATAATAATTGAACAGAAACCTAACTTTAATGCCAGAGATAACTACAGGCGTCAGAGTGGCCTCAGCACGTTTATCATTATGAGAACATTCTTATATTCAGACAGAAATCCTGCATTGATCAATGCAATAATGGAAGGCATTCAATGCACAGTGGGCAAGATAATTGACATTTGCGCAAGTGGGTCTACACTGTGTGATAATGAAACAGACAGTATGCAATGACAAGTTATAAAGCAAGCATTTGCAATGCATTTACGCGAGTTTCCGCTATTGGCATTGTAAATGACAATGCCTTTTATTTATCTTTTGGTTTTTGAAACATAAATAAAACGCATTGTCATTTACAATGCCAATAGCTCAAACTCGCGTAAATGCGAGACCTATTGCAATGCAAATGCTTGTTTATTATGCTACCTACCCATAAATCCTAAATTTAATATTTAATTTAAATCTTTTCTTTCTTTTGGAGCAGAGACCCTCCCAATCACCCCCTTTTTAATTTTACTTCCAACCTTCCTTTACCCATACCCTCCCCTAAAATTATCCATACCTCCCTTTACCACTACCCACCCCTAAACCCTAAATTTAGCCTTACCGTTTTATATACACACACACACATACACCCAGACACACACACACACACAACCCCCCACACACACTTACCTTATATACTTACCATGCATGGCAAAGGCATCTGCGTTGTAAAGGCATCCGTGTTAAAGGCTGCTTGGTAAAGACTGCATGGTAAAGGGTGTTTACCAACTAGATGTACCAGGTTAGGTGCCCTCATGATGTTTCTATGTGTATCTGATTTGCACCCAACAATTATGTCAGGGACATTTAAGAGGGGTTTCAATTTGCAATTCCACCTAAAATCTTGTAAACATTTGTAATTTTGTGTGTAATTATAGGATGGGGGTGCGTTCTTTACAGTACCTTTCCTTTTTCAAGAAGTTTTGATTGCCTAACTCCCTTACACTCTCTGAGTCAGACTCTGACTGCTTTGCCTCATTACTCTGAGATTCAAGTGCTGAAAGGGTTACTTCATCCCCAGTTTGAAAGGCTGAGGTAGGGAGCCTCCAGGACACCAAAAGAAAAAGACCCCCTACACCTTAGGAAGGGCCTATTCACGGTTTAACATTAAGGGGCCGATTCCGATTCGGGCCGGAAAACGTACCGACCGACTCGGTACGGGAATAAAGTCCGACCGACACGTACCGGCGCTGCCCGACCTGGGTAGTACGATGAAATGCATGTGAATCACGACCGACTCATACGGAACACAAGCCGAACGACCGAACCGCACGGAAACAAGCTATCCGGCCGGGAAACCACGCGAATCGAACCGACCGACACGCACCAGGAATGAACCCGAACAAAATGTACCCGCGAACTCCGAGCCGCGCAGTACGATGCAATGCGTGGAAAACCAGACCGAGTCGCACGGAGACCAAGCCGCACGACCGACACGCATACAAAACCCAGCCGAAGCAACCCAATACACCGCGACCGACGCGTACGCCGCACAATAAACCTAGCAAAAACACAGCGTGAACGACTCGGAGAAGCTGGCACGAGACAACTGCAGCGTCCTACTCGGTCAGAAGAACGTCTCCTACATGCACAAAAAATACAAAGGGAAAAATACAAAAAAAGGGGCCAAACAAGCAATTACAAAGTCAATAAATACAGGGGGAAAGAAACAGGGAACAAGGACACACCCCCAACTCCACCTATATAAAGGCCACAAATCCCTACCATGATCCTTTGCAAATTCAACTGACCAGCCAGCACAGAACACCAACACACAGCAACCACAGACACACTCACAGCTCATCCATCACACAAGCCACACACCATTAGCACCACAACAAATAGCACCCTCACATACACCCAGCAAAACCTACACACACACACCTTCACTTGCACACACACACACATCAATCACCACCACCACCCATCACCATGCCCCCAAAGAAGAATCATAAGTTCCTAGACAGTGAATTGGAAGTCCTGGTAGATGAGATCCTCAGGGTAGAGCCACACTTGTTTGGTACATTGGTCCAACAGACCCCCATGTCGCAGAAAACCAAGATGTGGGAGAGGATCGTCGACAGGGTCAACGCACAATCACCATGTTTGTGCACAAAGGAAGACATCCAGAACAGGTGGTATGATGTGCGCAGGAGCGTCAGGGACCTACTAAAGAAGGATTACATCGTGAGTCAGCGCACCGGCAGTGGCCCTCCTGCCAAACCACTATACCTCAGGCCCTGGGAGGAGAAGGTGCGGGCCATCCTACCACCAGTGAGCGTATATGGACTAACAAACATCCCAGAGCCTGCTGAGTACACAACTAATATACCCAATATTGTGTGGCAATACACACACATCACTTTCAAGGGGATAGTCAAACCATGCACCCTTAGCAAATCCACAGCAACCAAAAGATAATCATACCAAGATGACTATGTCAGTCAGAGAAACACAATACCTGCCATCTCATAGTGATATGTAACAGTGTCATAACAGGTACAAACCTAACAATAAATAGAGCAAGCCAGTGGCACAAATATAACAAAAAAACAGTAACATATGTTGCCACCACCAGAACACCACCTCACAGGGAAGCTCACTGAAAGGAAGGAATTCTGGGTATGCTGGTGAAGTCAGTGTAGGCAATAGCATGATGGGATGTAGTCACAGATATTGGTCACCCTCACAATTGGCCCATCAACACCACTCTGAACCATGCTCACATCACAGGGAGTGGAAAACAACTGACAAGATGGCGGACACTGGGGACTGCTGTGGGGAGCACAAGGCCCTGCTGGGAACTGTGCACCAACCAACAGCAGGACACCACTGACTGACATCCTGAAAGCCAAATTGCACTCCCTGCAATGGAAGCACGTTCCATGATGGGATATCTGGCTGGGTGGGAAGGAGGACTGACAGCTATGACCTTAGTTACAAGCAGCTTTTCCCACACACCCCCTTAACACAAACTCCACACAACTCACCTGGGAGAATGCAATGCCTCACACTTTAATTTAATATCCCACAAAGAACCACCACACTGGGTTATGCTGTGTGAAGCACAGGGACACTTTTGGGACTTGTAGCCAAACAAACGCCAGGACAACACTGTCAGCCATCCTGGCAGCACAGGCACACTACCCCACAGGTAAGCAGAGTCAAAAGGAAGGAAGTATGGGCATGCTGGGAAGGGGGGTGTAGGCAATAGCATGATGGGAGTGGTAGTCACAGCTCAACATCCCCCACCCACATGGCCCAGCAAGCTAGCACTGAAGCATGCACACCTCACAGGGAGTGGAAAGCCACTTCAAAGATGTCTGACACTGGCCTCAGCTGTGGGGAGCCCAAGGCAATGCTGGGAACTGTGCACCAACAAACAACAGGACCACACTGCCAGCCATCTTGCCATTGCTGTCACACTCACACACAGTGAAGTCCACTCAAAAGGAAGGAAGTATGGGCATGCTGGGAAGGGGGGTGTAGGCAATAGCATGATGGGAGTTGTAGTCACAGACATTGGTCACCCTCACAATTGGCCCATCAACACCACTATGAACCATGCTCACATCACAGGGAGTGGAAAACAACTGACAAGATGGCTGAAACTGGGTACTGCTGTAGGGAGCACAAGGCCCTGCTGGGAACTGGGCACCAACAAACAACAGGACCACACTGTCAGCCATCTTGTCATTGCTGTCACACTCACACACAGTGAAGTCCACTCAAAAGGAATGAAGTATGGGCATGATGGGATGGGGGTCGTAGGCAATAGCATGATGGGAGTGGTAGTCATAGCTCAACATCCCCCACCCACATGGCCCAGCAAGCTAGCACTGAAGCATGCACACCTCACAGGGAGTGGAAAGCCACTTCAAAGATGTCTGACACTGGCCTCAGCTGTGGGGAGCCCAAGGCCATGCTGGAAACTGTGCACCAACAAACAACAGGACCACACTGCCAGCCATCTTGCCATTGCTGTCACTCTCACACACAGTGAAGTCCACTCAAAAGGAAGGAAGTATGGGCATGCTGGGAAGGGGGGTGTAGGCAATAGCATGATGGGAGTTGTAGTCACAGACATTGGTCACCCTCACAATTGGCCCATCAACACCACTCTGAACCATTCTCACATCACAGGGAGTGGAAAACAACTGACAAGATGGCTGACAATGGTGCTCTGTTGTGGGGAGTACCAGGCCCTGCTGGGACCTGGGCACCAACCAACAGCAGGACACCACTGACTGACATCGTGAAAGCCAAATTGCACTCCCTGCAATGGAAGCACGTTCCATGGTGGGATATCTGGCTGGGTGGGAAGGAGGACTGACAGCTCTGACCATAGTTACAAGCAGCTCTTCCCACACACCCCCTTCACACAAACTCCACACAACTCACCTGGGAGAATGCAATGCCTCACACTTCAATTAAATATCCCACAAAGAACCACCACACTGGGTTATGCTGTGTGAAGCACAGGGACACACATGGGACTTGTAGCCAAACAAACGCCAGGACAACACTGTCAGCCATCCTGGCAGCACAGGCACACTACCCCACAGGGAAGCAGAGTCAAAAGAAAGGAAGCATGGGCATGCTGGGAAGGGGGGTGTAGGCAATAGCATGATGGGAGTTGTAGTCACAGATATTGGTCACCCTCACAATTGGCCCATCAACACCACTCTGAACAATGCTCACATCACAGGGAGTGGAAAACAACTGACAAGATGGCTGACAATGGTGCTCTGTTGTGGGGAGTACCAGGCCCTGCTGGGACCTGGGCACCAACCAACAGCAGTACACCACTGACTAACATCCTGAGAGTCAACCTGAACCCACTGCAAGGGTGGCATGCTTCATGGTGGGATAACTGGGCTGGGTGGAGAAGGAGGGCCGGATGTCCACCAAATACAACCAATGCTGGCCATGCACACACCTCAACATTCACATTTAAATGCCTCAGGTTTGCAGGACAATGTGCTACACCAATATCAACCTCTTACTGTGACAACTTAGGTCAATGCAATGTACAGGGCTGCATCCAGAGGCACAGTCACAACTGTCAGGTGTGTGAACCATTGAGGACTGTAGAAACATAACATACATTGTATGTCTCTTCCAAAAACAGGTGATGATGGGGACACAGCAGCAGACGATGAGGAGTCCCAGTCCCAGGCACCGGGGGACACTGAGCGCACTGGTGTTGAACAGCCTCTGCCCTCCTCGGATGGCGAAGACCCACCTGGCCCCTCCGGCGTGAGTCATCATGCAGCACCAGCAGGACCAACATCTGCACCCCCTGCACCCACTCCTCCAACAACTGCCAACACACAGACCACCCCCGCCGACACAGACAGACCAAGGACCACCAATGACAACAGCACAGGGACCCTGGCCCAACGTCGAGCTACGGACAACGACCCCAGTAACAACCCCCAAGGGGGCCTAGGGACACCTGTGCATGCCACCGCAGGTCCCGCACGTGTCGCCAGGGGTGGTGGGAGGGGTGGTAGATATAGGTCGCTGTTTGCAGAGGGGTCTGGACTGCATGATGACCCACAACTGGTACGCATTGCTGATGCGTACCAGAATAGCACCGGAGAGGTCACCCAGGTAGTGGGGATCCTCAAGGATATTCAACAGCAGCAGGCTGCCCATCATGCCCGCTTGGACTCACACATGTCCCGTGTGGAGACACACATGGCCCGTGTGGAGACACACATGTCTGGCATGGAGTCCAAGTGGGACACATTGCAAGAACTGACAGCGGTGCATAGGGACATATTGACATGCCTCCGCCAGATTAGCACCAACATGGCCACACCTCCCTGTGTGCCCACAACATCTGGTGCTGCAACACCTGCAACTGCCACAGGGAGGGAGGAGGACTCTGGCGGAGAGTCCCCTGCACCGCAGCAGCCTGCACGTGAGGGTCCCCCCCAAAGAAGAGGGGTCGTCCGAGGAAGGAAAACTGAGAGGTCGATGGCCATGTACATCCCCCAGGAAGCCAACACCTGTTCTGGAAATTCTCCTTTGTGTGCAAACTGTTCACCCTGTTGAATGCAACACAACTCACCCACATGACATGGGGAGTTCAAGTTGGACCAATGTATCAGATCACTGTTGACTTTACTCTGGACATTTCTGCTACCAAGACTTCCAACTCACCTGGGAACTTGGATCACAATCCCAATGTACAGCACCCACCATCCTGTGCACTAACCTCACACATGTATGTAATAAACTCACCAATACACCATACTTGCCTCTGTTGTGATTCCAACGTTGTTATTGTCACGGAGATGATGATCTGCTAAATGACACCGTGCATGCTAACTGCCACAGCAAGTTCAACACCGTCATGTGAGTCATGGCGACGTGACACATATGAGGGAGACACACCACTAGGGCTACACAACACATAGACACCAGGGCCATCGGACTCATCGCCTACACTGATGTTGCCAGGAAATATTGTGGAATGCACAGACACCACACCTATTCAGAGTCTGTGTTAACTAGCCCACAGGTGCAGTAAGCAAATGTCAGTCAGATGTGTGACCACAGACAACGCACATCCCAAAGTGAAGCACAGGTTTATTACACATTTGCAACATGTTGTTTCCACTACAGATGCAAGGTAATCCCACGTGGCAGTGGCCACACAGTCAACAAGTGTAGAAGAAAGAAAGTCCAGGGGTGTGGGGCACATCACCTGTAGGGAAACGACTGCTTCCACCCTGGAAGTTGAATCATGGTGTCGGGGGATCCGAGTTGACCAAATAACTCTGAAAGCACCCTGTGAAGGACAGACATGACACACAGTCAAAAGCACTGAAGAACAGGACAGAACTGCAATACTCATGCCCAATACATGTCACAAGATACCTACACAAAACCAAATTAGCATGTCAACACTGTTGGGGAGTACAGACTACCTTTATGGACACATCGCTGCACGCATCCAGTCAAGTAGCACATGGCCACACTCAAACAGCAACAGAGCACCACCAACACATATCATGCAAACTCAAATCATTGACATGACATCTCTGGATACTCACATTCAGCTGAAGAAGTTGGTGATGAGCTGTGTGCGGACATCACCCTCATCATCATCACTGGCATCGTGGCCCCGGCCAGGATCCTCCACAGGTGGCGGATGTTGGTCATCGTCATCCAGAATGAGAGGCAACTCCTTCCGCACTGCCAGGTTGTGTAGCATGCAGCAGACGATGACAATCTTGCACACCTTTGCTGGGGCATATGGGAGGGCCCCTCCTGTCTTGTCCAGGCAGCGGAAGCGGCTCTTCAGGAGACCAAATGTCCGCTCGATCACTCTCCTGGTCCGACCATGTGCCTCATTGTAGCGCATCTGGGCTGGTGTCACAGGGTTCCTGAGGGGTGTCAGCAACCACGGCATGTTGGGGTATCCGGAGTCACCTACAGACAGACAATTGCACATTAGCTGAGTTGGAAAAGAGTGCGGAATACAACATAGCAGAACACACACAATGGTACAAAGTCAGTACACACCGACAAGCCAGGCACGCTGGTTCCGCATCTGTGACATTATCCTCGGGATGCGACTACTCCTCATCACGAAGGCATCGTGTGCCGAACCAGGGAAACATGCACACACATGTGAGATGCTCATATCTGCAAGACATACCACCAGAGCATTGATCGAGTGATAATGTTTACGGTTCCTGTATGCCTGCTCATGTGCCTGTGGTGGTACCAAAGCCACATGTGTCCCATCAATGGAGCCAATGACATGTGGCATCCTCCCCAGGGCATAGAAGTCACTCTTGACGTCAGTGAGTTGTTGACGTTTAGGGAAATAGATGTACTGGTTCAGGCATCTCAACATTGCCTCCAAAATATCGCGTAGCACACGGCTGAACATAGTCTGTGACATCCCACCAGCAGACGCCACAGTGTGTTGAAAGGTACCGGTGGCAAAGAAGTGTAGGGCTGCCATCAGCTTCACCTTGGGGGTCAGCGCTGTAGGGTACGGCCGGCCAGGTTGCAAATGTGGGGCCAAGCGCACTGCCAAATCCTCAATCAGCTGCCTGGTGAAGCGGTACCGTCGGATGCAGTCACGTTCCACCATCGTTGCAAGGTCAGGGAATGGTCTATGGACAGCTGGTGCCCTGCAGTGCATAGGTGAAGAAAGAAAGATTGTCAGTCACCCCACATATGTGGCATAGACCAGACTCAATATCACATGATACATCCTTACGAGACACAAGTACATGATGTGTGTGCCGTTCCGTAAGGACATGTATGGCACCGAAATGGACAACATCTAACATCACAGTTCAACATGTGTCCTCAACAAGTCACAGGTTGTGCTATGGGATATCATTAGGCTGTGTCACAGTACCCATGTACTGCTGTCACGTTCCAAACACACACCACAGTGACATGTGAGGACAGATGTGCCCCAGGCATCACAGCTCATTGACAGGTAGATTCCCAGGGACCCTGTATTGCCACATGGACACTGGCATGACATGGTGCATCATGAATACACCACAGCAAAACAACCATGACCCCCACAGGTAGTGGTCCCTGTTGCCTCGGCAGGACAGACATGGACATCTGTGACACACACACGCACAACGTGGATGTGGAGACTGTCTTCCATTGTGCACATGGAATCAGAGACATTGTAAACACAACATGCACACAGACTGTGGAGGGCCATCACTATTGTGGCAATGGGTCACCCTGTGACGTACATACCGTCCCACATGGGACTCAGGGGGTATGTGACATGACATACACATACACAACCGTGAAATGTGACCATGCCACATGCTCTGAAATGAACAGTTGCACATCCCAGTGGTCATGTGCACAACACACCAAGGATTCTGTCCCCATGAACACGTGCACAGCCTGGGAGTGGCTGCCCCCAAGTGCCACCCAAAAAACAACATGTTGACCCCCATACACGGAAAAGGTAATGCAGCCTTACATGCCTTAGGATACAGTGTGGACAGGCTGTGGTGTGGTAGGTGTGCCCCTCACTCCCTGGGAAGTAAATGTGGCTGGCATACGATCACCTGTGACAGGCATGGTGACATATGCCAGTGACTTGTACAGGGACGCGTTGTACAGCAATGGACCGATCGGTGTGCACGCACTGGCCATTGAATCTGTTGTGAGCGGGTACGCGTTGTACCCGGAATACGCGTTGTACAGCAATGGACCGATCGGTGTGCACGCACTGGCCATTGAATCTGTTGTGAGCGGGTGCGCGTTGTACAGCAATGGACCGATCGGTGTGCACGCACTGGCCATTGAATCTGTTGTGAGCGGGTACGCGTTGTACCCGGAATACGGGTTGTACAGCAATGGACCGATCGTTGTGCACGCACTGGCAATTGAATCTGTTGTGAGCGGGTACGCGTTGTACAGCAATGGACCGATCGGTGTGCACGCACTGGCCATTGAATCTGTTGTGAGCGGGTACGCGTTGTACAGCAATGGACCGATCGGTGTGCACGCACTGGCCATTGCATACGATGTGACCGGGTACGCGTTGTACAGCAATGGACCGATCGGTGCGCACGCATTGGCCATTGCATACGATGTGACCGGGTACGTGTTGTACAGCAATGGACCGATCGGTGCGCACGCATTGGCCATTGCATACGATGTGACCGGGTACGCGTTGTACAGCAATGGACCGATCGGTGCGCACGCATTGGCTATGGCCTGGCATGGCAATGGACGCGTTTTCAAAAGTTTAACGAGTCTGATGCTGTGAATTCAGTTGGCCACCCACAACAATGTTGCAAATCATGGGTGTCATGAAGTTGAACTTTTGAAGGATGCTGTGGGCGTGTGTAAGTGGTGCAATTCCATGGATTGGCCAGATTCAGAAGATGCAAACGACTTGGACCGATCACTTTGGACACATGGGACGGTATCTGCCTCAGCAGCACACATATAATGCTGGCTGTTCCCCTGAGAGCTCACTTGCCTGCACTACATGCTCCAGGACGACATCTGCCACCACCACTGCTGCTGTATATGCATCCTCTGGATCCTGCAATGGCACGTACTGTGGAGAGAGCCCCAGCCATCAGCACTGAGGAGAACCAGGCCCTGCTGGACAGCCTCCTTCCACATTACAGCAAGCTGTATGGGAAACCAGGGGAGCAGGTGAGTGTGCTGTCCACTGCCTTACAAATGTGCATGTTGTCTGACTAGCCAGACTTACAGTCTGCACGCCACTGGCTAGCAGGCTCACTGAGTAGTTGTCACCCCCCATAGTGTGTAATTACATGCACTGAACAGGTATAGTGCAGTAACAGTGCATTTAAACAAGGTTTGACTTCCCAGGCAATGATACCATGTAGTAACTGCTGGCAAACTGTTCATAGCCATCCTTGCACTGCCCGTGTACATCATGTGCCCCTGTGATTGAGACATGTATATCCAAATGTGTGATGCACGGATTTGTTGCATGTGTAGTAATGGCCTTTACACTTTGTCATCCTCACAGGTTGATGCCCACCAGAAGCAGGAAATATGGCTGGACATTGCCCGGGCAGTAAGGTCTGTGGGGGTCTACAAGCGCCGGATCCGCAACTGCCAGAAGAGGTGGCAGGACCTTCGGGCTGGACCCGGAGGATCGCAAGGGTCCAGCTGAAGCTGTCGCCTCCTCGCAGGAGGGGCGGACACCGGACCCTGACCCCCCACATGCTCAGGATCCTGGCGGTGGTCTTCCCTGATCTGGATGGGCAGCTGAAGGGCAGACAGCAGCAAGGAGGGGGTGAGTTCATGACTGCACTGTGAGCTTTGTCTGACATGCTATGTGCCCTCCTCTGGCCTGGTTAAACTTCAACAGTACATCAGTTATGTGGTCCAGGACCCATGTCCCTCAATTGTGCACTGCCCACTCCTCATCTGATACCCAGGTGTGGCCCTTACAGTCAGGTAATTGTGTCACTTGGGTACTGTGTCCTTGCATTTTGCTTAGCTCAAGGTGGGGTACAGCATTTGTTCCCGTAACTCTGTGGTGGGCTTCATGGGTGGGTCCATTGCTTACACAATGCCTGGGTTCTGACATGTAATCTGCGTGTTACTTTGATATGTGGTCCAATTGCTGATCTGATTCACCACATGTGCCTGGGGTATTTGGCACACACCCATGCTGTGGGTGGGAACAATGTTTGGGCCTCAGGAGTATGTATATCAAGTGTGTCACACATGCTTAGCCACCTGCCTACTGTCCAGGGCTCATCCCTCTTTCACGTGGAGCAGGACAGTCATGCCTACTCCAGGCCATACAATACACTCTGTACTCCCACTCCCGTGTATCAGCTGACACGTTGTGCTCAGTGAAATGTTCCCTCAGGTGTCTGCCTCTGTGTCATTGTGCTGTGGCTTCGTTGTCAGGACTACTGGGGTGTTTATCGGTTAGGGCTCAGCATGCCACCGGAGATGTGACCATAGGAGACGATATTTGTGTGACATATAGGTGTTTGATCACTTGACCGTGCATACTGGGGTATGCGACTGTGAAGTTCAGGCAGCTGTTTCCCATTCACAGCAGATTGTGAGGTGCTCAGGTTCCGAGGGTTGTGTTTCATGTCTCCCATATGTCCAATTGGTATGACGTGGACAAATGAGAGTTCAGATGATGTGGTTTGTGGGGGATGGACATGTGCACTTGTCAGCTACAGGACTTGCATTCCCCATGACATAGGATTGTGACACAGTGCAGACTGTTGTTGTCTGGCTGCCCTGCCCATGTGACTGGAGACAGTGATGTATGACTTTGCAGGCATGCCTGTGCCATGGCGTTAAACTTCCTAAGAGTGATCCTGCAGGGGAGTGACATGTGCTACATGCACCCCATTGTGGCATTGACTATCAGGACATGGGTGCATCATGGTGTCTGGTGCTGGTATGCATCACATGCATTTCAAATTAGACTCTGGCCATCCCTTTATCCGGACATCTGTACTGACTCAGTGGCAAGAGTTGTGATGTGTGCATGTTCACATACTTCACCGTGTTCTCTGCACTGTCCAACTACTGTGTAGGTGGTGCATGTGTCCACACTGGGGTATTGCCATCCGACAGACACCAGACCGATGGGTGCAAGGCCAGGAGGGATGTGAGTGCCATGGTTGACCATCAGACTGACAATTGGCTTCTCCTACTCTGTTTGGGCACTTTTGGCAATGTTCAACTAAGGATGCCAGGGCTTGCTCTGTAATGTGCTGTACTTACCGTGGTTTTGTGCGGTCAGTGCAGGTGACTGATGTCTGTCTGTTTCCCTAATTGTTTGCAGATACATCCACGGCCACAGGAGGGGACAGCTCCACGGACCAGGAGGAGCCGCAGAGCCAGACTGGGTCAGCAGCCGCTGAGTGGTCGGAGGGACCCAGTGGCACAGAGGGCGAGGGGAGCCACACCGAGGAGTCCTCAGCACCATCCACCTCAGCTGAGGACCACAGCAGCTCGGAGGATGACTCCCTTGTGGAGGCGGGTGTCAGCAGCCACCACACCCCAGCTACTATTGCTGTCCCCGCCACCACCACCGCCCTCCCATCGGCTCCCATTCCAGAGGTCCATGGAGGCTCCCATGTTCAGGAGCATGTCTCCTTCGTGCCAGGCACCGCAGCCCCTACCCCTGTGTCCCCTGCTGCCCTGAGTGAGGAGTCTGTGTACCTACTTCGCCAGCTCCATGTAGGGCAGACAGCAATGCTGTGTCCTCCATGCCCACACCACTCTGTTGACTCAGCTGGTGTCGTTTATGGAGGGCATCTCTTCGGGCATGTCTGCCCTACAGAGGAGCAATAGGTCCATGGACTCCTCCCTGACGGCAGCAGTGTCCCTCCTCCAACAGTCCCTCACCCCTCCTACCTCTGCCCCATCCACACTTCCTGGCACCCTACCTGTCCCAAGCACATGCACACCTGCACATTCACCCAAACACACAGACACGAGCAGCACAGACACACCCACTACAAAAACAAGATGTGCACGCAGGCATCCTCAGGGGACTGATACCACACCCACAGGGGATGGGGTACATACACACACACAGGCATCCACAGTCACTCCGCAGTCCTCCGATACCTCTCCCTCCAAGGCCCCTTCCCTTGCCTCACCTGCAACCCCACCTACACAGCAGCTCTTCCTCTGTGACCTCGGCCTCTTCCCCTCCAATCCAGCTGATCCAGCATACAGGGGGAAGAGGAAGTCCACCCACACAGAGGGAGTGCCCCTCGCCCCCGGACACCCTCCCCCAGGCGCAGACAGACTGAGGCCCCCATCCGCAAGTCCCCCCGGACCCGGAAGAGCAAGACCCCGCCGCCACCCTGCAGCTCAACCACCAAGTCTCCTTCCTCCATCCCTCAGGCCCCCACTCCACAGGTTCCCCCACCACACCCTGCCCCAGGTTCCCCCACCCACAGATACACCATCCCCAAAAGATCCGGCCTTCTCCCCTACCACTTGCTCTTCCAGCACCACACCCCCGCTGCGCTTGTTTGTGCCACTGGTGTGGAGAGCGTGTCCTCCCCTCTGTCCTGCCCACCTTACCTGAACCCCATTCTACTCCCCTGGAGATAGGCACTGCAGTGGAGTCCACTACCACCCTGTCTGACTTGGGCACTGCAGTGGGGAACCTGTCCACTCCATCTGCACAGCCCACTGCAGTCGTGCCGGCACCCACACCATCTGACTCATGCCCACCAGTTGTGCCGGCACACACCATGTCAGACACCTCCACTGCAGTTGTCAGTGACTCTCCAGCACCCACCACCCCTTCCCTGCCTCCTTCTGGTGAGCCCTGATCCTGTCCCTGCGGTGCCTGGCCTGCCCCCCCCGTATGCCCCTCCGAGGGGAATGTCCCTGATGTGTAGCTGTGCAGGCATGCAAAGGGTGACATCTGGCACTGTCACCCTATTTGGACTCTTGTTCTGGACTGGCCAGTGGCCTTTGTTATATTTCTGGACTTTCACTTCTTCACACACAAATGCTGAATAAAGCTACTTTCTGTTCTCTAGTGGTTTTGCTTCTGATGTACATGATGTTGATGATGCTAACCGTGCCCTTGCTGCACTGATGGTGATTTTTGATATCAGGGAAATGAAGTGTTACTGTGCAGGACCCCATGTGGTCCAGGGGGAATATGTCCTATCCTGGTGTGTATCCATGTCATCCTTTGCAGCAATATGAGGGTGTCATGTTTTCAATATTTGGCAATGGGATTTCCTGCTTTTATTTGCAGTATCACATCTGTGGCTTACACCCCTGCACATCTGTTGTGCTTGCCATTGTTCAATTTGTCTATTTCCCTGACCGTGTGACCATCTCCACTGGACATGCAAGTTTGGGCATCAATGGGGAAGGACTCATCTGTGTGATCAGTGCAACTTGCTATACATGTGTGTTGGATCTGTGCAGATGGTGTCGGTGACACTCCCATGACCAGGCTGATGTGACGAGAGCCTTCATTTTGTGCTAATTGTTGACTGAGTGACCAAGTGTACTGCTGATATGATAGAGCCCTGCAGAGACAACGTATGGCACAGCTTTCCTTACACAGGAGTGGAGTGCCCTCATGGCAGTGTGTAATTCCGTGACATTGCCTGAGCCCAAGGTGTGTGTTGTGTGAGCATGTCTGTGTGTGTTCACTTCCGTTTTGCAACACAGGCTGGGATCCCTAGTGATGTTCCTGTTTGTGATGCTTGCTGAGTTGACCTATGTACCACCCAAATCTTCGCACTGGGTTCTCTGGGATGTGGGTGCATGGCACATTACTGGTCATCAGGGTGTCATCCATAGGTGTGTTTGCTGTCAGGGCTGAGTTTGTGGGCAAACGCAGATGAGACACAGTCAGGATTCCCCTTGGCACTTGTTGGTTACACAAGTCATGTAATTTACAGTTTGTGTTAGCTTTCAGTGATTGTGACACGTTGTGTGTGTGACTGCTGCCACTCCTCTGGGTCAGAGCTGCAATGTTGGAAGTTCTCTATGTGTGTTCTTTGTGGGTGTCCTTGACTTCTTCATTGGTGTGTGACTGTGTCCGGGATCACATTGATTGTGGTGGATTTCACGTAATGCCCATGTACAGCGTACTGTGCAGTGAGTCAGACATTCACGAGTCTTGTTGACTGGCCATGTGTGATGGGTTTCTGCACCTTAGTTCCCACCACCACCCCTGGGATTGTCATGGGTGCATGTGCAATGTCACCAGTCCATGTGAGCTTCACTGCTGCACATTGGTGGAGATCAAGGTGTGTGGTGTTGAGTGTGTGCAAATGAGAGTTGTTGCATGGCTAGACCCCTACCTCCATGTTGGCCTTGGCTGACAGGCCGTGCTGATTGATTTGTGCTTGTGTAGGTGTGATGGTAGTTTGTTGCTCAGGACACATGACTTTGGTTTACAGTGTGAACGACATCTAGCTTTGTCATCACAGTGGGATTATCATGCAGGCCATGGTCACCACGATGTGGGGTCCCTGGGGGTAGTGCTGTGGTGGGTCTGTCTCTTGCTGTGTTATTTGCTGTTCCTACAAGCTTGTGTGACATGTGTAATTTGGGCTCCCTCTCATCTAACAATGCCTGTTTGCCCACATAGGGGAATCCGATCCATGAGTTACTTTTGTGTGGCACTGTATACACATCTGTGTAATTGTGATTCAGGCCTCCTCATGTGTTGTGTGGTTGCCTGGGGACACTGGCACACCCCCATCACCTGTTGTGTTTGATCTGCAGTGTGAGGCTGCCTGTTTGTGTTTGTGCATCTGCACCACTGCATTGGCATATCTTTAGTGTGCCATTGGCTGTATGTTGTTTGTTGGCTTTCCCCTGCTGTCCCTGGGACTCCTAGGTCATCAGTCAGCACAATGATCATGGTTTGTATGTCCTATTGCTGCCATGGTATGGTATTTGTTCACCTGACATCTACAGTCTCCAAAGGATATCTACATTTGTGTGTCCATTGGTACAGATATGTGGGGCTGCATTATGATGGTCACTTCTGTCATTGTGTTATTGAGGAATGTTGCCAATGTCAGCCCCCATGGGTGATGTTTGTCTGCACATGGCCAAAGGTATGTTTTATTTGCACTGCACTGTTTGCCTCACCCAATGTATGTTGCTATGGGACACAAGCACTACTATGCCACAGATGTGTTTGTTGTTCTGTGACCAGGAATCATCCATGCTGTTTGGCATTTGCAGCTTTTACCATTACTCCACTTACCTTTTGGGCACTGTGGTGATGGGTGTTTAGACCCCATTGCCACAATGTTCTGAATGTGCTTCAGCTATGGACCCCACACTTCCCTTTTGGTCACTGTGGTGATGGGTGTTTAGACCCCATTGCCACACTGTTCAATTGGGCTTCAGCTATGGACCCCAGACTTACCTTTTGGTCACTGTGATGATGGGGTGTTATACCCCATTGCCACAGTGGTCATGGTCTGCTTGCATTGTGGAGGCCACACACATTTATGTGTGACACATGTGATAGGGGGTCACATTGTATGCTCAATGACATGTTCAGTGTTGTGGGCATTTGACACAGACTACACACGCTTGTCATGGTGTTGGTGGGATGTATTTTCAGACATTCCTTATGTTGGAGTATGCTGGTTGTGTCATGCATTTCCCGTCCTATGTTTAGGGGTGGTGTGGGTGGTAGGCATTCATCCCCCTATGAGTGGGGATGGTGGTAGTGGTAGGCATCCAGGCCCCCCTGAGTAGGGGTGGTGGTGGTGGTAGGCATCCAGGCCCCCCTGAGTAGGGGTGGTGGTAGTGGTAGGCATCCATCCCCCTATGAGTGGGGTTGGTAGTAGTGACAGGCATCCAGCCCCCCCTGTGTAGGGGTGGTGGTAGTGGTAGGCATCCATCCCCCTATGAGTGGGGTTGGTGGTAGTGACAGGCATCCAGCCCCCCCCTGAGTAGGGGTGGTGGTGGTGGTAGGCATCCAGGCCCACCTGAGTAGGGGTGGTGGTGGTGGTAGGCATCCAGGCACCCCTGAGTAGGGGTGGTGGTAGTGGCAGGCATCCAGCCCCCCATGAGTAGGGGTGGTGGTGGTGGTGGTAGGCATCCATCCCCCTATGTGTGGGGTTGGTAGTAGTGGCAGGCATCCAGCCCTCCCTGAGTAGGGGTGGTGGTAGTGGTAGGCATCCATCCCCCTATTAGTGGGGATGGTAGTAGTGACAGGCATCCAGCCCCCCTGAGTAGGGGTGGTGGTAGTGGTAGGAATCCATCCCCCTATGAGTGGGGATGGTAGTAGTGACAGGCATCCAGCCCCCCCTGAGTAGGGGTGGTGGTGGTAGGCATCCATCCGCCTATCAGTGGGGTTGGTAGTAGTGACAGGCATCCAGCCCCCCCTGAGTAGGGGTGGTGGTGGTGGTAGGCATCCATCCACCTATGTGTGGGGTTGGTAGTATTGGCAGGCATCCAGCCCCCCCTGAGTAGGGGTGGTGGTAGTGGTAGGCATCCATCCCCCTATTAGTGGGGATGGTAGTAGTGACAGGCATCCAGCCCCCCCTGAGCAGGGGTGGTGGTAGTGGTAGGAATCCATCCCCCTATGAGTGGGGATGGTAGTAGTGACAGGCATCCAGCCCCCCCTGAGTAGGGGTGGTGTTAGTGGTAGGCATCCAGGCCCCCCTGAGTAGGGGTGGTGGTAGTGGTAGGCATCCATCCCCCTATGGGTGTGTATGGCATTGGTGGTAGCCATCCCGCCCCTATGGTTCTGCTGTTGCTAGTGTACGTCATTTCTGCATCCCTATGTGTGTGTGACATATGTTGGGTACGTGTGGTTTGTTTGTGTAGTGGGTGTTTGACTTACCGTCTTCGCCGTACGCATCCGTACCGGTCCCGGTAATAGATGTAGAGTATTGGTAGGACCTGCGCGATGGGATTCATGGTTTGTTCATCTCGTTCGGGTTTCTCGTGGCTTCGACTCGTACTCGTCGCTGGCTTGTTCGTCTCGTAGCCGTGGATCGTCTTGTGGCGCGAATCGGAGCTTATGTACAGCTCTCCCGGATGCTCTGACGTGCCGGACGTAGCGACGGGTTGGGCGCGTACGGAATGCGCATCGTACTAGTCCGGCCAGAAGGTGCTGTGTATTTAGTTCCGTGCGACTCGATTGGACGTTTACGGATCCGGCTCGGGCGGGGAACAGGAGCTGAAATGGGTGAGTACGGCTCGCTCGGAATCTGGGCTGTTATGCGCGTCGTACTTGTTCGTTCGGACGACTGTCCGAATCGGTCGGGAAACACGCGTTCGGCTTGGTTTTTTTCCGGACAAATACTGTTAGGTGCGCTTCCGGCCGAGATCGGAATCGACCCCTAAGGGTCTTATTATGAGTACAACAGACTTCAGGATTGCCGTACTCGTGGCGGCGGTCCAACTACTGCCACACTGTGGGTCCGCCCACAGTATTCTGAGTGTGGCGGTCGGAACGCCACGAGACCGCTGGCTCCGCCTGGGTCAAGGATCCCACTGGGCAGGCAGTCTGCAACCGGCATGAATATGCTGGCGGTGCCGCTGGCGGCATGCCGAGCATATTACAAGTTGCCTTTTCATTGCCCTTTTCATGGCAGGGAGCCCACCATGAAAAGGGTGGCAGAGAGGCAACTAAGGAGGACCTAATAGGGCTCCCTGCCTGAACTGGGCCTGTGGGTGAATGCGGGGTTGGAGCACAAGTTGTGCCCCCTTTAATCGCATCCCTATTCCTGCATGGTGTGGCATGCATGCCCCACCATGCAGGAACGTGCTGCAGGCACTGTCACTATGGTGAGCTGCATGTTAGGCTCTCCTATCAGCCTGACAGACCTCCGCTGTGAGATACTCATAATCCAGCGGGTGGGCACACTATGCGCTTGGCGGTCCTCCTGTTGGCACGATGGTACTGGGCCGACAGGAGGACCACCAAACTCATATTAAGTCTCTAAGAGGTCTGACATATATTTCTAGTTGACTTGTTGACGTAGAGGTTTCCTTTTCATTGTAGAAGTTTGCAATTTTATGTTAAGTATTTAGTTGTATGTGAATTAATGTACTTTTTCTTTTTAAAAGTAAAAACACTGAACATTGATTTATTAAGAGTTATTGTCCACTTTATGGAGTTCTTCAATATTTATTTAACCCTTTAGTTGGTATAATTTGTTTTTTTGACTTTACCTTTTGAACTACACTATTAATATTCAATTATGATACAACAAAGAGGTAGCACTGATTTTCCCCTTTAACTTCAGGAATGTCTAGCTTCATTCTCTTGTTTGATTATCAAAAACCCTTCGAAGTTAAATAGATGAAACCAAGGGAATCATCCTTAGACTTAAACATTCATTTGCCAGTGACTAGCTTATTGCCCACCCCCTGCACCTGATCCTCCTACTATGGTCAGAAATATTTGAGTTATTATCAACTTTGACCTTACTTTATACCAAGTTTGCTGCTACATTACTCCCTTTTGAGTAGGATAAGGCAGTAGCGGCTCGCATAGGGCGTGCTGCGGGGCGGCGAGCGGGGGAGGGGCAGGGTGGGGGATAGCAAAAACGGACATAGGACGGAACGCAGGAAAGTAATTATTATGTTCCTCCGTTCCGTCGTATGTCCGTGTTTGCTACCCCCCCACCCTGCCCCTCCCCCGCCCCACCGCCCGCAGCACGCCCTATGCAAGCTGCAACTGGGATAAGGAAGTTTTTCTTTGCCGCTGACATGAAGGGAGGATGTTGGTGATCAGGCAGCCATTTCATCCCTTTTGAATCAGAGGAATTCTGTGTTGCCTGGCTTGACTAAATAGCTTATCTGTCAGATTTGCGAAATGCAGCTTCCTTGTCTGTTACTTAATTCACCTCTGCTTGTTTCTGTTACATCCCAGTTGGACTTCTTCCACGAGTTCCCAAAGAATAAACTAATCTTGTTTAGCACACTTTGCAAGATGCACAAGACACTTGTCCTGGGTATCCCAGCCATGGTCAGACTGGCCAACCGGGAAAGCGGGCAATCCCCAGGGAGGCTGGAGCCTCGGGAGGCTGGTTTTGACACTTGGAGACCGGTTTGGCCTCCAGGAGTGGTGGTGCACGTTATGCGATCCTGGCTGCAACTTGAAAGAGCCGCTTTGGTTCTAGCACGCGAATCACTGACATAATATCGAAGACAAAAATATCTACCACACAAATATTGATGTAAAAATATCGATAGTCAAAATATCGACATCCTATCTTTAGAATGTAAATGACACAATTATCGAAAAAAAAATATAGATGTAAAAAATATCGGTCCTAAATATCGTTTTTTTATATATAACAAATAATGTAAAAAAAAATATATAATAAAATTAACTTTAAAATAATTACTTAGGGGCACATTACGATACCCGGCGTAAATAAATCCGCCAGGCATGGAAGCGGCAAAAATCCGCCCGCACACACCGCCTGAACACCGACCACGCCATTATGAGTACACAAACTGAAAACCGCCATCGGCGGAAAAATCATACAAAATACCGCCCGCCATCGTCCGAGTCGGAGTCAAACCGCCCGCCACGGACGGAAACACGCACGACAACACAAAACCGCCCGCCCACACGGCCGACACACCGCACGTGAAATTACGATCGCACCGCCATGAGCGCGGAAAAACAACAAATATACCGCCCGCCAGCGCAAACAACGCCGATGAGAATCGACACGGCAGAAGCCATGGCGCCCACGTACCTGCACAGAAACCATCCGCACACAAAACCAATAGCACACAACATGGCCAACAAGTCCACACAGCAAGGCACGCACAAATACACAAGCACAGGACACATCCCGAAAACACCCCCCGGACAAACAAAAAATACAAAGGCCAGAACCCCAGACACAACACACCTGAAAACAACAGACCATGAGGACACACCCACATAGGTGAGTACAAAAGCAGCACTCCCACAGACCACAACCCCTTGCTACATTGCAAACCAGAGAGGAGAGGAGAGGACACAGTGACACAGCAAGGACAGCAGCACACCACAGAAACGCACACATCACAACTACCACCACCACCACCACCACCACCAAACACCGGCACCACAAACCCCCTGCACATTACACAACACACACCGCACCAGCACCACAAACACCATGGCACCACAAAGGATGCCCAAGTTCACGCCCATGGAGCTGACGGTCATGGTCGACGAGATCATCAAGGTGTACCCACAAATCTATGGGAACATGGTCCAGCACACACCACTAGCCACCAGAAACAGAATGTGGACCCGGATCGTAGACCAGGTCAATGCAGTCGGGACCCTGCCCAGGAACAGAACCGAGATAAACAAACGTTGGAATGACGTAAAGAGCCTGGTCAAGAAGAAGGAGGGCAAAAACAGAGAGCTGGCTGCCGTCACTGGCGGAGGGAATCCCGCGCTCTTTAAGACCTTCAAAGCGTGGGAGGAGAAGGTGCGAGTCGTAATACATCCGGAGATCCTCGCCGGATTAGCAGGGGGAGTGGAGGCTGGTAAGTACAAACTAATGTATACCAGCACACCGCTATGTACACACATGCGCAACCACCATGCCACAGCTCCCAGGGACAAACACCCCCATGTCCAGCACACAATACACAACACATCACACGCACATGCAACAGACACTACCACACACAGGCCAAACCGAACAACTGTAAGATGCGTGGGGACATGTGTACACTAAGCCAGCCACGTAACCACCAACAGGTCCCCAAATATGCCAGAAGCGCCACAACGAGCACCCACCACACCCATGTGTCCGCCACAGCTGCACTAACTGACAAGTAACAGGTAAGTGGCAGGAACACAAAGTGCAGTGGGTCGGAAGGGGGACAGCTGAAGTACAACACCCACCAGGCCCCCACTCCCACAGACCAGCAAGGTGGAGCACTCCCCACACCCATGTGTCAGGCACAGCTGCACCAACCGACAAGTAACAGGTAAGTGGCAGGAACACAAAGTGCAGTGGGTCGGAGGGGGACAGCTGAAGTACAACACCCACCAGGCCCCCACTCCCACAGACCAGCAAGGTGGAGCACTCCCCACACCCATGTGTCAGGCACAGCTGCACCAACCGACAAGTAACAGGTAAGTGGCAGGAACACAAAGTGCAGTGGGTCGGAGGGGAGACAGCTGAAGTACAACACACACCAGTCCCCAGTCCCACAGCACAGCAAGGAGGAGCATGCCCCACACCCCACACCCACATGTCAGCCACCGCAGTGCACAACGACAGCCGAAAGGCAGACATCACGGTCCACAGCAATCGGTGTCAGTGGGTGTACAGCCACCCCCACGACCCACTACACCCCCCACCCCCACAGACCTGCAACATGGAGCACCCCCGCTAAGAGCCATGTGGCATCCAGTACAGTGCACGCACGAACAACTTGCAGGTGGGAAACTGGACAGGGCTGGATTACTGGAGGCATGAGGACCATAACACCACCAACACATGGGACATGTCACGTAGCACACGAACACGCAGCACCGCCCACCGTCACGAACAAGTGAACAATGTGCACACGGACATGAACAGCAGACTCACACCCCACATGACCCATCACAGACATAGCAACACCCAAGGAGCCACGTCTGCATGCACAAGCCACACTGAATATAGTCCCACACGGCAGCCACTGTGCAACTCATCACACACAACCGAAACACCATTGAAGTCCTGTCCATGTAGCCCCTACTGCCTGTCAACCACACACCCCACAACTACGCCTATGTAAGACAAACAACACTAGACGCAACAGAGCGGAACAACAGAAATGCACACGAACACCACTGAACCCATCAAACACACAGACACACCATGCACATACAACATACCATCCATCCCATCCGTCAGCCCCAGTCTCATGAAAGGCATGTCATCCGCACAGCTGCCACACATACAGCAGTCACGCTAAGACACATGCCCATGACCAACCATGTGCCAGAAGTCAATTAAGCGCACGACACACTGTGAGCAACAACACACAACATGGGCCACACCCCCCGAGCACTGCAGTGATGCACATGGCACAGGGCAGCACGCACACCAAGGAGATGGGACAACTGCAATACGTTGGCTGGCACACAACTATCACTCACTCATAACGATGCGTCCAATGCCATGTCCAGTAACCACAACAGACAGCAAATATGCAGGGCATGTCAGGCATGCACACACCTCAGACCATGCACTGTCATGCTGCCACAACACATGTCACGTTCGGCACCCATGGCTCACAGCATGTACCCCAAAAGCATATCCCCTCCCAAATGCGAATCTGGGGCATGGCCCCCATGTTGCCATATGCGTTCCTAAGCGTTCCATTTGAACCCCAAAAGCATATTCCATCCCAAATGCGAATCTGGGGCATGGCCCCCATGTTGCCATATGCGTTCCTAAGCGTTCCATTTGAACCCCAAAAGCATATTCCATCCCAAATGCGAATCTGGGGCATGGCCCCCATGTTGCCATATGCGTTCCTAAGCGTTCCATTTGAACTCCAAAAGCAAAGTACAAACCAGACCCAGGATGGGCCAGGAGCCCGCATACACCAGAGTCACAATGAGTAGGGGCAAAGCAACACACCCATCGGCATGGCCAATCCGTCCCATGCCACATGTGCACAGCACACAGTCCCATTGCCTAGCACACACAACTACAGATGCCACAGCCACACACTCGCCTCCGGGAAACCCATGTACGAGATTGCACGAACTGCCAATGTCAGACGACTAATACATACTTCGCCAGGTGCAACACAATAACAAATCTCATTCTCTCCACAGGTGACGAACTGCTGGACGCTGGGGATGGAGACAGCAGCCAGCACAGCCAGCCTACAAGCCCCCAACGAGGACACACGGATCTGGAGGATCTGTCCACCTCTTCGGACACGGACCACCAAGCTGGCCCATCTGGCTTGGCAGGGCCCAGCCGCTCCCCAGGACCCCTCCTACCCACCAACCCATCATCCAGGGATGCTGAACAGTCCCAGTCCCCTGCTGCCACTGTTGTTGCGGCCACACCCACGGTCATTGCGGCCACTACCACTGCCGCAACCGCCACCATCGCCGCACCGACCACCACCGCCTCCACCACCACCACGTCTTCGCTGGCACCAGCCCCAGCGCAGGTGGTGGCCCGGCCGACTGGATCCACCCTGGGAGCCACAGCGAGGACCGTGGTGAGCAATGTGGCTAGTGGGCAGGCCGGTGGCAGCAGGACTGGTAGGAGGAGCAGGGTCAGGGAAACGCCAGCCTCCCCTGGGAGCCATGCCCTGCCTCAAATGGCCAGAGTCCTTGGGGCCTATGAAGAGGCCCAAGGACAATGGGCCAGGTCTGCTACTGACACGCGGGAGGTGCTGGGGGTGCTGAGGTCCATGGACGCCCATATGGGCCAATTCGTGTCCCGTATGGACCAACTCGTGGACCTCATGGGCCAGCTGGTGGTGGCGGTGGGGTCACAGGCAAGGCCAGCAACACCACCTCCGCCACCACCTGCTAGGGCGCAGGCTCGGGCAGCAGTGTCCACTTCCCCTGCGTCCACAGCCAGTGAGCACACCTCACCCACCACCAGCAGGTCGCCACCACACACCCCCTCCCAAACGTGGAAGGGGCCGTCCGAAGAGGAAACAGATCTCCCGGGAGGACTTCGCACGCTCCAGTCGCAAGTGAGGCAGCCAGCCAGCCTTCCGCCAGCCTTCCTTGACCAGCCACTGCATTGACTTGCTCTACGATCCCACTCCACACAGCCAGCTGGATGGCATGTGTGTGTTGGACTATGGACATAGAACCAGTGGGTACACCCTGATCATCACGCAGCCATGACCGACAGCTCATTGTCACTGCACGCACCACTTTTGTCATCACCTTACACACAATCACATGTCACAGTTTGTAATAAATGCACCTTTTTCACTAACTGCTGTTTGTGCCCTGTGTCTTTATTGTACGGAATACAACGGCCACCTTGGGCGGAAAGGCACCTGATGCGTGGCATGGAAATGGAATCCGGAGGGCCTGTAGGGACCTAGGGGTGGGAGACAGAACAGGAGCACATTCAATGAGTGTGTCACACACCCATCACACAGTACATGTCAACAACTACAAGCAATGTACACACATCGCACAGAGCAATAGGGCACAATACCACAGCCACCAACAGTGGCATACTACCCTGGCCATGGAGCGTTGACACACTGCACGCAGTGAACATACGGCCACCCTGACACAGCACACACACACCTGCATAGATACAGACACATCATCCGTCGTACATGGACACTCACCGTCAAGTGAAGTAGCGGGCGATGAGCTGCTGGCGCACATTCCCAGCTTCCTCCTCTCCGCTGTCCACCTCACTCGAGCTGTCCTGGTCTGCGGGCTGGGGCCCTGGTTGATCTCCGTCATCCACAATGAGGGGGATCTGCTTCCGAATGGCCAGATTGTGCAGCATGCAGCACGCCACCACTATCTGGCACACCTTCTGTGGGGAGTACGCCAGTGCACCCCGGTGCGGTCCAGGCACCTGAACCTGGACTTGAGGAGGCCAAAGGTACGCTCGACCACACGTCTGGTCCTCCCATGTGCCTCATTGTATCGATCGTCTGCTGGGGTGCGAGGATTCCTCAATGGACTGAGCAGCCATGCCCCATTCGGATACGCAGAGTCACCTGGGTGTGAGGGACACAGAGAACCGTTGCTATTCCAACTGGACAGGGGACAGCATCGCACAACCAGCACGCTACACCACTCCACATACTCACCGACAATACAGCCACGATCCTGTTGCAGATTGGACATCAGTCGTGGCAAGATGCTGTTGCGCATTATGTGTGCGTCATGGGCCGAGCCTGGAAACTTTGCACACACGTGGGTGATCACCATGTCCGCAAGGCACACCACTTGCACATTCAGGGAGTGCGTGTGCTTCCTGTTGCGGTACAGGTGCTCAGTGGCCTGTGGTGGAACAAGGCCAACATGAGTGCAGTCAATGGCTCCCACGACGTGTGGGATTCTGCCAAGGGCATAGAATGCACCCTTCACTGCCGCCAATTCACGAGCCCTGGGGAATCTGATGTACCTGTTCCGGTACAGCATCATGGCTGCCAGTACATCCCTCAGCACCTTGCTGAACATGGGCTGGGACATCCCTCCTCCACTGCCCACTGTGTGCTGGAATGACCCAGTGGCGAAGAAATGCATGGCGGCCATCACCTTAGCCGTGGGGGTGACAGCAGTCGGATACACCCTGCGGGGACGGAGATGGGGCTCTAACATGGCACACAGTCGATGCAGAGTTGGCCTGTCCAGCCGAAACTTCCTAATAACCTCTGTATCGTCCATGTCCGCCAGCAATTGGTATGGGCGGTCAATGTTCGGTCTCCGCCTGGGTTAAATGGCAGAGGACACATGTCAAAGCAACACGGCACATAGCAATTTCGCATACACATCACTGACATGACTGAGCAAGCACATGAGCCACAGCCCAGCTGTCAAGCTGGGACGGCACGGCCACAATACACTTACACAGGTCTCCCAACAATGGCAATGGCAAGTGAGACATACCACTGCCATGTGCATGCACATGGGGATCTAGGCCCCAATGACTTGCGGGGCGTGCTGATGGGGACTGACTGCATATTCGTCAAGCGGCAACGCCACGGCAACATGAGTGTCTGCTGAGCATGGTACTGCTTCCGAGGCTGGATGAGTATGGCACACGACGACGACGATGTGGGCACGGGCTGAGCGGCCAATACAAGTGGGACCTGTGGCACGAGGGGATATGAGACAGTAGTAGGTGTCAGCACTGCACCCTATGTACAGCACTGTACGGATCACAGCTCCCGAAACATTGACTGGTGTCCACATTGACAGCCCCATGCCAAGACGGCTGTGTGCTTGCAGTCACACGTCACAGGTGAGAGGTTACATTGCACGTGCCAGGTGGCAGTCGTACATAGTGGGAGCTGGCATGTGTGTGCATGTGTCTCCTGTTCAGGATCCACCAGATGGGCGCTGACTCTGTACTGACCATTGGACACAGCATGTTCCGTGGAAGGCTTGTGTGTGTGGGATGGTGGCACTGGATGTGCCTCCGTTGGGTGGGGGGCCATGCACAGGGCGGGTACGTCGATGATTGCGCATTGTTGGTCACGGTGGGTGCACCAGCTAAGATGTGTTGCCCTGTGTTCAATTCCTATGTCCGCATGATGATGGACTGTGGATGTGGGCAGACTACACATTGGTCGATGTGCTGTCTATATGCATGTGCCTTCACACCAGGCACAGCTGCCCCTGCACATGTGACCCCTGCTGGACTCGCTGCTGGGTCTGTGGAGCTGATGCACCTTCTGCGCGTGGGGCGGACAGCTCTCCTCACTTCCCTCATTGCGCATGTCATGTCTTTGCCGCAGGTGACATGGATCATGGAGGGCCCACATGTACGCGTGGGTAGGCTACACATGATTGTTCACTGGTCGCCACCCCCAGTCAGTGTTTCGAATGGGAAGGTTGTCGTGCTGGTGGTATGTTCGATGTGGCGGATGGGCGGGCCTAGGTGCGGGCTTACATTCCGGACATGGGGGGTAGTTGGATTGGCGACTAGTTGCAGTACACACGGGACACGTCTCTTCCTTTCCACATCTGGGTCATCCCTTGTACTAACTGACAGTGATACAGTCATCTTCGCCCCAGCCCTCATGTCCTCCCCTCGCCCCCAATATGCATGCTCACCTGCGAGGCTAGCGCTTGCACAGGCAGCCCCAAGCTCGCACCAGAGAGGGCAAGGAGTGTATGTGTGGGTCCAGTTGCACGAGTGGGCTGTCTCAGGGTATGATGTGTGGCGGGACACCGTCCACCTGCGTGGTGCCCCAAATGGAGACCCGGCCTGCATGGACTATGCATCACAGTCTTCGCCTTCCGGATCCGCCACCTGCGACACCCAGTGGCTGTGGCTGCCCTTGCGGCCATGCCGCGTCCGTCTGTGGCTGATGGCCCACACATTCACTCTTTGGCCTCTCTGGGGAGGGCTCAGGGGTGGTGGCGCACGCGCTTGCACTTAGTCGCAATGGCATGTGGCGTGGTTGGTATGATGGGCAATGGATGGGATGGTGCGAGCCACCTCCCGTGACGTCAGTGCTGCTCGTGCTGTGGTGCGTCCCCCTACACTTCCATTTGACTTTTTGCCATGCTGGACGTTGAGGTTCTATTGCCTGCGTGATATGAGCAGGAGGAGCGCGAGGAGACCTCTCACACACCATGCTCCACTGCCATCCCGTGCCCTGTATCGCCTGTGCGGATTGACTATGTTGGGGTTACACCTGGTCGACTGGGGCTGTGTGTGCCTTGTCAAGGGGCATGGCGGGCGCACAACAGGATCCAGCTCGTCCACAGAGGGTGGGCTGAGGTGCGCCTGGTACCGCTTTGTACGTGTGCCCGGCTGCTGTGCACACACGTGTTCACTCCCCCCGACAGGTGTCCTCTCACAATGCCCAGGGAAGCGGTGGTGTACTGTTCATGAGCCCTCCCAACACAGCGTGCTCCAACTTGGCATGTGCGCATCTACCCGTCGCACCCACCCACCTGAGCACTGCGTCCATACGACTTCACACGACACATGTGTGTCTTCCACAGTAGTGCTACTCATTTGCGTTGACATCCAATACCAGTGGACTACATGGTCATGTCACGACTGCCGTGTACTTCACATACTCTCATCCTCTCTCATTCGTACTTGTGAAATGAGTCAGCGGAGACAGTTCTGGTTTCAAACATTATATTGAGTCTTCTGTCCTCTGTGATGCAGTATAGTGGACACTACTGGCAGCGGAATACATATTGAGGATATACTGAGCATGATTACAAATGGGATAGGGTGTGGGGTTACATCTGCTTGGCCAAGGCTGTGCTAATGTACATTTACGTATAGCTGCGGAGCTGCGGACTTTGACACAGACGGTATACATGTAGCCTACCAGACCGCTCGGCATCATGGGCACAGTCCATCTCAGTTCCATGTGACAGGTTTGCTGCGGTTGTTCCTCATGCACGCGTGCATGTGAGATGACATCAGGGCATGTGCTTGCGTGCATGCAGCGGCGTGCCACTTGTTGTTGCACTGTGGTGGTTACTGGACATGTCACAGTCACTGGGGTCGTGTTGTTGTTGTATGCACTTGTCGTCCATGCAAAGGTCCTGGTATGGGATTCCCGGGCGGGGGTGGGAGGGGTGCAGCACCCACAGACTCCAGGCGACCTATTCATGTCCACTGAGCGGTGTGTGTGTCCATGTGCGCTGGATCCATGTCGTGTCCTGGTTGTTCGTGCAGTTCCGTCCATGTGGGTGCGATGCACAGAGCCCATGCCACTGCCTCCCACGATGCATGCGGTGTTCCTGGATGTGATGGGGAACAGTGTGCATGTCCCGGTCATATCCGATGTCATGGCGATGTCGTTGATGGTGTGGTTACAGTTGCCGGTCGTTTGGTATGGCTGTTGTGGTGGTGACTGGCCAGTCCGTGCGGAAGCTGAGCATGGGTGCGGGGTTGGACTTCATAGGTCACTCGGGGAACCTGCGTTGTGGTCCGACGTATTTACAGGTTGTCAGGTATGCGATGCCGTCCAGCAGGGCTTCCATGTCATTGGTGGTGTACATGTTTGCCAGCCAATGAAGCGGATGGTGGCTGTCAAGGTGTTGTTCGTAGGTTGTCCCTTGGAGGACCATGATGGGGCATGCTGGGTGACATTCGATGTAGCTGTTCTCGATGATCCGTCGTGTGGAGGCACAGTGGTTCCATTTCAGTGCGCGTGCGATGTTGGCCACATACGCCATGCCCCCATAGGCAGAGCAGGCCCTGTCGTGTGCGTCCAGAGGGAGGAGTAGTGGTAGCAGGTCCGCCTTCAGACATGCCGGGTTGGAGAGGCATATCTCGACGGGATGCTGGTAGGGACACCTCCGACAGTAGAAGACGGGCATGACGCAGCTGAACAATGTGATGCGGTAAGTCAGTCGGTAACTTACGTTCAGCAGGGACAGGAGATCGCATCCCAATGTATGTATCGTGCTGGTTTGGTACAGCTTGAGCTCTTCGGCGTAGTTGGGTAGGTGTGTTGCGGTTGCCATTTCGCAGCGGTGCGTTGTGGTGGCGTGCTCCGGCTGTGTGTGCAGTCTGCAATGTGCACGCTCCGAGGTTGCTGTGAGCTCTGTGTAGTCGTAGGGAGACAGGACTTGTGTTCTGTTGGCTTGTTTGGAGGACACGGGCCCTCTTCCCACATGCTTCTCAGACAGTTCAAGGTCAGTGCTGTGTGACTCCTTCCAATTAACTTGCATGTGGCCGACATGGGGGAGTGTTTTCTTCTTTCTTCCCCGTCCGTTGTGTGCTTCTGTGATATGCGCTATCTGCCGTGTGGTCGGTCTCCTCGGCATGCCTGTGTTGGTCTATTCTTGGACAATGGCTGTATTCACCGGCTTCTGTCGTAGGGCTGTGGTTTCGGAGTTGGAATGGAAGGTCATTCAGTGCTGTCTGCTCTCCCTTGTGTGGGCGGCAGGCTGCCTTTCCGCTCTGCGTTGGGCCTTGTGTGTGGATGTAATTCTTGGGCCACCTGTTGTCGGTCCCCGGGCTCTTTGGTGTTCCGTTTCATGTGTCTTGTTCATATGTGCAGGGTGGTATGGGTTTTTCAGTGTGGTACTGGCGTTCCTCTTCCCGAAGGGGCCCTGCTTCTCCTAGTTGGTGTTGCCGCCGCTGTGTGCTTCGCCATGTTTGTTACACTGGGGTGTGTCCTGCTGTTGCGTGACTTCACTGACATGTGTGCGTCGGTTGTGTGGCGTTGGGTGTTGTCCGTGAATTGGGCGTTGGGGACATGTCTGTGGCCGGCCTGTCACGTGTCATGTGCGTTCGGGGTGGGGCTGATGTGTGTGCTGCTTGGTTGTGTCCCTGTGTCTGTGTGCGACGCATACATGGCGCTGCGGTTGGCCTCTGCGTTGTGCGCATGTGTGGCGGCGTCATCGGCGCTTTGGGGCCGTGACGGGGTGGTTGGTTCCTAGTCCCAGGTGGTGTGTACACATGTGTTCCGCGATGTTAGGATTTGGCCTGTGTGTCATATGTGGATGCAATGGTGGATGTGTAGTGTGCACGCGCTGGTGGGGGGTTGTCCGCTTTTTCCGCCCTTGCACTGTGTGCGCTGTTTGCGTGCACTTGTTGTGTGTGTGCCTACCTGCGTCTCCGCGGTACGTTGCGTCCTTGGTGGTGCATCAGCAGAAGCATGGGAAGGGCCTGCAGTGCTGGATTCATGCCCGGGGTGCCGCATCTTCGTTGTCCGTGCTCTGCGTCAGTGTTTCCGCCTCTCTTTCACGTGCGGTGTCTCTTTGCCGTGGGAGCCGTTTGTTTGCGGCATCGTAATTTATGCGCCGGGCGGGACGTGTTTCGTCGGACGGTGTGTGTCAGTTGTGCTGCGCCGCTACGTGTGCGGGCGCACTTTGATGGCGGACGGTGTTGCTGGCTTGCCGGCGGTGTTTGGCCTGCTTTTCGCATCGTAATCGGGCGGGCGTGTGGACTGCTGCGTGCCGGCGGTAACTGGTGGTTTTTGCATCCGCCAGCACGGCGGTAGTGCTTCCGCCCGCCATCGTAATGGGCCCCTTAGATATAATGTACATTTAAAAAAATATAATAAACAAATTTAATTTAAAAAACTTTCAACATACATATATAAAATTTAATATATAAATATATATTTACTGTAAAACAATTAATAAACTAATAACTTTAATTTTTTACAAAAAATATTATAAATATATAAAAATTAACTATTAAATATATATATATACATACACCTATAACACAAAATCTAATAATAAAAACATTGTTAAAATATTTATACATTTTTAAACTTACATTTTGCACTCCATTGAGTGCAACAGTAGAAAATTGTTGGATGGCGTAGGGGTAAAAATTACTATTCCCACTCCAATTACTGCAACAGTAGGGAAAGTGTTGGATAGCGGAGGGGAAAAAATTACTATTCCCACTTCAGTGAGTGCAACAGTAGGGAAAGTGTTGGATAGCGAAGAGGTAAAAATTACTATTCCCACTCCAGTGAGTGCAACAGTAGGGAAAGTGTTGGTTAGCGAATGGTATAAATTACTATTCCCACTCCAAAGAGTGCAACAGTAGGGAAAGTGTTGGATAGCGTAGGGGTAAAAATTACTATTCCCACTCCAGAGAGTGCAACAGTAGGGAAAGTGTTGGATAGTGGAGAGGTAAAATTTACTATTCCCACTCCAGTGAGTGCAATAGTAGGGAAAGAGTTGGATAGCGAATGGTAAAAATTACTATTCCCACTCCAGAGAGTGCTACAGTAGGGAAAGTGTTGGATAGCGTAAGGGAAAAAATTACTATTCCCACTCCAGTGAGTGCAACAGTAGGGAAAGTGTTGGATAGTGAAGGGTAAAAATTACTATTCCCACTCCAGAGAGTGCAACAGTAGGGAAAGTGTTGGATAGCGGAGGGGTTCAAATTACTATTCCCACTCCAGAGAGTGCAACAGTAGGCAAAGTGTTGGATAGCGTAGGGGTAAAAATTACTATTCCCACTCCAGAGAGTGCAACAGTAGGGAAAGTGTTGGATAGCGGAGGGGTTCAAATTACTATTCCCACTTCAGAGAGTGCAACAGTAGGGAAAGTGTTGGATAGCAGAGGGTTCAAATTAATAATTCCCAAAAAATAAATTCAAAATAAAAAAGAAACAAATTATCAACTACAATACAAAAATTGCCAATAACACAAAAATAAAAAATATATAAAAATATAAAAAAATACAAAAGATAGAAACGTATTATAGTGTTTCAAAATATTAAAAATTAACGACAAACATTAATTTATACAAAAAATAATTTTTTTTTACAAACAACTATATTTAATATAAATTAATTATAATCAAAAACATCAATTATTACACAAAAACAATACTTTTTATTTCCTACCCTATAACACCACACATTTCACAACACACATCTAAATTTCTATAAAAGTGTACCTCCATAATTAATATAATAAATGATCAAATAAACAATTATTATTAATTAAAAATCAATTTAAAACATATAAAAATTAATCTAGTCACCAAACATTACCCCTATAAATTCAAAATCACCACACAAAATAAATGTAAACATTTACCATAAAAATGTATCAATTAATAAATCAATAATAATTAGCATTTATTTATTAATTAATAAAACTTTAAATATTTCCCACCATCTACCCCAACAAACACCACAACACACACATAAAATTAATTACACAATTTCCATAACTAATTTAACATTATTAAATTATCAATAAACAACTTATTAATTAATTGAAATTAATTTACTTCCCACCCTTTACCACTATAAACCCCACAACTCAAATCTCTAATTGATTACACAATTTCCATATTTAATTTTAAATGAATTAATTACCATTAATCAACAATTAATTATTAATTTTAAATAAATTACTTCACACCATATTCCCCTATAAACCCACAAACCACTCCTACATAATTGACACAATTAACATAATTACCAATTAATTAATAATTATCAAACAATTAATAATTAATTAATAATACATTAATTACCACAAACAACACTATAAAATAGAAATAAAATAAATACTAATAAATAAACATTTTTAATTACTTTATTATAATTGCATTACTTCCCACCCTAATCCCCTATAAACCCACAACACGCTCCTTAAAAAATAACACAATTAACATAATTATCAATTATTTAATTATTTTAAATTAATAACCAATGAATAATTAATTAATAAAACATTATTTATATATACTAATAAATAAAAAATATTAATTACTTTATTATAATTGCATTACTTCCCACCCTATTCCCCTATAAACCCACAACCCGCTCCTTGAAAAATAACACAATTAACATAATTAGCAATTAAAAATTTATAAAAATTAATAACCAATTAATAATTAATTAATAAAATTTATTTATAAATACTAATAAATAAAAGTTATTAATTACTTGATTCTAATTAAATTACTTCCCACCCTATTCCCCTATAAACCCACAACCCACTCCTAAAAAAAGAACACAATTAACATAATTACCAATTAAATAATTAATAAAAAATAATAACCAATTGATAATTAATAAAAAATTATTTATAAATACTAATAAACAAAAATTATTAATTACCTTATTATAATTAAATTACTTCCCACCCTCTTCCCCTATAAACCCACAACCCGCCCCTAAAAAAATAACACAATTAACATAATCAATTAAATAATTAATAAAAAATAATAACCAATTAATAATTAATTAATAACAAATTATTTATAAATACTAATAAATAACAATTATTAATTACCTTATTATAATTAAATTACTTCCCACCCTATTCCCCTATAAACCCACAACCCGCTACAGAACTAAAAACGCAAAATTTATTTAACATAAAATTAATCACATCTAAAAGTTTAACACATACATTAAAAAAGCAATACTTATACAATAAAATTAGATCACATACTTTTAAAATACATACTAAAATACATAACACTAATATAAACATCGATATTATTAACAACGATATTTTTACAAACGATATTACTGACTTTGATATTAAACAAAACGATATTTCTTACCTTGAAGTCGATATTCTGGTCCACGATATTCTTCAGTCGATATTCTGGCACTTCGATATTCCCAACTCGATATTCTGGCACTTCGATATTCAGAACTCGATATTCTGTCTGTGCACCCTAGCACGCATTAGCACATCTGCGCATGAGGGCTGAATCTATCATTTGTGCCAGGGCTGTTTTAAGTTCCCAGTCCGTCCCTAATTCCAGGTTCAGTCCCATATGCTCTCTCACATGCTCCATCACACAAAAGCAGGGAAACATTATTCCTTGGTTCTCACTCTTATTCCCAGTACACCAGAAGTAAAAGACTCTGCCTTAATGAGTACAGAGTGAGAGGTGTGCCTGTGACAGTGCAGTGTACAGCACATTAAAGCCAGACCTATTGACGGGCAAATGCTTATTTTTAAAAAGACCTACACGTGTCAATTAGAAAGCAAAACTATATATGTGTCTGCCTCTTCAGGGCTAAGGCATTTGATAGAAAACTGCATTATCATACAATTGTGCAATAAAAACACTTTAATGAGCAATCAAACATAACTAATTATTCACAAACAATTGACTACATGTTGGGTAATTTATGGCATTAACATAGCAGTGGCAGAACTGTTTTAACTTCCTTTTAAATGTCTGTAAATTAAAATAACCATTCTGGAAGTATTCATGAGCATTTATAAATTATTGATCAATGTATTCATAAACAGAAAAAGATGGCAACTTTGTATTGGTGAGGAAATGTTAACATCTGATGTTTTGTCATTTTAACATTTATTTAATTTTCTTTTTCTTTTTCTCAAAATCTTTGTCATGTATCACTTTATATTCAGATGCAAAGGAAGATGGGTACATGTTATAACTCTTTCAGGTACTGAAATACTGGTTCTAGTGTCACTGAGTCTCCACAATGAAATTTCTGAAGTGCTTGGTCAATCCTAAGGGGGCTCAATGCCAGATTGTAGATGTGGTTGTAATTGTGGATCAGTCGCTTTGCTCGCTCCTTTTCTATTTTGCCTGAAGTGAAAAGAAACAATTGGTGAATGAATTGTTCTAAAATCTATGGCCCAGACATGATAAGATGAGGAAATTCTGACAGATCTTGTGTTACTTTGTGACCCAGGCTCTGCCACTATGTAATGTCCAAATGGGTAGACATCTAAATATAAAGGCAACATGTTTAATTCCTTCCACCAGACATCATCTGATGCTAGAACTTACCAAGGAGTTCTATATGACTATTGGAAATCCCGACTGAATGATGACAGCTGGATGCCATAAAAACAGACACGGTGGAGAGCCACAGGAAATGATCACTCCTTTGGTTCAGGGCGTCTGTCTACCTTCCTATACACAAACACATAACAAGAAGACCACGCAACATAATACCACATCTCAAGGACTTTGAAAACCAAGATGAAAGAAACCCAGTTAAACTCGCACTGCAATATACCAGTAATGTATTAAAGTCATCTCAGGAAAATTTCATATACATAAGTCACCCACTCACAATATAATACCCCTCCCAGGTTTGCAGTGAGTGCCAGGTCTCTCCTGGAAGGGAAGGAATGGCTCTGAAAGTACAGGCAACAAAAGGCCTCAAATAGCCACCTCCGTTAGAGGCTGATTTACAGGACAGTGGTAAGGAATATTTCCCCAAAAATAGTAGACTATCAGCACTTCTGGCAGCATAGCTGTCTTTTAGGATTTCCATCGACAAAGGATGTCACAGTAGTGAAGACTCCTCTGACTCCACAATCAAGCTTGCAAAGATGCAGAGTTGACGCTGTCAATGATAAAAATCAGACAACAAAAGCTGTTCTTAACATGTGTAGGTGCTATAATAAAATTGAGATCCCCACCCTCACTCAAGTTTATTGTGTGATTTCCCTCAGGTGACATTATGGTAGTGTAGTTAGGTGTCCTCTCTACACCTACTTGGGATTTAGCTGGGAAAGCTGTGGCAGAAGGGAAAGAAAAGGATTCATAGTGCCACAAGAAATATTGTGTTCTTTCACTGGTAACCTACATAGTCACCAGTTACATTACATGAAATCCACTGGATGTCTTTTCCTATGCAGGAGCGAACCCCAAAATGAAGCTTACCACATGATGTGGATGAGAGGTAGACATTTCTTTAACATTTACTTGCATTACATAGCCATGTTCCATATTACATTTTCTACAAGACACCTTTCATGGTCCTTGTTGAAGGTGTGGATGGAGAGGGTAGTATTATGGATATGTTCATGCACTTGACCAGAGAGGGCTTACTATTTTCTCTTAAAATATCCCTGTCTCCACTTTATATGTTCTATAAACAAACTTGTACCATTACTCCTAAAGAGAAAAATGGAGACTTGCAATGCTGTGGTACTAAGCCATATTTAATAAACAAAAAGTGCCTTACCTAAATGACAGAAACCTAGCACTATGACGAAATTGGGCTCCCATCCTGCACAACAAAGCAAGCATGGCTTAGAGATTCATTTGTGGGCTGCTTCTGTAATTGGCAGAAGTTATATTGGGCTGGGCATTAGTGAAAGTAAACAGAGGTTAGACTGACTCTGTAGTATTTGTTTCGGGGGCTGGGAGGCTAGGTAGACTTTCCCTCTATAAGTTCAGTTTCTTGATGTGCCTTGATTAACTTTAGGTAGGAAATGTGAAGAGGTGAGAGGTCTACAAGTTCTGTTAGGTCTATTTGCACTTTGAGACTCTTGCTCCTAGACTGGTGAAGTGCTAGAGGTGAAAGATTATCTTGAGTTTAGAGCTTGTTGCACTTCTCAAGGTTTATGGAACATTCCCTTTTCCTCACATGATGATGATGTAATTATTCATAGAATATAATTTCATGATGATTTTTGCCTATTTTTATTTCCTACTTTTATGTCCTTTGAGAATCCATGATAATCTGTGGTTTATTGATGATCAGCCATGGGTGACTGTGATTTGGATCGTTTAAACCCTGCATTTAGCTGGATCTGGACCAATGTTTTCTTTTAGTCAGTGTCTTTTCAGTCTCTGATTTATTTGGGCTTCATTGTTTTTTATCTTGACAAATGTGGGACATTAGCTTTAGTCTGTGTTTTGTTGTTTGGGAGTTACTTCCCCTCAAAGGTGGTGTGTTGTTACTTTTTAAGGCAGTACTAATAAACGTCAAAGTAGTTTATAATAATTTGTTTGGTTAGCACTGCTATACTGCACGTGACAAAGAAGAAGTCTCTAATGGAAACAATTTTGCCGTCTGGCATTCCGGTGTAGAGGTTACCTGGGCTAATATTGTTTTTGAGGCTTGATTTGCCCTTGCTTGGCAGGGGCTTGGTGAGGGAGGAGGGGAGATAGACTCTTAGGGGTTGATTAGGATGGCGGGCGGATCACCACCGCCAGCCCGGCAGTGGCGATCCGCCCACCATCGCAACCCGATTTACCCACGCCATATTATAATGGCGGGGGTATCGCGGCAGACTCAAAGTGCGTCCACCGCTTTTCCGCCTGTCGGCAATCGTTCCAATTGCCGGCCGGGCGGAATTGGGCCTCAATATGGTGGCGGTGCCTAGCAGGCACCGCCATCCATATTAGGATGGGTTGGAATGGAAAGGCTGGTGGGGATTCACTTTGGGGGCCCGTTGCGGGCCCCCGGGGGGTGGGGGAGTGGGGGTCTGCACTTGGGGGGTACCTATGGTACCCCCTTACATTGCCATGCACAAGGTGGCAGGCACCATGCCATTTCACCATTGCGGCGGGTCGCCAGGGTGGCGGTCGCATCCTAATTAGCGGTGCGGGACCGCCGCACGTCTGGCAGCTGGTCCCAGCACCGCGAGGGTGGCGGGCGGACTAAAGTCCGCCCGCCATCCTAATGACCCCCTTAGTATTTCTGGCCATTCATAGATGTTGCTGGAGTTTTATTATATCCTGTCTTGGGAATTAAAAGTCAATATTTGGTTTTGCTTTAACACATTTGACACACTAACTACTTACTTAGCCTTCTTCACCATTGTAGCTTAAAGGTGTCCTCTCACCAGGCTTTGTTGTGTCCTCCACGCCACCCTGCTTTTCCATGCATCCTTTCCTTCTACAAGCTCTGTTGTCACTGTCATGGTTCAACATAGGTTGCTATTGTTTGCACCTGTAAACACAGGCTCCTATACTCATGTCTTGCCTTTAAACCTTGAATGAGCTGTGCTGCAGCAATGTGCACCAGTGCATGGAGGATTATGAGGTGATTAAAAAGGAAAGCCATCCGACTCTGATGGCCACGAAGATAGCATGGCTAGGAATAGAAGCCACAGATCAAAAGGAAGCTCTTAAGGGTCACAATCAAATTTAATGACTAAATGCATCAGCCTCCTCACATGTTCTGATTAATGTCTGAATGGCCTCTTGCTCTGTGCGCACTTCCCCTATCAGGCAATTCCTGTCCTACTACCCATAGGGCATGCTTCTCTATGAAAAAGTGATCTCGGTCCCTTAAAGAAAATTCACTACAGGGGCCTAATGGACTGGTAAAGGGCAAGTGTTTTCCTCTTTAGCTCTGTCCAGGAGTGATTTAGCTTTGGTTCTCATGATTTATTTTCTAAGGTGAAAATTATGTCCTACCGAAAGCTGGTTCATTTTTGCCTATTTGGCTATGGAAGCAAACTCAGAAGGTTCCAAACAGCCCACATATGTAAAGTCTTACACACACACATGCACACACACGTGCACAAATGCGCACACACACACATATCTACACACACCTACACATCTAACAAATCTGTATTGCATGCTTTCCATTCACTACATTACAGCATTCAATATAGAGACTGTGAAAAAATCACTCATGCAAGCCCTGTATATTTTCGAAATATAAACATGGAAGTGGGAGTAAGCCTAAGGCTCCTTGTTTGAAGGGTGGCAGTAAAAGCATAAAGTTAGAATAATAAACACAAAAGAATGTAACCACAGAATTTCGAAATTTAACAATAAATTACATAACTGTGTGCCTTAAATAATTGCTTTCTCTTAAATCAGCTAATTCATTTTTTTAATACTTTATGCATTATACGTGCTGTACAAATATCTTAAATTGGGTTAGTCGAGCAAAGGTCCAAGAGGGACAGGTCCATGTCAAATTTTCAAAATATCCAGATAAGGTAAATGTGTATTGAATGTATCTAAATGGAACAAATTTAGATGGTCATTGGTTGTCTTCAAAATTGACACCGGATCTGGCCCTCTTCGGCTCCCTGCCTTAAAATGCAATTTCGCACAAAATATTGTCAAACAGCATTGCCCGCTTCAGTATGAGCGCATGCTTAAATGGTGTAGTCAGTGAAAATCAACATTTACGCTAGTCTTAAAAATCTCCATTTGAAATCTGAAAGGTGTTTCTGTACCAGTATTTTGTGTATCACACAGACAAAGAGCCTTTTCAAGTTTCCCAAACCGATCAATCCATGATTCATGTTGCTTTGAATCTTTGAGGTTTGCTGGATGATGAACGGGCTGAGTTGAAGGTCTACTTGTTTTCCCATTATCATTATCCATCCTTAGATCCTAGATCAAAAATACATTGATTTTGGAAAATTGGTAATCATAGTAAATTTCTAATGCATGCAATTGTTTTTAAAGAACAATAATACAGGAAAGGCTAGAGAAACAACCCAATTCCTGAATGAATGCCCATTACAAAACTCCATAAAGGAAATAGCTGAACAGCATCAGCGAAGGACATATTATAAAACTTTAAAAGATAAAGGAAACAGAAAAAACCTTGCATATTAGACCTACGGCTTCTATGTTTCCTCCGCCTAAGAAATGCTCCCTAGGAGGTAAATGTGGGCCTTATTATTCAGTCTGTCTATACCCTGCTCCAAGCATTTTTGGCATTTTAGGTAAAGTTAAAGTGATTGTAGTCTTTTTCAGGCTTTTATATTTATTTCATATTATATTTTTTCTATCATTGTATTACATATAAGTGTTTAATATTGTATCACGTTTTAGATTGCTATAATGAACACATTGAGGCTAAAATAGTTTCCAACTTTATCTTCTGTCTCATTGCAAAACAAGGTACAGATCACTTCTCCCCTTCCCATCAGCTCTGGAATGTGTGTCTGTAGACGCCCTGGATGAAGGGCCTTAGGATGTGCCAGACGTTAGGTCCACTTTTCTGAGAAAACGCCCCCCTCTTGTAGGTCTTGGACTGTGTTATCTTTATCCATTCTTTCCAACCCAGTTATACTCTCCTACATGCAGAGTACACTCAAGCAAAATGCTTTTCTTCCCAATTCATCATAACAGTTAATTATTGTTGGACTTGGCCCTTTCTGCAGGGTCATCCCCAAAGTTTTTGCCTCCACCCTTCTGTTTTCTGGACCCGTTTATGTTGGCTTTTAGGTCTCTGTGCCAGCGGCGGCTCCTCCGCTATTGCGGAGGAGCGCCACCCCTCCCTGCCTGCAGCCTCAAAACTTCGAAAAATAAAACAATAATAAAACGAATTTATTACCATTTTATTTTTCTTTCCCAGGCCGAGTCTTGGGGGCGGGGCCTAATCGGTGGCAAGCTGCATGAGGAGTGGTGCGCACTGTTGTGAGTGTGCATGTCGGTTTGGCCGTCCGTCTTAGGGCAGTCAAACCGACATGCGCACTCAGATGTCTCCAACCCGAGCTGTGTTGGAGACAGCAGGCACAGGCTCCCAGACTCTGTGGGAGCGCAAATCCAGGGCGCTCAGGCCAATCCTGACGCTGCTCTCATGCTGCCAGCAGCATCAGAGCAGCGTCCCGATTGGCTGCAGGGGAGTCTGGGAGCCTGTGCTGCAGTAGCCTGGAGCCAGAGAGTAGCAGAAGAGTGGCGATGCAGTGGGGGCAGTTAAGTTCTTTTTTTGTTTGTATTTTCATCATCGTCCGTCATACCTCTCCTCGCCCCGCCACTCTGCCATGACACCTGCCGCTACTGCTCTGTGCACATTACCACTGCTAATCAGTGCTAAAGTGCTTGTGCTCTCTCCTCTAAACATGGTAAAATTATCTTATATCCAACTGCCACATTTATTTACTTGTAAGTCCCTAGTAATGTGGCACCACCTGTGCCCAGGGCCTGTAAATTAAATGCTATTAGTGGACCTGCAGCACTGATTGTGCCACCCACCTAAGTAAGCCTTTAAACATGTCTCGGGCCGGCCATTGCAGCCTGCGTGTGCAGTTTAAACTGACATTTCGACCTGGCAAGATAAACCTCTTGCCAGGCTCAAACTTTCTTGTTACTACATATACGTCACCCCTATGGTAGGTCCTACACAGTCCAGAGGGCAAGCTGCAATGTATTTAAAAAGTTGCACATGTACCTTTTAGTTTTACATGTCCTAGTAGTGACAAACTCCTAAAAATGTTTCCAATACTGCAATTCCTGCCTCTCCAATAGGATAACATTAGAGTTACAGTATTACATTTAATAAGTTTTAACTTCCAATTGGGAACAGGTGGACATGTCGCGTTTGGTGTCTAAAGAATTGAAATTAAAAGCCCTCTTTAATGGTTAAGTTGGATTTTTTATCACAATTCAGAAAATGCCACTTTTTAGAAATATTCTAACACCACTCAACTTGCCAATACTGACTCTGCTACTACACACATTTGTTTTCATTCATGCCCACTGTACTTAATAGCAGTGATCACCATTTATTTTTAATACATAAGTCATAGCAAAATTATTACAATATTTGACATTACAGTACACAGAAAACACAATATGTGAACATATCACAAATATACATTACAAAACATGTCTCCCAACCCACAAAAAACAAATCAAATTACAATCACACACATTACAAAACATCACATAAATTATAACAAACAAATGGAACAGTACTGAATTTGGCTACCCAAGAGGAAATGCTATTTACCACCATCTAGCACATAAATGTAAATTCCTCCCTTCTGGGCCTTTCAACCCAACGGTGCCAAGCTAATTGGGAACAAAGGAGTGACTGTGTTGTCATTCAATAACATCTACCATAGGTCCCAACACTCAATATTATTGTGCACTCATTTGCTGGAGATGTGTCAACGCGTTTTGAACCCTTATTATTTTGAGGTTTTCATAAGGACTCAGAACTGACGACCAGCAGGGAGTTTCAAACATCCAGCAGTGAGGCAGGCGTCCCGTCACGCTCGTGAGTTGCCACCGTGCAACAAGGAAACAATAAAACAAACACTGCAGTTGAAGAGAGGAAGCAAGATTTCACCACCAGCGAGATTCAGTGCGGTCATGGATTGTAAAAGTTGATGACAGCGGAAGTGGTCTAAACAACCTGGAAGGCTCTCTTGAATTTTGATCCTGTCCTTCAAAGAAATGGAAGAGAGTGGTCGTCAGTTCTGAGTCCTGATGAGCACCTCGAAACGCGATATATTTATATGATATGTGATAGATGGTGATAAATAGCATTTCCTCTTGGGCAGCCAAGTTCAGAACTGTTCAATTTGTTGCGCGCCGAAGGCAAGCCCGTCTGTGCCCGTCCGCGCACTGACCGCGCTCAGTGCCAGCCACGCTGCAGGTGGGAATTCACCCCACCACACTAGTATTAGCTACACCCACAATGAACTGCTGCATATCAGTAAGCAGCCCTCTTTATGTCTCACCACCGCTAGAGTGAAGCCAACAAGTAATGATGTCGAATCGGACCCTACAGGTTTTCTGAAATGTAGCTTGTTGAATGCGAGATCCGTTCCAAAACATGCAGAGGAAATTAACTTAATGCTTGATTCTTGGGGGTTTGATGTTCTGTTTATTACGGAGACTTGAACTACCCCAGAGTCTGCAATTGACCTTGATAGAGCCTGCCCAAACGGATTTAAAAGTCTTCATAAACCTTGACCTATTAGGAAAGGGGGTAGTATTGGTATCCTCTGTAGGGATAAATGGAACTTTTCTGTTTTCCCCATGGATGAAGCAACTGAAATTGAAATGTTAGGGTTCCAGTTGAAGAGGCAAAAGGGAAATGCGGCTGTCGGGGTCCTATGCTACAGGCCACCAAGCACTCCAAGCTCATCCCGTCCCGCTTTTCTGGATACCATAACTAACACGACGTTGACGCATGCCAATCTTTTCATGTTAGGGCATTTCAATTTATGGGTGGAGGGAGACTTACCCCCGGCATATAAGGAACTGATGAGTTCCTGTGAGAATATCGGTCTTCAACAGTTGGTACAAGGCCCCACACATATTGGTGGTCACACTCTCGACCTCATATTCTCCCCAGATGGACTGATATCAGTCAAGGGAATTACTTCTCTGTACTGGACAGATCATTCACTTATTACCTTTCACTTACACGTGGGTAGAGAGGGTCGCCTTAAGAATACTGCTAGGTCCAGAACCAAAAATAGATTGACATAAACTTCCCACGCATGGCTCAGAGCCCGTCTTTGATCTCTGAAAGATTTTTAACCCTTCAAATCCCATAGAAGAGACCTGCCAAACTTTTGAATGTGAGAGTTTAAAAGTACTTGATAAGCATATTCCCCTCATGACCCAAAAACCTTACCTAGGTCCTTCCACCCCTTGGCACAACACAGTTCTAAAGGAGGCTAAATTAGTCTGTAGGCAACTCGAAAGGAAATGGCGGCGGCACTATCTAGATGAAGAGAAGATCCGTCTGAAGACCTCCTTAAATGATTATCAAAATAAAGTTAAGAAAGTAAAAGCTGATTATTATTGTGGGTTAATCTTGGCTGCCTCTAATAAAGCTAAACAGATCTTTAATATACTTTGTGATCTTCCTAATCTTTCCTGTCTCAAGCAAGAGATTACATCATCACAGAAGCTATGCGATTAGTTGTCAGGCTTTTCTGAAAACAAAATCAATATGATTTTAAAAGATATTGAAAATTATAATGAACTTGAGACTCTTGTTTCCAATATAAGTTGCTCAACTCTCATCTAAACAGTGGTATTAGTGAGCTTCCCAAGCTTCAGAATGACATAACACAGTCGTCTGACCTTCCAAAAGTAAGGTTAGTTTTATCCAATTCCTATGGATGTGTTCAACATGCTGTTCAGTTCTATTAGGTCTGGATCCCTCCTTGACTCCTTTCCTCCGAAGTAATAGAAAAGATGGAAAGACAAATTGTCGTCTTCATTGTTACAACTCTGTAACCAGTCCCTTGAATCCAGCGTGGTGCCAGAATGTTGAAAAATGCTATAGTCAAGCCACTATTAAAGAAAGCCTCAGCTGATCCAACAATCTTGGCCAACTATAGACCACATTTTCTTCTTCCCTTTTCATTAAAGATACTGTAGCGACATGCCAGTAAAATTCTGTCCCATTATCTAGAGGATCATTCATGGTTAGAGGAAGAGCAATTTGGTTTTAGACCTGGCTGCGGCACTGAGACCGCACTGCTCTGTGCCACTGATGAAATGTGCAGGATGATAGATAGAGGGCACTCAATGGTACTTGTCCTACTTGACCTGTCAGCAGCTTTGACACGGTGAACCACGACAGTCTACTTTCTAGACTATCCTCAGTGGGTGTTGGTGGTCACGTGTCAAAATGGCTAAAATCATATCTACAAGACCGCTGCCAGGCTGTGGCTATGTCCCCTTTCTGCTCTAAATTCAGAACAATTCAAAATGGTGGCCCTCAGGGATCTCCAATTTTGTTTAATGTCTATATTAAGCCATCAATCTCCCTCATTAAATCCTATAAGATCAAGGTTATTAACTATGCAGACGATACTCAGCTGATTCTTTCACTTAACAACAATCAGTTGGACTCGATCAGTAACTTTCAGGCCTGCATATTAGACATTTCTAATTGGATGAGTGTAAATTCCCTGAAGCTAAATGGAGGTAAAACCGAGCTCCTCTGCTGTTCTCCCAGTAAAGTTCAATTATCTGTAACCTCCAATATTTGGCCTTTGCCCACAGAGACCCCTTTTGGCGCCTCAACGAAGGTCCGGAATCTTGGAGTAACGCTGGACGAGAATCTCTCACTCGAAAAGCATGTGAATGGAGTAGTAGGGGTCTGCTTCGTTCTTGTTTGGGGTCTCAGGAAACTGTTTCTAATGCTACCTGCCCAAGCAAGATCCCTAATTTCCGGGTGTGTAATACTCAGTAGGCTGGACTACTGTAATGCCCTTCTCCTGGGAGCTCCTAACTACCTTATTAGGAAATTGGAATGAGTCCAGGTAGCTGCAGCCAAACTAATATTAAATAGACCGCGGAACTCTTCCGCCTCTGGTGCTCTTAGAGATCTTCATTGGCTACCCATGAACAAAGGATTATCTTCAAATCACTCTGTATTGTATTCAAAGCTCTCCAAAATAAAGGCCCAAAGCTACTGCAGACTAGACTGAAGAAATACAGTCCAGAAAGGCCTCTATGCTTGGCTACACTTAATTTTGTTTAGGAACAGAGATTTAGCAAAGTGCATCAAGGAGGACGTGCCTTCACCATTAAAGCTGCACAATTATGGAATAAGTTACCATAAGTAAAATCTCAGACTGACCTGCTTAAGTTCAGGAAGGCCCTTAAAACCTGGCTCTTCCCTAACTAACACTGGGAGAACACTTTGATTTCTGCTACTGTATCCTTTTCCCTATCTCTGCATTTTTGATGAATTTAGCAACATTAGCACCAGGATACCATTCTGGTCACAGTGCGCTCTGTAAATAACCTATACAAATACAAATAGTCAGCATTGGAAATTTGAGTGGTGTTTGTATTTTGAGGGGCCTAGCCTTACTAACTTCTTAGGGGCCTATCCCCTATTGTAGGTGACGGACTTTTAGAAAGATGACATTTTCTTGTCCCAACCATTTGGTGCCTGCTGCCTGTAGCCTTGGTCACATGACTAGGTGTAGTTAGCAGTTGGTCTATCTGTATTGCTCTGAGACCGTGAGACAAAGGGAAGCTAAGTGTTGGCAGGATGGGCCACTAAGAGTTAATGCGGGGGAGGAGGTGTCACCTACCACACTTGCACATCACAAAGGCCCTGCTGGAGCACTCTCACAAAGGCGTTTGACACTAATCTATTGTGACCCCAGACAGTCTGGGGACAGGGCAGGGAGGTAGGAAATTCCAAGCACCTCTGGAGGATGTAATGCTCTGGAAGCATCTCCCACTTCAAAGTGGGCACCAGCTATAAATATTGGACCTCAGACACCAACTCCTCAGCACACTTCTGGACCTGTGGACTGTGCCAGGAAGAAGGTCTGCCATGCTGCTGAAAGGACTGCCACTCTGCTGGACTGCTGTTCTGAAGGACTGCTGTCCTGCTGCCCTCTTGCCTGGGAGAGAACGACTGGACCTGCAGCTCTGAACCCAAGCCCCCAGAGTGACTCCAAAGGCTAGTTGGCTGGCCTCCTGATCAGAAGCCTCAGGGACAAAACAGGTTTCCAACAGCCTTAAACACAGCACTTGGACTCTGCCATCTGTGAGTTCTACCCTGCCAAGTGGTGCACCCTAATCTTGGACCCTTCGAAGTAGGCCTGAAGGTGGTCTGCCAACCCATATGTGGACCCAGCAAAACCAATGCCGCACCTCTGCTACAGGACTCTCACAGCGGCAGGACTTTACATCGCCTCACAGCCTCATCAGAACTGCCGCTGCATGATGCATCCCCGATGCAGGTCCTCACATCGCAAGCCTTTCGTTGACGGCAGCTTTGACGATGATGCGGGACTCAGCTTCGCAAGCCCCTCAGCTTCCTTGGAACCAGCCGGTGTGCGATGCATCCTTGACGCAGGACTTCGCATCTCAAATCTCCTCGTCGTCGGCCTCCTCGATGACTATGCAGAACCTTGCATCGCAGCCTCATAGCTCCTCAGAACCGACTCTGTACAACGTATCTCTGACCTGGACCTCCCATCGTCTCGGGTGAACAAAGCATCCTCGACACAGGACTCCACAACTCTTCACAACCAGTATCTTGTTCAGCGGGCCTAACTGGGACCCTGTATCCAGCCCACACTCCAATGTGGCGACCTGAACTTGTGACTTTGTCCCAGTCAAGCATGACCAGATAACCACAGTTGGAACTTTGCACTTTTTGGCGTTATTTTTACATAAACATTTAAAAATGCCTATCTGCAGTTCAACTGATTGGATTTGTGTCATTTTGGTCTGAAATTATTTATTAAACCATACTCTATTTATCTAAATTGCTGGGGGATTGTTCCTATACAGGTTAATTTAGGGTTTGCTTGTGATTTCACCCTGTCAAGGATTATGGTTTCTACTTGACCAGGGTTTCACCCCCCACAATCAGTAACCCAATTTATTACAATGTTGGAAAAGTACTGTGAATGCAAATACGCTCTTTGGTTTTCTTTGATTAATTTGATGTATAAAAGTTATATCTTCTAGTCTTGTATTTCAGAGCACAGCCAACAGAACAACACATAGGGCCATATTATGACTTTGCCGGTGCAGGAACGGGCCGCCATGCCAGCGCCCCGCACCACCAAAGCCATAATTAGACTGCCTGCCGGATTCCGACTGGAATCCAGGTCGGGCGGTCCTGCGGCGGCTGGCCCACAGCGGTGCCTGTTTAAAGGCTCATAGGCATAGGAACGCCATTGCAGGTTCCTGCAGGGCATGGACTATCAAGTCCATGCCCTGCAGGAACTGGGGGTGCATGCAGCCTCAGGGGCACACCATGTACACCCTTGCATGCATCCCCTGGCGCAGAGGGCCAAACTCGCCCGCCAGGCATATTGCAGCCTCAAGATCGCCGCAACATGCAGTGGTGCCAATGTGGTCCAAGTTGTATTATGCTAACTTCTATTAAATACCAGGGGCCTCATTTACTATATTTTGACGCACGGCAGCACAGCAAGCCTTCCTGCTGTGCTGCTGTACGTCAAACTAAAAGGACAGAAATGCGCCGTATTTACAAGATATGGGGCATTCCTGTCTTTCTCCCCTGCGCCAGCGCACAAACAGCAGCTGTGCACCAACGCAGACACCCTTGCGTCATGTTGCTAGGGTGTCTGCATTGCGGGGATGATTGTTTTTCTGCAGGAAGGAACACCTACCTGCACAAAAGCAATAATTGATGGCATTTTCCTCTTTCTATGTGTGATGCAGTATTTCTCCTCATTGCGTCACTCCTACGCCCCTGGGGAGGTGCAGGATTCTGACGGATTCCCAGCTTTTCAAAGCATTGTAAATCTGGGAGTGTGTCAGGTTCCATAGATGTTGCGTAGGAACATCCACAGAAACACCCATCGAATGCCTCTTTCACGCAGAGTAATGCGGAAAGGGGCCCATATTTACAAGGCCATGAAAGGTCATGCAGGATGACTTTACATGGCCTTGTAAATATGGGCAAGTTCATTGTGCTGCCGGTGCGTCAAATGTGCTTATAAATAAGGCCCCATATAATTATCTCTTCGTGTCCGCCTGTTATGTACGCAGCTGCCATAACTTTGTATCCTGGCTATTAAGAACCTTTTCATTCAAAAGAGGAGTTTGCAGACCGGTTCTATGACTGCACCTTTTCACCTAGGAGGAGAAAAAACCACCATTTTCCTTGACAGGTATTTGTCAAAGTCAAGGATGTAGAAGCTTCATTGGGGGGGGGTGGGTGGGCTTGGAGCCTCTCAGTGTCTGTGTCCACAGTGGAAGAGAGGCTGCTGTACATTCTTAGGGCCCGATTAAGACTACAGCGGTCCTATGGGCCTATGGGCACCACCGCACCGGTGGTCTGACTGCTCTATTACAACTGGGGCAGTCGAATCGTCATTGCACCAACGCAACCGCAAGGGATCGAGGATCCCTGATGGTAGCGCAGTGGTACTGAGGCCGCAATATGCTTGCCAAGCATATTACGAGTTTCCTCTCCGCGACGGTTTTCATGGCAGTTTCTAGTTCATGAAAACCGTGGTGGAGAGGAAACAAAAGGGGCCCTACATGGCCCACTGTTGCCTCAGGGCAATGGGGTGCATGCAGGGGGCACATGTTGTGCCCCCCTGTGTGATGCAGCCTAGTACCTGCACGGCATGGACTGCATCACTCCATGCCATGCAGGTACTGCCTTTGATGTTCCATTGCGGTGCCTTTTCATAGGCACCGCCATGGGACCGCCAAAGAACTGCCCTCCAGTGACTGTAAAAGTCGTAATCTGGTGGGCGGTGCACACACAGGTTTGGCAGTGTGAGAGTGGGGCGCCGCCACCGTCAAACTCGTAATCGGGCCCTTAGTGTTCTGATAGTGACATTTCCAACCACACATTATTCATTTTGTGACAGCTTGGGAAGCCCTAGCTGTTGGCACACTCGGCAGTTGACTAGTTATGCCTTGCTGTAGTGTCAGCTCTGCTTTCCCCTGCCCTTTGAATATATCTGAGTGCCAAAGGGATAGCAATTGTGGGAATTAAGGGATCATTTGGCCATTTATGCCACCATCTGGATTTGTCCTGTTTTCCTTATCATCTAGTGCTTATGGAAAGCAGCTTTTATCCATTCAGACAGCTATAAAACATCTAGTTGCATGACGAATTAATCAAGCAGTAGGACTGGATATGAACCTGAACCATCGTTGGATATTGACCACAATACTATAATGTCAGTCCATGTCTATCATCTGGAACTAGCGACTATAAGAATCAAGTATAATGAAACCTCATTTTCATTCATTCCTACCAGATACTTTTGCTGAATTGGAAGCTGATCGTTGTGGAATGCAGATATGGAGCCATTCTTTTCTTTCCCTGAAATTAAAAAGATACAGGCTTATGTTTTTGTTAGACTTTTTATGTTAACAATAGTTTTCGCAAGGGATTTAATGCATGAGAAAATCAACCATTTAAATATTATTGTCCTCAGTGCACATTTAAGGGATGCTCTTAGAATGACTTAAACTTAGAGGCACAATATGTTTATTTAACCCTAGAAGATGGGAAACAGAAAGCCTCTCTTCACATTATTTATTTAACACTATATTTAGTATTTACATAAAAAGCAGTGTTTTTCCTAAATTCCAGCATTGCCTTAAATAACAATCCTCTGATTGAAATATCCAGAATATTTTTAACACTCTCTGATCTTTGGAAATGGTGGCATACGTTAGTAAAGCAATAGACTAGATGGAAAGACATGGTACCAAACAACTGTACTTTATCACCCCTATATTTATTGAAAACATCAGACCTCACAGTGCAAATGACATTTTACAGATAAGTAATATTACAGTCATATAGAAATGGCTATCAGAATGTGGAATGTACTCCCAGGTACACACTCTGTTCTGCACTCTTCTGAGAAAATATTTCAAGAAGCATCCTATACAAGATTCTTAAAAACAGAGTTACTTTTAAAGAGGGTGGGGAATGCAAACACAGCTGCTCTAGTTCATGTCCCTAAACTTCAACAAACCATGGAAAGTGAGAGCAAAATGAAGGAAGGCAGAGACATTTCAGTTTTCTGCACAAATGAGGAGCTAGGGTTCACTGAAGTGAGAAGTATTTGGGCAGGAGAAGTTGAAGAAAAAGAGAGGCGAGAGACGGAAGCCAGAAGGATTACAGTAGTCTGTAAGGTGAAAAGTAAGAGAGTAGTAAAGGAGGCATCCAGGAAAATAGCATGGTCCAAGGAGATGAAGGAAGGAAGAAAAGAAAGAAAGTAAAGAACCGTGCAAGTTGGAAATGAGTTGCTCAGAGGATGGGAAAGGGTGAAAAAAAATTCTCACCAAAGTTCCCACTCATTTCTTTGTTCCACACCATTATGATTGCTGATTCAATGGAATCTTTTATTCTTTATTTTGTCTTTCATTCACAAGTGCAATAGGTTCATTGTCTATGCTGAATTAACCTGGTTCTTGGAAGCCTTGCTGTCAGATATAGAAGCCTCAGCAGGGCAGTCTTCTTTGGGCAAGCTTTCCTACTGAGCCAGGGAAACACTGAGTTGTATGAGTTCAGGTGATAGACTGGCCATAAAGAGAGGATTTGATTAGAAAAAGAAAAAGCAAGATCTCATGCAATGGTAGGGCATTAAAGAAAACATTTGTGCCTGATTAGAAACAAGCCCACTAACTGATTTAATAAATGTCTTAAATCTGGAGCAATAAATCAAGAAGGGGGACTAGGAGCTGAGTATAATGTCCAGCACCCACACTCCTAAATTATGATAGTTACGCAACAGGGGGATGCTATTCCTCCAGGAAAGATAGAAGAAGGGAGAGAGAACATGAAGCTGTCAGTTGGGACTGGGAAGCTGATCGACTGGATCCAGGGATCCGAGTAATCAGAAGTGATTGCCCTCACACACCCAGGTGGGTGCCATGCTTCATCATTGAGCTGCTCCTCGTTGAGCCGGAGCTGGAAAGCCCAAAGGGCCCGTTGAAAGGGCTCTTTATTGGAAATCTTCAGATTTTTGTGGTAATGATGAGTGCAAGTGAGGATGTAAGTGTAGGGTGGTGTAGTAAGTGATTTAAAATAGTCTTAGCGGTACCTAGAGCTGCTTCAATAAGGTTGTCCTCTTGACAGGAGCAAAAACACAGGAGCTGTCACAGGAGCTACTGTACCTAGACAGCTTTAAGATAAGTGACGTAGGGTCAACATGTTTCATGCCTTATGGCACAACAGGATCTTAGGGATTTCTTCAGGACCACGTTGTTGACGCCTACCCTACACCTGATTGGGAGCGAAGGTGTGTAAAGTGAATGTGCCCAATCAAAATGTCAACTGTAACTGCTACAGTACACAACAATGAAGTTCCAACCTGTAAAGGAGAAGAAAAGAGAAAACTATCCAGGCGTGTCACCAATGGCTTGATGGGTGGATACTCCCTAGTTTCATATAAATACCTTCATATTAAAAACATGCTGAGGGTGCATAATTACCCCACATTGAAATGTGCACACTAAAACACACAATAAACAGGAAAGTGACCACATGTGAGGAGCACAACATGACATTAAATACAACACCAAACACATTGCTAAGTCATGGTAGCATATCTTCACAGTAAGGAATAGGGATATTACCCTATTACAGTAGTAACAATGCCCCTTAGGTAGGGCAGAGGACCGCGCTTTGCTGCGGAGACAGACTGATAAAAAATGTTGATACCAGTTCAGTAGCGGCTCACATAGCACGTGCTGTGGGGCGGTGGGGCGGGTCGGGGGAGGAGTAGGGTGGGAGGGTAGCAAACATGGACATAGGACGGAACGGAGGAAAGTAATTATTATGTTCCTCCGTTCCGTTGTATGTCCGTGTTTGCTACCCCTCCACCCTGCCCCTCCCCCACCCTGCCCCACCGCCCCGCAGCACGCCCTATGTGAGGCGCTACTGTACCAGTTAGGAGTTAATTGAAGGGCACAATTAAGGATAGCATCTGTGGAATCAGATTCTGAGTACTCATGTGGGCCAACGTGGTGAATTTCCAGATACCTACCATCCTCTGCCAGCCTTAAGGTAGAGAATGAGGCTGGGGGGTGGATATTTAAAAGTATTGTGCAATGGTTCCCAGTGTTTACTCGAGATTGGCCACAGGTGCGGAGGGCTGGGAATGGCTAGACCGGCCCTCGTACAAAATGCAGTAATGGGGCCATCATGATGGAATGTGTCCTATCGTCATGGAGATCTGTCGCGTCCTATTAATGTATCAGCTCATGTGGGTCGTACTTGTGAGACAGAGCTCGCTGAGGTGCACAGCCTCCAATGTGTTGAGGGTGTTGCCTGGTGTGTGCGCTGGGCAGGGCCCAGGGATAGTGCATACGCACCAGCCGCGCCTGGGGCTAAGATGGGAAGGTGCCCTGGTGGAAATGTAAGGGTGCCATCTTGAGTGGAGGGAAGACGCCCCTTAAGGACACTAAAAAAGTGTTAATAATGTGTAAGAAATCATTCTATTACATTTGTAATAACTGTAAAAAAGGATATAATAAAGGATAATGGTACTCGAGTCAGTGTCAAGATTGATCATGAAATGAACATCTCTAAGAAGGTAAAGTGTATATGGGATGTTGCGAAGGTTGTAATAAAGGATCATGGTACTGTAGTCAGCGTCACTTTTGGTCATGAAATGAACATCCCTAAGAAGGTAATATGTATATGGGATGTTGCGAAAAGACACGATAACTTTAAGACCCCGCAGAGAGGGTCTTGTGTCTAAAGAAGTAAACATGTTGACTTTATACCAATGGCCTTTGCCAAGTTGGAAACCAGGAGTAGCAGGCGTGTCACAAAGGGGGCCAGTCATCAGGTCAAATAAACCAGCTAGACGGAATTAATAAATACACTCATGTTGTGGTGACCACTAAATTGAAAGTCAGGGGGGGTCAAGGGTGAGTCTCAGTATGGTGACACCCGCCTACTGAAATCCCAAGGTATGGTTTCATGTATTAAGTTCGCTCCAGGGGGTGTTGTCATTTAATTCCTTGGTTTGAGATGCTAGGCTGAAGACCCGTTGTTGTTCCTTGTGGAACAAGGTCTGTTTGTCCCAGTGATTGTGTGCTTCCAAAATAACCCATTTGAGTCGTTGGGAGTGTGGTTGGCTGCCAGGAAATGAGCACTCTTCTTGGTTCATTTGCACCTAATGTTGCTGCGGTGCTCAGTGATTCTCGTTTTTGCCAGCCTAGTTGTCATACCAATGTATCTGACCATGCAAGGGCAGGTTATGAGGTATACACAGTTTTTTTGTGCTGCAATTGGTATGGCCTCCTTGTGTTCATATGTGTGAGTGATCAAGCTTAACTTCTTTTGAGATTTCAGTGAGGTGGCAAACCTCACATGACCTACAGGGGTAATGTCCTGTAAATGGGGGGAGGTTCCAGAGTGTGCATTTTCTGACCGCAGATTAGCCTGGGGTCTGGTATGTATTAGCATATCTCTCAGGTTCTGTGTGCGTTTGAATGCAAAGCATGAGAGAGGGATATCAATATTTTCATGTGATTTTCTGTATATGATTTGAGTTGGAGGTGAGTCTGGTGAAGCACGTAATCATGTCATCATTGGGCCTAGTTTTGGATTCCAGCAGTGCTGCTCGGAGGTTATTTTGCGTACCTGGTTCGTGGTCCTTAAGGCATAGTTACGGGCTCTGAGGTTGTTGCTGAGTTCTGAGGCCTGTAGATCGTAGTCACTTGCATTGCTACAATTCCGTTGGCGGAGGAGCTACCCGTGAGGAAGATAGTCTCGGAGAGCTTTTGGATGGTGACTGTTGTATGGTTCACTGACAAATTATCGACAACACTAATATCGTCCTACAAAAATATTGAGTCAAAAATATCGACCCCAAAAATATTGATTTTCTATACTTATAATGTAAATGACAAAAATATTGAAAACAAAATATCGTTGTCAATAATATCATTGTCAAAAATATCTTTTTATATATATATAAACATAAATAAACATTAAAAATATTAAAAAGTAACAGTAATATAATATAAATTACATGTATTTAATTAATTTAAAAATATATATAACCATTATACTTATTTAAAAAAGTAAACACACATATATATATTAATATATACATTTCATTACACATATTTAGTTTAAATATTATTAAACTAATCATTCTAATTTATATAATAATTTACTAAGTTTTTTAACTATAATAATACAACAATAAACACTAGGGTGGAAGTTGGAGCATCAGTGTTGAAGTAAGTGCCTGAACCGCCGCATAAAAAGGATTCCTGTGCCGCAGGCTGAGTTATTCAAACTCAAGGATGCTCAGCTATATAAACTGGCTCCGGCAGGCTGAACTTTGTTAATAGCGGCAAGCGAGGGGTATTAGCACGCTATAGGAAGTGGCAGGGCAGAGACCCGGGATTAACTTGAATGTTATGAAAGTTGTATGCCACCAGTATTCTGATTGCCTATGGAGGAGTGAAAGGTGATGCAGGCATTTAAACCTACGTTTATGGAATCGAATGAAGGAATACACAGGCTGCCATTTGAAATCAATGGAATAATAACATGCTATCATGGCGACCATTATCAACAACATTCTAAGTGGAAGTGCTCAGTCCTGTGTCGCTGTTTATTAAGTAAACCACCAATGAGAGTGTAATGAAATGAAATGAAATGAAAAATGAAAGGAAAAAGGCTTTTATATAGCGCAAGGCTACCCGGAGGCATCCCAGCGAGGCCAAGGGGGGGGGGAGACTCTTATGGGGAGAGCCAGGTCTTTAGCTGTTTCCGAAATGCAAGGTGGTTAGATTCCATACGAAGGGAGAGCGGAAGGGAGTTCCAGAGCTTAGCAGCGTTGTATGAAAAGAGACGGCCACCCGCTCTGGCCCTCTTAATTCTGGGCACTTCTGCCAGGTGGAGCTCATCGGAGCGGAGTCTTCTGGTGGCCTTGTAGGGTCTGACCAGGTCTTTGATGATGGGTGGTCCATTTCCTTCTAGCCACTTGTGAGCAACGCAGAGAGCTTTGAAATGAATTCTCTCCTGTACCGGAAGCCAGTGAAGGCAGCGTAGGGCGGGCTTTGCGGAGCAGTGGTTGTTTGTACCTGTAAGCAATCTAGCTGCCGAGTTTTGAACGATCTGCAGTTTTGCGACTACTGAGTTGGGGGCCCCTAGGTAGAGAGCGTTGCCATAGTCTAACCTAGACAAGATTAAGGCCTGGATCAGCAACTTTTTCGCTTGGCAGGGGAGTAAGGGGAGTATTTTCCGGGTCATTCTGAGTAGGCCATAGCACGTGGCGGCAGTCTTCCTGGCTTGGGCTCTAAAAGTAAGGTCTTGATCTAACCAGATTCCCAAGCTCTTTATATCAGTTTTTGGGACTGGTGCTGGACCCATGCAGGCTGGCCACATGGTGCTAGATTTAAAACTTAACTGGTTGCCAAGCAGCATAAGCTCAGTTTTGTCACCATTGAGCTTTAGGTGGGATAGGCTCATCCAATTAGCAACTTCCCCGAGACAGGAGTGGAGATCAGTGGGCGAGTGTTCAGCCTGGTTCAGTGCTACGACCAGCTGGGTGTCATCCGCGTATGTAACTATATGGATTCCAAAGGGGGATACAATATTCGCCAGAGGGGCCATATATACATTAAAAAGAGTGGGACTCAGGGACGAGCCCTGGGGGACTCCAGACTGCAACGGGAAGGGTTTGGATAGCATATCGCCTTCGAATACCTGGAAGTATCTTTCTTCCAGGAAGGATTGGAGCCAGGATAGGGCCGTACCTGTCACTCCCACCTTCTTGAGACAGTGAACCAGAGTGCGATGGTTCACCGTGTCAAAGGCTGCGCTTAGGTCGAGGAGGATTATGGCAGAGGATCCTCCGGAGTCGAGAATCTTTCTCGCTTCTTCCACCACCGCTAACAAGGCTGTCTCTGTGCCTTGGCATGGGAGGAAGCCTGTTTGTGAAGGGTGGAACAGTTTGTGGGATTCAAGGAATGCGGATAGTGTGTGGTTGACGTATTTTTCCGCGATTTTGCTAACTCCGGGGAGGAGTGAAATAGGGCGGTAGTTGCCCAATTCAGCTGGGTCCAAGTGAGGCTTTTTTAGTAATGCTTTTACCATTAAATGTGAAAAAAAATGTAAATCCGTATTTGTAAAGCGCGAACTACTCACCCTTTCGGGTCTCAAGGCGCTGGAGGCCGTCGTGGAATTTAAGTGAGCTATTGCCCAGAGTCACATGGTGCTGAGCTGCCGCCGGAGCCGGGGATCGAACCGTGAGCCCTGTGCTCTGAAGTCAGCTGCCCTGGCCGCTGCACCACACCTCTCCACCATTGCTTTTTTCCAGTCCTGCGGGACTATTCCCGAAGCTAATGAAGCATTGATCAAGTTGGTGATAGGGGGGACGACTGTAGGTGCTACCAGTTTCAAAATGTTCGGTGGAGCCGGGTCGAGTGGTGACCCACTCTTGACAGAGAATAAAATGGGAAGGAGTGATTCCTGGGTGAGTGGGGGGTATGTCTCGAGGTAAAAGTTACTCTCATGTGGTTCAGAGTCCATGGGCTTGGATATTGAATCAAAGTCCGGATGGGGGAGGTGCCTGAGGATGTTTTGAACTTTGGTTGAGAAAAATTCTGCAATTTCATTACAGCGACGTCCGGATAGGTCTGGTGCCACCGGGGGGTCGGGGACTTTAAGTAGTTTTTTTGCGATGAGGAATATTTCTCTGGATGAATTGGATGATAGTGAAATTTTTTCCTCATAATAGGTGGCTTGGACTCTTTTTATTTCTGCTTTGTATGTTGCGATGGCCGCTCTGTATTGTGATTTCTTATCGAGTGAGAAATCTTTCCTCCACGTTCTCTCTAGTTTCTTGCATTGCTGTTTCAGGAGGCGTAGTTCAGGGGAGAACCATGCGGACTTGTTAGGTCCACTTTTCTTCTGAACTGATTTTTTGGGTAACACCGAGTTGAGTGAATTCTCAATCCAGGTGGATAGACTTCTGTTAGCTACGACTGGGTCGGAGTCTTGATTTGGTATGGTTTTTTCAAGTTCACGAGTCCAATCCTCTACGGGGAGCTTGGGCCAGGGACGAATACGAGTTCGTGTAGAAAGGGTGTGTGAGCCCGTGATTGGAGGGGACCAGGTAAAAGGGACTAAGAAATGGTCCGACCATGGTAATGGGATGGGGACTTTCCCTTTTAGTTCACCCAGATTAGAGAAAATAGGATCGAGGAGATGTCCTTTGGTGTGTGTTGCTTACGGGACCTTCTGATGTAATTGGTATGCCGCAAGGTCTTGGGCTAGGTCAGTAGCAGACCGATCTGAAGGATCGTCGAAATGTAGGTTAAGGTCTCCAAGGAGGGTAAAATTGGCTGAGATGCTAGCGAGATTCGTAGCTGTTTCCAGCACGGATTTACAAAATTGACCCTGTGCCCCAGGGGGTCGATAAATAAGAATACCTACGAGAGTAAGTGAGGGGGTGACTTTGATCGAGAAATGGGCATTCTCATAATCTGATAGAGGGCTACCCAGCAGGCGGCAGGTCATGTGGTCTTTATAGATAATTGCGATCCCACCACCCTTGCCAGTTGATCTATCTGTACGCTGGATCAGATAGCCCGAGGGAAGTGCTTGTACGATGTCCGGCTCTGAGCTTGGGGAGAGCCAGGACTCTGTGAGAAATAGAATTTCTGGTTCTGAGTCTTTTAGTAATAATGAGATCTCCGTCGCGTGTTTTGGCAGAGATCTAAAGTTGAGTAAGAGGAGTTTGAGAGGTTTCCCCGAGGGAGATGAAGGGGGGGGCAGGTAGGGAGAATCCATACTGGCAATGTAGGCACCTGTCCTGGGGTACCTCAAGTGAGATGGAATGGGCGCAAATTGGCTCAAGGGTTCTATTTAATTGTTTTAGTTCTGCGCTGGTATAATGGAGACGATCTGGGGGTGGAGAGGCAAGGGGTCTGGCCCCTGGGCTCGGTCGGGCGCGGACGGGCGCAGACGGGCGCAGCCTTTGGCGTGCCGGCGGCGCGCCCGCTGCGCGGTCGCTTCATTAGGCGCTTTTATATGCGTCCGTGGTACAGCAAGTCACAACAACTAGACCGCTGACCTGGCGCATGCGCACTAGAGCCCCTCCCCCGAGTTAAACACAATTCCCCTTGTGCAATTCAAATTCCCTGTTTCAAACATGTGCAGAGAAGCATCAATTTCAATGTTAAAAACGAAGCAGCAATAAGTTTTAAAATTGTTTTAAACGATTAAAATTCAAGGAGGTGACCTTCGCTCCGGTAGTTACGAGGGCAGAACCCCTCTGGCTGTTACAGCGCGGTCGTGTCATCAGGCGCTTTTATATGCGTCCGAGGTACAGCGAGTCACAACAACTAGACCGCTGACCTGGCGCATGCGCACTAGAGCCCCTCCCCCGAGTTAAACACAATTCCCCTTGTGCAATTCAAATTCCCTGTTTAAAACATGTGGCAGCAAAGCATCAGTTTCACTGTTAAAAACGAAGCAGCAATAAGTTTTAAAATTGTTTTAAACGATTAAAATTCAAGGAGGTGACCTTCGCTCCGATAGTTACAAGGGCAGAACCCCTCTGGCTGTGTAACTGGGACATTTTAAATGGCATGAACTGTGCGTGCAACTGTTACTTTAATTGGGAAGCATCGAGAAAGGCGTCATCGCCGAAACACGTTTGCTGAAATTAAAGGTTTTAACGACATACTCCATGAGTGCACTGCCTTCTTTTTTGAGCAATATTTATCTGGTGAGTTCTACCCTCACGCACAGCAGCACCCGCTGGGAGTTCGGCACTAGAGTGGAAGTTGGAGCGTCAGTGTTGAAGTAAGTGCCTGAACCGCCGCATAAAAAGGATTCCTGTGCCGCAGGCTGAGTTATTCAAACTCAAGGATGCTCAGTTATATAAACTGGCTCCGGCAAGTTGAACTTTGTTAATTGCGGCAAGCGAGGGGTATTAACACGCTATAGGAAGTGGCAGGACAGAGCCCCGGGATTAACTTGAATGTTATGAAAACTGTATGCCACCAGTATTCTGACTGCCTATGGAGGAGTGAAAGGTGATGCAGGCATTTAAACCTACGATTATGGAATTGAATGAAGGAATACGCAGGCTGCCATTCGAAATCAATGGAATAATGCCGTGCCATCATGACGACCATTAACAACAACATTCTAAGTGGAAGTGCTCACTCCAGTGTCGCTCTTTATTAAATAAACCATCAATGAGAGTGTAACTGAGACATTTTAAATGACATGAACTGTGCGTGCAACTGTTACTTTAATTGGGAAGCATTGAGAAAGGGATCATCGCCGAAAAGCGCTTGCTGAAATTAAAGGTTTTAATGACATACTCCGTGAGTGCTCTGCCTTCTTTTTTGAGCAATATTTATCTTGTGAGTTCTACCCTCACGCACAGCAGCACCCGCTGGGAGTTCGGCACTAGGGTGGAAGTTGGAGTGTCAGTGTTGAAGTAAGTGCCTGAACCGCTGCATAAAAAGGATTTCTGTGTCGCAGGCTGAGTTATTCAAACTCAAGGTTGCTCAGTTATATAAACTGGCTCCGGCAGGCTGAACTTTGTTAATTGCGGCAAGCAAGGGGTATTAGCACGCTGTAGGAAGTGGCAGGACAGCGCCAAGGGATTAACTTGAATGTTATGAAAACTGTATGCCACCAGTATTCTAATTGCCTATGGAGGAGTGAAAGGTGATGCAGGCGTTTAAACCTACGATTATGGAATTCAATGAAGGAATACACAGGCTGTCATTCGAAATCAATGGAATAATAACATGCCATCATGGCGACCGTTATCAACAACATTCTAAGTGGAAGTGCTCAGTCCGGTGTCGCTGTTTATTAAGTAAACCACCAATGAGAGCGTAACTGGGACATTTCAAACGACATGAACTGCGCGCGCAACTGTTACTTTAATTGGGAAGCATTGAGAAAGGCATCATTGCCGAAACGCGTTTGCTGAAATTAAAGGTTTTAATGACATACTCCGCTAGTGTGTGTGTATGTATATATATATATATATATATATATATATATATATTCCAATCGTAAACACCCAAAAATTGGAAAGCCTCACGCAGCGTGTTGTCTTATCCTTTATTGGCAGCCTGCAAAATTCAAACACAGCAATTCAAGCGTCAGTATGCCTCGTATGCCATACGCGTTTCAGGAAGCCAATCCCTTTTTCACTGGCTGGGCAATTGGAAGCTTGGGAGGCGAAAAGTGACGCTGCACTCGTAGCGTGATTTAAAGTTCTGCCAAAGTGGGCGTGTACTCTAGTGCATTCTGGTAATTCAAGTCCATCCTGGATACCTCCCATCATGCTCCTGACATTATATCTTCCTTTAGTAGGTTCGCGAGACAGCCAGGTAAGTATTCTGCCTTCTGTTTGGCCACCAATGGTAACACATTGCTCTGCTGGCACTCCTTTCCTTATCAGTGCCATAGACTCGCAGTTTCAGCGGGTTGGCTTTCCGTGACCAAGGCAGGCCACTACATATTCCAATCGTAAACACCCAAAAATTGGAAAGCCTCACGCAGCGTGTTATCTTATCATTTATTGGCAGCCTGCAACATTCAAACACAGCAATTCAAGCGTCAGTATGCCTCGTATGCCATACGTGTTTCAGGAAGCCAATCCCTTTTTCACTGGCTGGGCAATTGGAAGCTTGGGAGGCGAAAAGTGACGCTGCACTCGTAGCGTGATTTAAAGTTCTGCCAAAGTGGGCGTGTACTCTAGTGCATTCTGGTAATTCAAGTCCATCGTGGATACCTCCCATCATGCTCCTGACATTATATCTTCCTTTAGTAGGTTCGCGAGAAAGCCAGGTAAGTATTCTGCCTTCTGTTTGGCCACCAATGGTAACACATTGCTCTGCTGGCACTCCTTTCCTTATCAGTGCCATAGACTCGCAGTTTCAGCGGGTTGGCTTTCCGTGACCAAGGCAGGCCACTACATATTCCAATCGTAAACACCCAAAAATTGGAAAGCCTCACGCAGCGTGTTGTCTTATCCTTTATTGGCAGCCTGCAAAATTCAAACACAGCAATTCAAGCGTCAGTATGCCTCGTATGCCATATGCGTTTCAGGAAGCCAATCCCTTTTTCACTGGCTGGGCAATTGGAAGCTTGGGAGGCGAAAAGTGACGCTGCACTCGTAGCGTGATTTAAAGTTCTGCCAAAGTGGGCGTGTACTCTAGTGCATTCTGGTAATTCAAGTCCATCGTGGATACCTCCCATCATGCTCCTGACATTATATCTTCCTTTAGTAGGTTGGGTGTTTACGATTGGAATATATATATATATATATATATATATATATATATATAACCTACTGGCGGTCGCCAGTAGGTAGTTATAGTTAGAACCTAGTTTCCATAGGAAAAGCGTTTCTTGATTTACCAATATCTTTGGCGCCGTTTGACGAATCTTCGCAAAAGTTTCCAAAAAATAGGCTTGGACCGCTCAGTGTCTGTGTTGAAAGTTTCGGGGTGATTCGTGAAGCGGGGGCCGAGAAAAAAGGGGGGTCCCAAAGCGCGTTTTCTCCATGTTAATTTCCATAGGAAATTTTGGAACAGGCTACAGCCCGAACTGCTGAACGGAATTACACCAAATTTGGCAAAAAGGTAGGTCTTGGTACAGAAAGCGCCCTTTTTTTTAAATGGTGTAAACCCGTTCAGTGGTTGCTGAGCAATTTAAATTTTTTAAATATATATATCTAAGCACCGAGGAGGGTTCGCGAACCCTCCCGGGCACAAGCTCAATTCTGATTGGCTGCCAACACTCCAAAGCAGAATGTGTTGGCAGCCATCTTGTGACTCGGTAACCGAGTCACAAGAAAACAGAAAAAAAGGTGAAAACTAAGAAAAGGGGGCAGGGTACAAACATCCTGACCCCCTAGGCCTGTTCAGGGGGTCCCACAAGGGCCCCCAGGCCAAAAAAAAGCATTAAAAAAAAACTAAAAATCAGCATTATTCGCGCTGGGTGCGCGAATCCTGCAGAGAAAATAATAAAACAAAGAAGCGCGGGCTCCGGGCTTCGTTAACTGTAAGCCCCCGGGTGGGCCAGGTCCCGGGGGCAATTGCAAATTATATAGCGGGGGCCCGTGGGGGCCCCCGCAGCCCCGGGGACCTCCACCTCCCCAGGGCTATAGTAATTATATGCAAGGGCATGCGGCCCCCCCGCAGCCCCGGGGACTGCCACCTCCCTGGGGCTTGTTTAATAAAATGTGGGGAGGCCTCCCAGGCCCCCCCAAGCCCTGGGGACCACCACCTCCCCGGGGATTTATTTACATATGCGCGGGGGCACGCGCCCCCCCGCTGCCCCGGGGACCGCCACCTCCCCGGGGCTTAAATTATTATTTTTTAAAAATTCTGGGTGGGGGTGCCTCACGGACCCCCCAAGCCCCAGGGACCACCACCTCCCCGGGGCTTCAAACATGAGGGAGGGGGCCGCGCGGCCCCCCTCCTGAAGCCCTTGATGGCCCTGGGGACCGCCACCCCCCAGGACCGGCTCCTGCAATGTCCCGGGGTGCCCACCCCCGGGACATTGCTGTTTGCTATGGCAGGGCAGGAGCACGGCTCCCACCCTGTCATAGCAAACTCTGCTTTGGTTTTTGGAAACCTGCTCTCGCTTCCATAAACCAAAGCAGATTGCTTTTGCACAAGGGGAGCTGCATGTCAGCAGCTCTCCTTGTGCAAAAGCAATGCCGGCTCCCGCAGGAGGCGGGGAGCTGGCTGGGACCGTGGGGGCATTGGGGCTCCCCCCACGGTCCCCAATGATGAGGCCAGGCCCTAGGGGATGGGATCCCTGGGGCCAAAAGTGGCCCAGGAGGGGGGCCCACGCGGCCCCCCCTCACTGTTAATTAAATTATTATTTTTTTTTTTTAAACGCAAAGGCCGGCCTCGGGGGATGGGGTCCCCGGGGCCATAATTGGCCTGAGGAGGGGCACCACGCGGCCCCCCTCCCAAAAAATAAAATAAATAATGGCCATGCCCCAGGGGTTGGGGACACCGGGGCCGAAATTGGCCTTGGGAGGGGGGCCGCACGGCCCCCTTCCCGTTTTTTTTTATTATAAAAAAGGGGTCAGGCCCTGGGGGATGGGGTCCCCAGGGCCCCAAAAATGGTAAAAGAAGGGTGATGTCATTTGAGATGTCATCAGTGATGTCATCAGTGATGTCCCTGACCATGTCATGAGTGATGTAATATGTGACGTCATCAGCAGTGCATTGCGGGGGCGTGAGTTATAGTTAGCTGAACTAACTATAACGGCCGAATTTCTCAGGTTTTGTACGAGTGAAATGTCCAACTAACTATAACGTCTCTGAAACCTGTGGTTTTTTCAGTGAATATCAAAGGTTTTTTAAATGCGAATTTCTAACTATAACGTCCCTGAAACCTATGTTTTTTTCAGTGAATTTCAAAGGTTTTTTAAATGCTAATTTCTAACTATAACGTCCCTGAAACCTATGGTTTTTTCAGTGAATATATATATATATATATATATATATATATATATATATATATATATATATGCTGGGCACTGCTGAAGGCAGATGTCGAGCAGTGACTTCTAAGGACCATGGCATTAACTGACAGTGCTTGTTTTTTAAGTTAAAAGCCCAAGCAGTTCTACAAAGGAAGGAACAAGGTGAGCGCTGTATACTGCGAAAGAAATGAAGAATTTATTACTGCTTTAACAACCCAAGTGTGGGGCTGGCAGTAGAAATTTGTATGACTAAGAGTATTTACTTGCAAGCATGCTAAAAGTAAATTAAAACATTGAGAACGCCTGCCAGCACTTCAATAAGCAGCTATGTGAAGAAGTACAGTGAGGTTGCACACATAAAACACAGCGCGCACGTTGCCAGTAATGGAATTGAAAACAAGACATTAATGTTTTTATATTTTATATTGCAAGAACTGCCAAGCACAATGCTGATGATTTTAAGTATACTTTACCACGGGTGACTGCTAGACAACAATATTGTGACATTTAAAAGTCGGAAGGTTCATGAAAATGGGAGTAACTTTTCTATGTTGATGAAATGAACAACACCTGTGGGGAGTATTTAAACGTATAAAAAATGGTGCACTTCAAGGTTGATAAAGGCTGCAAGTACAGCAGAAGCACGTTCCTATTAACATGTGCTGCCAACGAATAAAATGGCAATTTCCCTAGGATTCGAGTGCAGGCTTTCTCGATCAAAGGAGATATATATACACATATACCCAATAACATGCACATTTAAAAAAAAATACCAATTTAATTACAAATAAAAAAGAAACAATATTAAAATGTACATTTATTAATAATATATTACATATTATAAACATTAATAATTACAATATTATATTTTAACTACACAAAAACATAATAATATATATTTAATTAATATAAACTAAACTATAAAATTCTACAAATAATACATGTAATATACCCACTCCAATTTATAAAACAGTAGAGAAATCATTGGAAAATTACAAACAGTAGGGAAAGTGTTGGATTGCGCAGGGGTAAAATGTACTATTCCCACTCCAGTCAGTGCAACAGTACAAAAAGTGTTGGATTGTGGAGGGGTAACATTTACTAGTCGCACTCCAGTCAGCGCAACAGTAGGGAAAGTGTTGAATTGCAGGGGGTAGAATTTACTATTCCCTCTCCAGTCAGTGCCACAGTAGGGAGAGTGTTAGATTGTGGAGGGGTTAACTTTACTATTCCCACTCCAGTCATTGCAACAGTAGGGGAAGTGTTGGATTGCAGAAGGGTAAAGTTTACTATTCCCACTACACTCTGTGCAACATTAAACACACAGTAGTTCACTTAAAAAAATGTAACATAAAAAAAATGTATAACTTTTTTTACAAATAAATTATATATTTATTACAATCTTTAATACATATTAGAAAATGAATGCATATATTATTACAATTAAAATACCAAACTGTATTCCCAAAATAATGAAGCAAACAATAAATTAAGCCTGGGCGTAGTTTGCATAGTAGCACTTCACGTAGCTACGTGAAGTACATTTTTAACTACACGTAGCTATGCACATTGCGTAGTGCATAGCTGTGTGCTTGACTGCACTGTACAATAATTGCCAAAAGCACCTTGTACAGTGCAAGTTAAGATAAAATAAATATCTCTGTCTTTATATGCTAAAAATGCATATAGTTACTACACAAAAGTGAAAACGATAAATTAACAAGCAGTGAGAGAGGTGATGATTTTAGGATCCTCCCTAACCTAGGGGAAAACCAAGCAGATGCCTTGAAAACAAAAAACACATCTTTTGAACCATTCAGTGGTGGTCCCATCCTCTTAGGACCACCCCAAGCACAGTTATTGGCAAAAATACAATCCCAACCAAAGGCCCTGCAAAGCATTATGGGACGAGATTAGCAGTGGGCAGTGAATATTATAGTTTCCAATATCAAAATAATTCTACAAAGAGCTGCAGTTCCACTAGTCGTTACTAGATGTCCTTCACGAGTCAAATGCAAAAGCTTCATGAAAGGTTTTCAATACTTTTGCATTTGACTCGTGAGGGACATCTTATAACGCATAGTGGAACTGCAGCTTGATGTATTAATAATTTCAATGCTTTTGCATTTGACTCGTGAGGGACACCTAGTAACGACTAGTTGAACTGCAGCTCTTTGTAGAATTATTTTGATATTGGACACTATAATATTCACTGCCCACTGCTAATCTCGTCCCATAATGCTTTGCAGAGCCTTTGGTTGGGATTGTATTTTTGCCCATAACTGTGCTTGAGGTGGTCCTAGGAGGAAGGGACCACCATTGAATCGTTCACATGATATGCTTTTTGTGTTCAAGGCATCTGCTTGGTCCTCCCCTAGGTTAGGGGACTCAAAATCATCACCTCTCTCATTGCTTGATATTTTATTGTCAAAGTTCATTTTTGTGAATTGGTTATATGCTTTTTAGCATAGAAAATTGCTTTATCAAAGCATTTGAAGGTGTTTATTTTACTGCTGCTACGCTACGTCAATTAGCACAGTTATTCACTCTGCTACGTGCAATTTGTGTAGTGCGTAGTAGCACAAACTTTGCATGCTCCGTGAGCGTAGCGAAGTATTATGCCCATGGTTACAATAAATACAATGTTATTCAAAATGAAAAAGCACCACACAATTACCACATAACATAATAAAAATATAATAGTTTTAAAATATGTAACTATTTTTAAATTTGTTATTACTTAAGTAACTCCCTACCCTATACCTATACAAACTAGACAACTCACACCTAAAATATATTTTAAAAATTATGATAGTTACATTTTGCATAATAAATTATCAATTCAAATATTAATAATAATTACCTAACAGTAAAATCATTATATTTAATTACCTTCCCACCCTTTATCCTTACAAAAGCAACAACCGGCATCTGATATTTATTACAATTTTTTTGTAACATAATTTACATAATTAGTTATTAAATAAACAATTCATAATAATTAACTAATAAATTAATTCTATTTAATTAACTTCCCAACCTTTACCCCTACCAATAAAACTCACACCTAATATGTAACACAATATCTTAATTACACAATTTACATAATGAATCATCAAGTAAACAATTATGATAAATTAACATTAATTATTAAATATTATAATTAATTTCCTGCACACCCTTTACCATACAAAAACAACAAACTACACCAAATAAAAAAAATAAAAAAAGTTACACAATTTACATAATTAATTACAATTAAATAATTATAATAATAAATAATCATTAATTAATTATAATTAATTTACTTCCCACCCTATACCCCTACAAAACCCACAACCAGCACCTGAAACTGAAATTTAAAAAAAATTATTTATACAATTAACATATATATTTATCAATTAAATAATTGATATTTAAAATTAATTAGTAATTAATTATAATTAATTGACTTCCCCCGTAAGGCTATAAACCTCCCAACTGTAAAAATTACTAAAAATGTACAAACTATATCAAAAAAATTAACAATATTTATAGAAACAATTTATAACATATATAATTAATATAGATAGTAAAATACATAAAAAATCATTAAAACTCGATATTATTAACAACAATATTTTTAACATCGATATTAACAACCTAGATATATTTGTAATCGATTAACACTTTCTATATTTTTAACATCCATATTACCTCAAAATCGATATTCTTGTCAACGATATTCTTGCAGACAGTATTTCTGTATGACGATATTTCCGACTCGATATTTATGTAGGTCGATATTAAATTTTCGATATTTTGTCTGAATACCCTGTCATATAGTAAAAGACTGTTGCAGTCAGTGGTTTTCTGAAAGGTAATCGTGCCATTGTTGAGGGAGATTAGGAGGTCCAAGAATGGAAGTTCTCTATCAGAGATTGTCTTGGTGGACCTAAGGTATGGGTTGAGTGAATGAATCCAGGTCCATAAATCCTGGCAAGAGTTGATATCACCACGCCAAAAGATGATGATGTTGTCTATGTAGCGTCGTCATAGAATGATTTTGGTGTTGTAGGAGTTCATGTTGGCAGAGATGAACTCTCTCTCAAAGTCAGCCATGTACAGGCAGGCTAAGGTGGAACAATTAACACATTTTGATTGGGTATATTCACTTCACACACCTTCACTCCGAAGCAGGTGTAGGGTAGGTGTCAACAACCTGGCCCTGAAGAAACGCCTCAGATCCTGTTGGGCCATAAGGCATGAAACATGTTCACTGTTAGACCTGGCATCTTTTGGCGTGATTTCCCCTGTCCTTTTGCTTCTGACCTCCTGTTTTTGACTGTGTGCCGCATTTCGTTTTTACTGGTTTTAGGACTCTGGTCACTTTACCACTGCTAACCAGTGCTAAAGTGCAAGTGCTCCCTGTGTAAAATGTTATGATACTTCATTTCTCCATGATTAGCATATTTGATTTACTAGTATGTCCCTTGTACAGTGAACTGTGTGCGCCCAGGGCCCGTAAATCAAATGCTACTAGTAGGCCTGCAGCAATGATTGTGTGCCCCACAAGAGTAGTCCTGCAACCATGTCTCAGGATTGCCTTTGCAGTGAATGTGTGTGCAATTTTAAACTGCCATTTCAACCTGGCAAGTGCAACCGTTGGCCAGGCCCAAACTTTCTCTTTTAGTACATGCAAGGCATCCCTAAGGTAGGCCCAAGATAGCCCCATGGGCAGGGTGCAGCGTATTTAAAAGCTAGGATATGTAGTGCTGTGTTTTACATGTCCTGGTAGTGAAATACTGCTAATTTTGTTTTTCACTACAGCAAGGCCTATCTCTCCCATAGGTTAGCATTGGAGCTGCCTTGCAAACTTTTACAAAATTATGTTCCAATTGGGAGCTGATAGAGAATTGGAGTTTGGGGTCTATGGACTCACAATTTGAAAATACGTCTTTCAGTAAAGTTGGTTTTAAAGTTGCAGATCTGAAAATGCCACTTTTAGAAAGTGAGCATTTTCTTACTCTAACCATTCTGTGCCTCTCCTGTCTGCTGAATACACATCTGGGTTAGGATGACAGTTGGACTGTTTGTGCATTCACTCTAAACAGTCACACAAAGGGAGCTGAGTTGTGCCCTGCATATCCTCTTGGCCCATCACAAGGCTGATGGGTCTTCTTGAGCTAGAGTGGTAGGAGGAGTTGACACTTACACCTGAATAGGGCTGTGCCTGTCCTCACACAAAGCCGTCCACACCCCTTGTAGTCTGGGATAAGTCTGCCTACTCTGTGCCAAGCTACCCAGGGGGTGAGCAGGGGTTATCTTAGCTGTGTGACTCCCTTACTCTGACTAGAGTGAGGGTCCCAACTTGGACAGATTGCAAACCACTGCCAACTAGAGACCTCATTTCTAACATTGACCCTACATCACTCATTTTAAAGCTGTCTAGGTACATTGTCTCCTGTGACAGCTCCTATGCTTTTACTCTGTGAAGGGGATCACCTTATTAAAGCAGCTCCCGGTACCCCTTAGACTATTCGAAATCACTTACTACACCATCCTTTACTTACATCCTCACTTGCGCTTATCATAATGGCAAAAATCTGAAGATCTCCTATAAAGAGCCCCATTAAGGTCCTGTTGGGCATTGCAGAACTGGCCCAACGAGGAGCAGCCCAATGATGAAACATGACACCCACCTGCGTGTGTGAGAGCAATCACTTCTGATCACTCAGATGCCCGGATCCAGTCGATCATCAGCTCCCCATTCCCGACCGACAGCTTCACGTCCTCTTTCCCTTCTATCTTTCATGGAGGAACAACATCTCCTTAAATCTTGAGGAGCTAGATTTGCTGCCTTTGGATGTGGTGTGTACAAAGCCAATACGTGCCAGGTAGCTTCTTTGTAACTTAAAGGAACTAATCTGACATTCTGAACTACATGAGATAGTTGCCTACCAGACCATGTTTGTTGCTTCTGATAACCTTCTAAATCAAGATATGGTTGATAAATTGGAGGCATGCAGAATCTCTGTATGTATGAAAGTTGTGTAAAACTTCAAAGGAGTTCAAAGGACTATGCAGCATGCGCATTTACAGCAAATGCAACTCCACCTCCTGTATTAGCACCACCTCTAGTTAAGAGATGTTTTGTTAATGGTGCCCTATAATTTAATTATTGAGATAGGTGATTTTCACCATTATAAAACATATTCACTTTTAGTAATAACTGGTCAAGTCAAGATTATTCAAAGTTCGGTCCCATGCAGAGCACAAAAATTATACATTTTCTGGAGTTATCTGGCATACAACCTGAGCTGGGGCCTCCCTAGACCCTTTGGTATCAAGGATGAACTTAGTCAATGTACCAGTCCTGAGACAGAGAACCTGGTGGATCTATAACCTCATGAAATCTCTGCATATGGAGATGGTGTGTTCTGGGTAACAATCTGTCATGTGACTCTCACAGGAGAACTTGTTATTAGACCCTAAACCCTCTTTCATCACGAATAGACACACTTAACAATATGTACTAAGGATATATCTCTATCATTTTTGTTTAAAATAACAAGATTAAAATCCTATCCTAGTGCATAAAACGTGTATAGCAGTAAATATAAGAAGAAACAAGATAGTGGCTATCAGGCTAAATAAAAGGAAAAACTGCAACATCATAATGGCACTTCAGCATGTCACTGCATTGTCCTTTAATCTCTCCATTTCTGTTGCTAGGTAAACTACGTTAGCACCAAAAGGAGCCAATAAGAATGATTAGACGGACTCCCACCCATATTCCTTATTGGAACGATAAATGTGTGGTTTTGCACAAAGGGAATTACTGTCTCTCCCATGGCCCCAACAGTTATGGTGATCTAGCAAAGCCGATAAGGCTATCTGGCTTTCTCAAGGTGACAGCCAGTGTTCTTGTCTTCAAAGAAGAAGATGTTTGCAGCATCTGGGCAAATTTCAATATCTCCATCTCAGTGGCACGAACAAACATTAACAATATGAAGCACTGGTTGTGAAAAAGTGGTTTACTAGTTGGGGTGGATGGTGGTCCACCTCAAGTAATAAGGTCATTATTCTTGTTAGGTCCAGTACAGGTTTCAGTAATTTAAACCTGAGCTCAACCCCTGGTAGCTATAGCACAGTGCAGACAGGCTCATCTTAAGAAAATGTGTAAAGCATTTTGCTGTACTAAATCTGTTAAAAAGTTGAAAACACAACATAATAAAAATCTGACTCCAATGTATAATAATAGAGATAAATGTATTAAACAAAATGATACTAAAACAACAAAAATCCAATAAAGGGAACTGGTGATATACATTTTTTAAATTTTAAATCAAAACAGCACCAAAAAGCATTGAGCACCAACTGCGGTCCACTGCTTGTGCTTAACTGGGGCCTAGGCGCAATTTAAGGCCAACCACAATGGAGCGCGGGTCGGATACAGAAACCAGGTTTGACCTGGTGGGACCTTTTATCTTTTGACTTAGGGGTCGATTCCGATTCGGGCCGGAAAAAGCACCGACCGACTCGGATCCGGAAATAATACCGACCGACACGTACCTGTGGCGCCCGACACGCCAAGTACGATGCAAGGCGTGAAAAATCCGACCGACACGTACCGAAACCAAGTCGACCGACCGAGCCGCAAGGAAAACAGCAATCCGGCCGGAAAAACACGCGAATCCAACCGACCGACACGCACCCGGAACAAATCCGACCGAAACGTACACGCGAACTCCAAACCGCAAAGTACGATGCAAGGCGCGAAAACCACGAGCGAGTCGGACGGAGGCCAAGCCGCACGACCGACACGCATACAAAACCGAGCCGAAGCAACACAAAACACCGTGACCGACGCGTACGCAGCATAGAAAACTGCACAAACACAGCGTGAACGAAACGGAGAAGACCGTACGAGACAAATGCAGGGTCCGACTCGGTCACAAGAACGTTTCCAACATACACAGACAGCACAAAGGAAAAATCACCCAAAAAAGGCCAAACAAGCAATTACCAAGCCAATAAATACTGGGGGGGTGGGGACAGAGAACAAAGACACACCCACAACTCCACCTATATAAAGGACACAAATCACAACCATGAGCCTTTGCAAATGCCATTCCACTGCCAGCACCCAAGAGAAAGCAACCACACACCCACAGCTCATCCCTCACACAAGCCACACACCATCAGCACACCAACAAATACCTACCTCACATACACCCAGCAAAACACACACTCACACACCCTCACCTGCACACCAACACACACATCACTCACCATCACCACCCATCACCATGCCCCCCAAGAAGAATCCCAAGTTCCTAGATTGTGAATTGGAAGTCATGGTGAGACGAGATCCTCAGGGTAGAGCCACAGCTGTTTGGCACACTGGTCCAACAGACCCCCATCTCCCAGAAAACCAAGATGTGGGAGAGGATCATCAACAGGGTGAACGCACAATCACCATGTCGGCGCACAAAGAGCGACATCCAGAACAGGTGGTATGACGTGCGCAGGAGGGTACGGGACCTGCTGAAGAAAGACTACATCAACAGCCAATACACCGGCAGTGGCCCTCCTGCCAAGCCAATATACCTCAGGCCCTGGGAGGAGAAGGTGCGGGCCATCCTTCCGCCAGTGAGCGTATATGGACTAGAGGACATCCCAGAGCCTGGTGAGTACACAACAAATGTACACAATATACTGCCACAAAACACACACATCACTGTCAAGGGGAGAGTCAAACCATGCACTCATAGCAATTACACAGCAACCAGAACAGAATCATCCCAAAATGTGTATGTCAGTCAGATAAACACAACACATGCCATCAAAAAAGTCACATCCAACTGTGCCAACACATGTACAAACACAACTACAACTACAGCTAGGCAGTGGCACAAATAGAACTAACAAACACATCCAGACATGTAGCCACCACAACAACACCAACACACAGTGAAGACCACTCAAAGGAAGGAATTCTGTGTATGCTGGCCAAGTCAGTGTAGCCAATAGCATCATGGGAGTCGCAGTCACACATATTGCCCCCCCACAACTGTCCCATCAACACCACCCTGAACCATGCTCACATCACAGGGAGTGGAGAAGGACTCACAAGATGGCTGACACTGGATACTGCTGTGGGGAGCACAAGGCCCTGCTGCCAACTGTGCACCAACAAACAGCAGGACACCACTGACTGACATCCTGAGAGACAACTTACACTCCCTGCAATGCAAGCACGTTCCATGGTGGGATATCTGGCTAGCTGGGTGGGAAGGAGGACTTGCAGCACTGACCATAGTCACAAGCACCTCCCTCACACACACCCCAACACAAACTCCACAGAACCCACCTGGTAGAATGCAATGCCCCCATCCTAACACAAGATCCCACAAAGAACCACCACCCTGGGTTATGTTGTGTGAAGCACAGGGCCACTCTTGGGACTTCTAGCCAAACAACTGCCAGGACAACACTCCCAGCCATCCTGTCAGCACAGCCAGCCCACCCCACAGGGAAGCAGAGTCAAAAGGAAGGAAGCATGGGCATGCTGGGAAGGGGGAGGAGGCAATAGCATGATGGGAGTCGTAGTCACAGCTCTACATCTCCCACCACATGGCCCAGCAAGCTCACACTCACGCATGCACATCCCACAGAGAGTGGAAAGGCCCATCAAAGATGTCTGACACTGTTGCTGTGTCGTGGGGAGCACAAGGGCATGCTGGGTACTGCACACCAACCAACAGCAGGACACCACTGTCAGCCATCTTGCCATTGCTCTCACACCCACACACACTGAACTCCCCACAAAAGCAAGTAAGTATGGGAATGCTGGGAAGTGGGGTGGAGGCAATAGCATGATGGGAGTCGTAGTCACAGACATAGCTCACCCCCACAACTGTCCCATCAACACCACCCTGAACCATGCTCACATCACAGGGAGTGGAGAAGGACTCACAAGATGGCTGACACTGGCTACTGCTGTGGGGAGCACAAGGCCCTGCTGCCAACTGTGCACCAACAAACAGCAGGACACCACTGACTGACATCCTGAGAGACAACTTCCACTCCCTGCAATGCAAGCACGTTCCATGGTGGGATATCTGGCTAGCTGGGTGGGAAGGAGGACTTGCAGCACTGACCATAGTCACAAGCACCTCCCTCACACACACCCCAACACAAACTCCACAGAACCCACCTGGTAGAATGCAATGCCCCCCATCCTAACACAAGATCCCACAAAGAACCACCACCCTGGGTTATGTTGTGTGAAGCACAGGGACACTCTTGGGACTTTTAGCCAAACAACTGCCAGGACAACACTCCCAGCCATCCTGTCAGCACAGCCAGCCCACCCCACAGGGAAGCAGAGTCAAAGGAAGGAAGCATGGGCATGCTGGGAAGGGGGTGGAGGCAATAGCATGATGGGAGTCGTAGTCACTGATATTGGTCACCCCCACAACTGTCCCATCAACACCACCCTGAACCATGCTCACATCACAGGAAGTGGAGAAGGACTCACAAGATGGCTGACACTGGCTACTGCTGTGGGGAGCACAAGGCCCTGCTGGCAACTGTGCACCAACAAACAGCAGGACACCACTGACTGACATCCTGAGAGACAACTTCCACTCCCTGCAATGCAAGCACGTTCCATGGTGGGATATCTGGCTAGCTGGGTGGGTGGGAAGGAGGACTTGCAGCACTGACCATAGTCACAAGCACCTCCCCTCACACACACCCCAACACAAACTCCACAGAACCCACCTGGTAGAATGCAATGCCCCCATCCTAACACAAGATCCCACAAAGAACCACCACCCTGGGTTATGTTGTGTGAAGCACAGGGCCACTCTTGGGACTTCTAGCCAAACAACTACCAGGACAACACTCCCAGCCATCATGTCAGCACAGCCAGCCCACCCCACAGGGAAGCAGAGTCAAAAGGAAGGAAGCATGGGCATGCTGGGAAGGGGGAGGAGGCAATAGCATGATGGGAGTCGTAGTCACAGCTCTACATCCCCCACCACATGGCCCAGCAAGCTCACACTCACGCATGCACATCCCACAGAGAGTGGAAAGGCCCATCAAAGATGTCTGACACTGTTGTTGTGTCGTGGGGAGCACAAGGGCATGCTGGGTACTGCACACAAACCAACAGCAGGACACCACTGTCAGCCATCTTGCCATTGCTCTCACACCCACACACACTGAACTCCCCACAAAAGCAAGTAAGTATGGGAATGCTGGGAAGTGGGGTGGAGGCAATAGCATGATGGGAGTCGTAGTCACAGACATAGCTCACCCCCACAACTGTCCCATCAACACCACCCTGAACCATGCTCACATCACAGGGAGTGGAGAAGGACTCACAAGATGGCTGACACTGGCTACTGCTGTGGGGAGCACAAGGCCCTGCTGCCAACTGTGCACCAACAAACAGCAGGACACCACTGACTGACATCCTGAGAGACAACTTCCACTCCCTGCAACGCAAGCACGTTCCATGGTGGGATAACTGACTGGCTGGCTGGGTGGGAAGGAGGGCCGGCTGTCAACCAAACACAACCAATGCAGACCATGTTCACACCCCAAAAATACATAGAAATGCCCAAATAATGCAGGACAATGTGCCACACCAATATCAACCCCTGACTGTGACGACTTAGGACAATGCAATGTACAGGCCCGCACCCAGAGGCACAGTCACAACTGTCATGTGTGTCAACCATTGATGCCTGCAGAAACATAACATACATTGTTTGTGTCTCCCAAAAACAGGTGATGATGGGGACACAGCAGCAGACGCTGAGGAGTCCCAGTCCCAGGCTCAAGAGGATGCGGAGCTCACTGGCGTCGTACAGCCTCTGTCCTCCTCGGACGATGAAGACCAACCTGGCACATCCGGTGCAAGTCAACATGCAGCACCAGCAGGACCACCAGCTGCAGCACCAGCAGGACCACCAGCTGCACCCCTGCACCCACCCCTCCAACGACTGTCACCACAAATACCATCCCTGCCGACATGGACAGAACAAGGAGCAACACCAGCACAGGGACCCTGGACCAACCTGGGGCCATGGACACCACCACCACCACCAACCCCCAAGGTGGACCAGGGTTATCTGTGCGTGCCACTGCATACACTGCACATGTCAGCAGGGGTGGTGGGAGGGGTGGGAGACAGAGCTCGCTGCTTACAGACGTTGCTGGTGTGCATGATGACCCACAACTGGTACGCATAGCTGATGCGTACCAGTCCAGCACCGGAGACCTCAGCCAGGTAGTGGGGCTCCTCAGAGACATGAAACAGCAGCAGGCTGCCCATCATGCCCGCTTGGACTCCCACATGTCCCACGTGGAGTCACACATGTCCCGCGTGGACTCACACATGTCCCGCGTGGAGTCCAAGTGGGATGCACTGCATGAGATGACGGCGGTGCACAGGGACATTTTACAATGCCTCCGCCAGATGAACAGCAACCAGTCCACACCTCCCTGTGTGCCAACAACATCTGGTGCCGAACAAACTGCAACTGCCACAGGGAGGGAGGATGACTCTGGCGGAGAGTCCCCTGCACCGCAGCAGCCTGTACTTGAGGGGCCCCCCAAGAAGAGGGGTCGTCCGAGGAGGGAAAAGTGAGAGGCCGATGGCCAAGCGCAACTCCCAGGAAGCCTGAACCTGTTCTGGATGTTCGCCTTTGTGCACAGACTGTTCACCCTGTTGGCGGCAACACTACTCCCACACATTGCATGGGGAGTACAAGTTGGACCAATGTGTCAGACAACTGTGGCCCGATACTGGGGATCCTGTCTACCAGGACTTTCAATTCACCTAGGAACTTCGGATTGCAAGATTTATGTACAGCACTACCCATCCTATGCACTATTAACACAAATGTATCACAATAAACACACTAATACACCATACTTGCCTCTGTCGTGATTCCAACGTGGGTGCTGTTATGGGGATGATGAACTGCAAAATTACACTGTGTATGCGAACTGCAACAGCAAGGACAACACAGGCATGTGAGTAAAGGCAACGTGACACATATGAGGGAGACACACCACCAGGGCTACACAACAAATACACACCTAGGCCATCTGACTCATTGCCTACACTGATGTTGCCAGGGAAGACGGTGCAATGCACAGACACCACACCCATTCCCAGTTGTAGTCAAGTAGCCCACAGGTGCAGTAAGCAAATGGCAGTCAAATGTGTGACCACAGACAACGCACATCACAAAGTGAAGCACAGGTTTATTACACAGTTGCAACATGTCGTAACCACTACAGATGCAAGGTAATCCCACCTGGCAGCGGGCACACAGTCAACAACTGTAGACGGAAGGAAGTCCATGGGTGTGGCGCACATCACCTGTAGGGACACAACAGCTACCAGCCTGGAAGTGCAATCACGTCGTCGGTGGACACAGTTGACCAAACGAATCTGAAAGTACCCTGTGAAGGACAGAAATGACACACAGTCAAAAGCAATGGAGTACAGGACAGAACAGCAAAACTCATGCACAATACATGTTACAAGATACCCACCCAGAACCAGGTTAGCATGTCAACACTTTTGGGGAGTACAGCCCACCTGTTAGCACACATCGCAACACACATCCAGTCAAGTAGCCCATGGACACACTCCAACAGCACCAGAGCACCACCCACACATCATGCCAACTAACATCATTGACATGACACCTCAGGATACTCACATTCAGCTAAAGAAGTTGGTGATGAGCTGTGTGCGGACATCACCATCATCATCATCATCATCATCGTCACTGGCATCGTGGTCCAGGCCAGGATCCTCCACAGGTGGCGGATGTTGGTCATTGTCATCCTGGATGAGAGGCAACTCCTTCCGCACTGCCAGGTTGTGGAGCATGCAGCAGACGATGATAATCTTGCACACTTTCGCAGGGGCATATGGGAGGGACCCTCCGGTCTTGTCCAGGCAGCGGAAGCGGCTCTTCAGGAGACCAAATGTCCGCTCAATCACTCTCCTGGTCCGACCATGTGCCTCATTGTAGCGCATCTGGGCTGGTGTCACAGGGTTCCTGAGGGGTGTCAGCAACCACGGCATGTTGGGGTATCCCGAGTCACCTACGGACAGACAAGTGCACATTAGCTGACTTGGAAAAGTGGGCGGAATACTACAGATCAGATCACACACAATGGCACAAAGTCAGTACACACCGACAAGCCAGGCACGCTGGTTCTGCATCTGTGCCATCATCCTGGGGATGCGACTACTCCTCATCACAAAGGCATCGTGTGCTGAACCAGGGAAACGGGCACACACGTGTGTGATGGTCATGTCTGCAAGACACACCACCAGTGCATTGACCGAATGGTAGTGCTTGCGGTTCCTGTAGGCCTGCTCCTGGGCCTGTGGTGGTACCAAAGCCACATGTGTCCCATCAATGGAGCCAATGACATGCGGCATCCTCCCCAGGGCATAAAAGTCACTCTTCACGTCAGTGAGTCGTCGCAGTCTAGGGAAATAGATGTACCGGTTCAGGAATAGCAACATTGCCGCCAAAACATCGCGGAGCACACGGCTCAACATGGTCTGTGACATCCCACCAGCAGTCGCCACAGTATGTTGGAAGGTACCGGTGGCAAAGAAGTGTAGGGCTGCCATCACCTTCACCTTGGGGGTCAGCGCTGTAGGATACGGCCGGCCAGGCTGCAAATGTGGGGACAACTGCACTGCCAAATCCTCAATCAGCTGCCTGGTGAAGCGGTACCGTCGGATGCTGTCCCGTTCCACCATCGTTGCCAGGTCTGGGAATGGTCGATGGACAGCAGGAGCCCTGCAGTGCAGAGGAGAAGTAAGCAAGATTGTCAGTCACCCCACATATGCGGCATTGAACACACTCAAGATCCCAACATACATCATTATGAGGCACAACTACATGAAGTGTGCAGTTCCGGAAGGACATGTATGGTACATACATGGCCAACATCTGTCAACACGGTCCAACAGGTGGCATCAATTAGTCCCAGGTTGGCCCATTGGATATCATGAGGCCGTGTCACAGTTCCCATCTCCTGCTGCCGTGTCACAATAACCCCCCACAGTGACATGTGAGGACAGATGTGCCCCAGGCACCACAGCTCAACGACAGGTACATTCCCAGGGACCCTGTATTGCCACATGGACACTGGCATTACATGGAGTATCATGTATACACCACAGCAAAACAACCATGACCCCCACAGGTAGTGGCCCCACTTGCCACGGCAGGACAGACATGGACGTCTGTGACACACACACGCACAACATCAAAGTCCATGCACACACAACCTGGATGTGGAGACTGTCTCCCATTGTGCACATGAAATCAGAGACATTGTAAACACTACATGCACAAAGACTGTGGAGGACCATCACTATTGTGCCACTGGGACACCCTGGCTCAAACATACCGTCCCACATGGGACTCACGGGGTATGTGACATGACATACACATACACCACCGTGAAATGTGACCATGGCACATGCACAGATATGAACAGTTGCACATCACAGTGGTCACGTACACGTAACACCCAGGATCCTGTCCCCATGAACACGTGCACAGCCTGGGGGTGGCTGCCCACAGGTGACACCCACAGGACAACATGTACACCAACATACACACAATAGGAAATGCAGCCTTACATGCCTTATGATAAAGTTTGGACAGGCTGTCGTGATGTAGGTGTGCCCCTCACTCCCTGGGAGCTATCTGTGGCTGGCATATGTCCATCTGAGACAGGCATGCTGACATATGCCAGTCACATGTACAGTGATGCGTTGTACTGCAATGGACCGATCGGTGCCCCCGGCCGGCCCATTGCATTCAATGTGTGCGGGTACGCGTTGTACCCCTGTACGCGTTGTACTGCAATGGACCGATCGGTGCCTCCGGCCGGCCCATTGCATTCAATGTGTGCGGGTACGCGTTGTACCCCTGTACGCGTTGTACCGCAATGGACCGATCGGTGCCTCCGGCCGGCCCATTGCATTCAATGTGTGCGGGTACGCGTTGTACCCCTGTACGCGTTGTACCCTGTACGCGTTGAACTGCAATGGACCGATCGGTGCCTCCGGCCGGCCCATTGCATTCAATGTGTGCGGGTACGCGTTGTACCCTGTACGCGTTGTACCCCTGTACGCGTTGAACTGCAATGGACCGATCGGTGCCTCCGGCCGGCCCATTGCATTCAACGTGTGCGGGTGCGCGTTGTACCCTGTACGCGTTGTACCCCTGTACGCGTTGAACTGCAATGGACCGATCGGTGCCTCCGGCCGGCCCATTGCATTCAATGTGTGCGGGTGCGCGTTGTACCCTATCGCGTTGTACCTGTACGCGTTGTACTGCAATGGACCGATCGGTGCCTCCAGCCGGCCCATTGCATTCAATGTGTGCGGGTGCGCGTTGTACCCCTGTACGCGTTGTACTGCAATGGACCGATCGGTGCCTCCGGCCGGCCCATTACATTCAATGTGTGCGGGTACAGCGTTGTACCCCTGTACGCGTTGTACCGCAATGGACCGATCGGTGCCTCCGGCCGGCCCATTGCATTCAATGTGTGCGGGTACGCGTTGTACCCCTGTACGCGTTGTACCGCAATGGACCGATCGGTGCCTCCGGCCGGCCCATTGCATTCAATGTGTGCGGGTACGCGTTGTACCCCTGTACGCGTTGTACCGCAATGGACCGATCGGTGCGCACCCATTGACAATGGGCTTGCCTGGCAACGGACGCGTTTTCGAATTTCGAACGAGTCGGTTGCTGGAAAATCAGTTGGTCACCCACAACAATGTTGCAAAATAATGTATGTCATGAAGTTGAAGATTTGAAGGATGCTGTGCGTGTGTTTTGGTGCTGCTATTCCATGGATTGGCCAGATTCAGAAGATGCAAACGACTTGGACCTATCACTTTGGACACAAGGGACAGTATCTGCCTCTCCAGCACATATATATTGCTGGCTGTTCCCCTGAGAGCTCACTTGCCTGCACTACATGCTCCAGGACGACATCTGCCACTGCACTGCTGCTGTCTCTGCCCCTCTGGACCCTGCAATGGCACGTACTGTGGAGAGAGCCCCAGCCTTCAGCCTTGAAGAGAACCAGGCCCTGCTGGACAGCCTACTTCCACAGTACAGCAAGCTGTATGGGACACCAGGGGAGCAGGTGAGTGTTCTGTGCACTGCCTTTCTGAATGTGCATTTTGTCTGACTAGCAAGGCTGAAAGTCTGCACGCCACTGGCTAGCAGGCTCACTGAGTAGTTGTCACCCCCCATAGTGTGTAGTGACATGCACTGGACAGGTATGGTGCAGTGACAGTGCATTTGAACAAGGTTTTACTTCCCATGCAATGATACCATGTAGTGACGTCTGGCAAACTGTCCATGGGCAGCTTTGCACTGCCTGTGTACATCATGTGCCCCTGTGATTGAGACATGTATATACAACTGTGTCATGCACGGATATGTTGCATGTGTAGTAATGGCCTTTTCACTTTGTCATCCTGACAGGTTAATGCCCATCGGAAGCAGGAGATCTGGAAGGACATCGTCCGGGCCGTCCGGTCCGTGGGGGTCTACAAGCGCCGGATCCGCAACTGCCAGAAGAGGTGGCAGGACCTTCGGGGCTGGACCCGGAGGATTGCACGGGTCCAGCTGAAGCTGTCGCCTCCCTCGCAGGAGGGGCGGAACACGGACCCTGACCCCCACATGCTCCAGATCCTGGCGGTGGTGTTTCCAGACCTGGATGGGCAGCTGAAGGCCAGACAGCAGCAAGGAGGGGGTGAGTCAAAGACTGCACTGTGAACTCTGTATTACATGCTTTGTGCCCTCCTCTGGCCTGGTTCAACTGCCACAGTGCAGCAGTCATGTTGTCCAGGAGCCATGTCCCTCTATTGTGCACTGCCCACTGCTCATCTGATACCCAGGTGTGGCCCTTACATTCAGGGAATTGTGTCACTTGGGACTGTGTCCTTGCAGTTTGCTTCACTAAAGGTGGGGGACAGCATCTGTTTCCCTAACTCTGTTGTGGGCATCATGGGTGGGTCCATTGTTCACACAACGCCTGTGTTTGGACATGTGATCTGCGTGTTGCTTTGATATGCGGTCCACTTGCTGAGCTGAGCCACCACATGTGCCTGGGGTATGTGGCACACGCCCATTCAGCGGGTGGGAACAATGTTTGGGCCCCAGGAGTGTGCAGATTACGTGTGTCACACATACATAGCCAGCTATCCACTGTCCAGGGCACATCCCTCATTCATGTGGAGCAGGACAGTCATGCCTACTCCAGGCCATGCAATGCACTCTGTACTCCCACTCCCGTGTATCAGCTGACACATTGTGCACAGTGATTTGACCCCTCAGGTGTCTGCCTCTGTGTCAGTGTGCTGTGGATTAGTTGCCAGGACTGCTGGGGTGTTTCTTGGTAGGGGCTCAGCATGCCCCTGGAGATGTGACCATAGGAGACGATACTTGTGTGTCACATAGGTGTTTGATCAGCTGCCCGTGCAGACTGGGGTATGCGAATGTGAAGTTCAGGCAGCTGTTCCCCATTCACAGCAAATTGTGAGGGGCTCAGGTTCAGAGGGTAGTGTCACAGGTCTCCCATATGTCCAATAGGTATGACCTGGACAGATGAGGGTTAAGATGATGTGTTGTGTGGGGGATGTACATGTGCACTTGTGCAGCTCCAGGACTTGCATTCCCCATGACCTACTATTGTGACACAGTGCATAGTGTTGTTGTCTGGCTGCCAAGTCATACATCACTGAGACAGTGATGTATGACTTAGCAGTCATGCCTCTGCCATGGCATGTGTCAGCTTATTGGTGGTCCTGCAGGGGAGTGACATGTGCTACATGCACACCATTGTGGCGATGGCTATCAGGACATGGGTGCATCATGGTGTCTGTCGCTGGTATGCATCACATGCATTTCCTATTTGACTCTGGGCATCCCTTTCATCCGGAAACCTGTACTGACTCAGTGGCAAGAGCTGTGATGTGTGCATGTCCACATGCCACACCGTGTCCTCTGCACTGTCCAACTACTGTGTACTTGGTGCATGTGTCCACACTGGGGTGTTGCAATCCAACAGACACCAGACAGATGGGTGCAAGGCCATGTGGGATGTGAGTGCCATGCTTGGCATCAGACTGACAATTGGCTTCTCCTGTTCAGTTAGGGCACTTTTAGCAATGTACAACTAATGATGCCAGGGCTTGCTCTGTAATGTGCTGTGCTCACAGTGGTGTGTGCGTTTGGTGCAGGTGACTGATGTCTGTCTGTTTCCCCATTGTTTGCAGATACATCCACGGCCACGGAAGGGGACAGCTCCACGGACCAGGAGGAGCCAGAGAGCCAGACTGGGTCAGCAGCCGAGGAGTGGTCGGAGGGACCCAGTGGCACGGAGGGCGAGGGGAGCCACACCGAGGAGTCCTCAGCACCATCCACCTCAGCTGAGGACCAGAGCAACTCGGAGGATGACTCCCTTGTGGAGGCGGGTGTCAGCAGCCACCACACCCCAGCTAGTGTTGCTGTCCCCACCACCACCAGCACCACCACCGCCCTCCCATCGGCTCCCATTCCCCAGGTCCGTGGAGGCTCCCATGTTCGGGAGCGTGTCTCCTTTGGGCCAGGCACCGCATCCCCTGCCCCTGTGTCCCCTGCTGCCCTGAGTGAGGAGTCTGTGTACCTCCTTCGCCAGCTCCATGTAGGGCAGACAGCCATGCTGAGTGTCCTCCATGCGCACACCGCACTGTTGACTCAGCTGGTGTCGTTCATGGAGGGCATCTCATCGGGCATGTCTGACCTACAGAGGGGCAATAGGTCCATGGACTCCTCCCTGACGGCAGCAGTGTCCCTCCTCAGACAGTCCCTCACCCCTCCTGCCTCTGCTCCATCCACACTCCCCAGCACCTTACCCGTCCCAAGCACACACACACCGGCACAGGCACATACCAGCACACACACGTCCAGCACACAGACACACACGCCACAAACAAAACGCACACGCACGCACAGTCAGGGGACTGAAACCAGACTCACAGGGGATGGGGCCCTGGTACACACACACGCATCCACGGGCACTGCGCAGTCCTCAGTTGCCTCTCCCTCCAAAGCACCCTCCCTTGCCTCACCTGCAACCCCAAAGACCCAGCGCCTCTTCCTCAGTGACCTCGGCCTCTTCCCCTCCGATCCAGCTGCTCCAGCATCCAGGGTGAAGAGGAAGCCCCCCACACGGAGCAGAGTGCCCCTCGCCCCCGGACACCCTCCCCCAGGCGCAGACAGACTGAGGCCCCCACCCGCAAGTCCCCCGGAGTGTTAAGAGCAAGACCCCGCCGCCGCCCTGCAGCTCAAGCACCAGGTCTCCTTCCTCCATCCCTCAGGCCCCCACTCCACAGGTGCCCCCACCACACCCTGCCCCAGGTTCCCCCACCCACAGATATACCATCCCCAAGAGGCTCCGGCCTTCTCCCCCTGCCACTTGCTCTCCCGGCACCACACCCCCGCTGCGCTTGTCTGTGCCACTGATGTGGTGAGGGTGTCCTCCCCCTCTGTCCAGCCCACCTTGCCTGTTCCCCATTCTCCTCCCCTGGTGGTAGGCACTGCAGTGGAGTCCACTATCACCCTGTCTGACTTGGGCACTGCAGTGGCGGACCTGTCCACTCCATCTGCAGGGTCCACTGCAGTCGTGCCGGCACCCACAACATCTGAGCCATGCCCCCCAGTTGTGCCGGCACACACCATGTCAGACACCTCCACTGCAGTTGTCAGTGGCTCTCCAGCACCCACCACCCCTTCCCTGCTTCCTCCTGGTGAGCCCTGATCCTGTCCCTGCGGTGCCTGGCCTACCCCCGGTTGCCCCTCCTAGTGGATTGTCCCTGGTTTTGTGCAGGCCTGTGTAGGGTGGCATCTGCCACTGTCACCCACTTGTGACTTTGTTGATGGACTGGCCATTGGCCTTTGTTTTTGTTCTACCGGACTTCTACTTCTAATGCCACATATGCTGAATAAAGCAACTTTCTGTTCTCTAGTGCTTTTGCTTCTGATGTACATGATGTTGATGATGCTAACCATGCCCTTGCTGCAGTGATGGTGATATTTGGTCTCATGATAATGAAGTGTTACTGTGCAGGAACCCATGTGGTCCAGGGGGAATGTGTCCTATCCTGTGGTGTATCCATGTCATCCATAGCAGCATCTGAGGGTGTCATGTGTTCAGTATTTGGCAATGGGATTTCCTACTTAGATTGGCTATTTCACATCTGTGGCTTCCACCCCTGCACATCTGTTGTGCCTGCCATTGTTCAATTCGTCTACTTCCCTGACCGTGTGGCCATCTCCAGTGGACATGCAGGTTTGGGCATCAATGGGGAAGGACTCATCTGTGTTGTCAGTGCAACATTGCTATACAAGTGTGTTGGATCTGTGCTGATGATTCCGTTGGCACTTCCATGACCAGGCGGATGTGACGGGAGCCCTCATTTGATGCTAATTGTTGATTGTGTGACCAAGTGCTCAGCTGACATGATGGGGCCCTACTGAGGCAACATATGGCACAGCTTTCCTCACACAGGAGTGGAGTCCCCTCATGGCAGTGTGTACTCCTGTGACATTGCCTGCGCCCAAGGTGTGTGTTGTATGTGCATGTCTGTGTGTTCACTTCCGTTTAGCTGTGCATGCTGTGATCCCTAGTGTTGTACCTGTTTGTGATGCTAGCTGAGTTGAGCTATGTTCCCCCAAAGTCTTCTCCCTGGGTTCTCTGTGATGTGGGCGCATGGCACATTACTGGTCATCAGGGTGTCACCCATAGGTGTGTTTGCTGTCAGGGCTGAGTTTGTGTGCAGACGCAGATGGGTCACAGTCAGGTTTCCCCTTGGCACTTGTTGTTTGCCCCTGTCATGTGATTTCCAGTTTGTGTTATCTTTCAGTGATTGTGACACGTTGTGTGTGTGACTGCTGGCACTCCTCAGGGTCCGGGCTGCAATGTTGGTTGTTGTCTATGTTTGTTCTTTGTGGGTGACCTTGGCTTCTTCATTGGTGTGTGACTGTGGCTGGGATCCCATTGGTTGGTGTGGTATTGCCGTCATGTCCATGTACAGCGTAGTGTGCAGTGTGTCAGACATTCAGGAGTCTTGTTGAGTGTCCATGTGTGATGTGTTTCTGCACCTTGGTTCCCACCCACCACCCTGGAATAGTCATGGGTGCATGTGCAATGTCACCAGTGCATGTGTGCTTCACTGCTGCACATTGTTGGAGGTCGAGGGTGTGGTGTTGAGTGTGTGCAGATGAGAGTTGTTGCCCGGCTAGGCCCCTGCCTCCATGTTGGCCTTGGCTTACTGGCCATGCTGTTTGATTTGTGCTTGTGTAGGTGTGATGGTAGTTAGTTGCTCAGTACACATGACTGTGGTTCACAGTGTGAACCACATTTAGCTTTGTCATCACAGTGGGATTGTAATGCAGCCCAGGGTCACCACATTGTGGGGGCCCTGGGGGTGGTGCTGTGGTGTGTCTGTGTCTTGCTGTGTCAGTTGCTGTCCCTACGTGCCTGTGTGACATGTGTGATTTGTGCTCCCTCTCATCTGACAATGCCTGCTTGCCCACATAGGGGATTTGGATCCATGAGTTACCTTTGTGTGGCACTGTTTGCACATCTGTATGATTATTATTCAGGTCTCCTCATGTGTTGTGTGGTTGCCTGGGGACACTGGCACCCCCCTCACCTGTTGTGTATGATGTGCAGTGTGGGTCTGCCTGTTTGTGTTTGTGCATCTGCACCACTGCATTGGCATATCTTGGGTGTGCCATTGGCTGTATGTAGTTTGGTGGGTTTCCCCTGCTGTCCCTGGGACTCCTAGGTCATCGGTCAGCACAATGATCATGGTTTGTGTGTCCCATTGCTGCCATGGTATGGTATCTGTTCACCTCACATCTGCAGTCTCCACAGGGTATCTGCATGTGTGTGCCCATTGGTGCAAATATGTGGGTCTGCATTCTGATGGTCACTTCTGTCATTGTGTCATTGATGATTGTTGACAGTGTCAGCCCCCATGGGTGTTGTTTGTCTGCACATGGCCAAAGGTATGTCTTATTTGCACTGCAGGATTTGGCTCCCCCAATTTATGTTGCAATGGGACACATACACTACTTTGCCACTGATGTGTTTGTTGTTCTGTGACCAGGAATCATCCATGCAGTTTGGCAGTTGCACCTCTTTCTTTGTCAACACTTACCTTTTGGTCACTGTGATGATGGGGTTTGGACCCCATTGCCACAATGTTCGAAATGTGCTTCAGCTATGGACCCCACACTTACATTTTGGTCACTGTGATGATGGGGGTTTGGACCCCATTGCCACAATGTTCGAAATGTGCTTCAGCTATGGACCCCACACTTACCTTTTGGTCACTGTGATGATGGGGGTTTGGACCCCATTGCCACATTGTTCAAAGTGTGCTTCAGCTATGGACCCCACACTTACATTTTGGTCACTGTGATGATGGGGGTTTGGACCCCATTGCCACAATGTTCGAAATGTGCTTCAGCTATGGACCCCACACTTACCTTTTGGTCACTGTGATGATGGGGGTTTGGACCCCATTGCCACATTGTTCAAAGTGTGCTTCAGCTATGGACCCCACACTTACATTTTGGTCACTGTGATGATGGGGGTTTGGACCCCATTGCCATAATGGTCATGGTCTGCTTGCATTGTGGGTGCCACACACATATATGTGTGGCACATGTGCTAGGGGGTCACATTGTATGTTCAAAGTCATGTTCGGTGTTGTAGGCATTTGACACAGTCTACACACGCTTGTCATGGTGTTGGGGGATGTCTTCTTCTTGCATTCCCTAGGTTGTGGTGTGCTGGTTGTGTCATGCATTGTCCATCCTATGAGTGGGGGTGGTAGTAGTGGTAGGCATCCAGCCCCCCTGGCTAAGGGTGGTAGTAGTGGTAGGCATCCAGCCCCCCTGGGTGAGGGTGGTAGTAGTGGTAGGCATCCTGCCCCCCTGGGTAAGGGTGGTAGTAGTGGTAGGCATCCTGCCCACCCTGGGTGAGGGTGGTAGTAGTGGTAGGCATCCTGCCCCCTGGCTAAGGGTGGTAGTAGTGGTAGGCATCCAGCCCCCCTGGGTGAGGGTGGTAGTAGTGGTAGGCATCCAGCCCCCCTGGCTAAGGGTGGTAGTAGTGGTAGGCATCCAGCCCCCCTGGGTGAGGGTGGTAGTAGTGGTAGGCATCCAGCCCCCCTGGCTAAGGGTGGTGGTAGGCATCCAGCCCCCTGGGTGAGGGTGGTAGTAGTGGTAGGCATCCTGCCCCCCCTGGGTAAGGGTGGTAGTAGTGGTAGGCATCCTGCCCACCCTGGGTGAGGGTGGTGGTAGTGGTAGGCATCCAGCCCCCCCTGGCTCAGGGTGGTAGTAGTGGTAGGCATCCAGCCCCCCCTGGCTAAGGGTGGTAGTAGTGGTAGGCATCCTGCCCCCCCTGGCTAAGGGTAGTAGTAGTGGTAGGCATCCTGCCCCCTGGGTAAGGGTGGTTGTAGTGGTAGGCATCCAGCCCCCTGGCTAAGGGTGGTAGTGGTAGGCATCCAGCCCCCCTGGGTGAGGGTGGTAGTAGTGGTAGGCATCCTGCCCCCCTGGGTGAGGGTGGTAGTGGTGGTAGGCATCCAGCCCCCCTGGCTAAGGGTGGTGGTAGGCATCCTGCCCCCCTGGCTAAGGGTGGTAGTGGTGGTAGGCATCCTGCCCCCCTGGGTAAGGGTGGTAGTAGTGGTAGGCATCCTGCCCCCCTGGGTGAGGGTGGTAGTAGTGGTAGGCATCCAGCCCCCTGGCTAAGGGTGGTAGTAGTGGTAGGCATCCAGCCCCCCTGGGTGAGGGTGGTAGTAGTGGTAGGCATCCAGCCCCCCTGGCTAAGGGTGGTGGTAGGCATCCAGCCCCCTGGGTGAGGGTGGTAGTAGTGGTAGGCATCCTGCCCCCCTGGGTAAGGGTGGTAGTAGTGGTAGGCATCCTGCCCACCCTGGGTGAGGGTGGTAGTAGTGGTAGGCATCCAGCCCCCCTGGCTCAGGGTGGTAGTAGTGGTAGGCATCCAGCCCCCCTGGCTAAGGGTGGTAGTAGTGGTAGGCATCCAGCCCCCCTGGCTAAGGGTGGTAGTAGTGGTAGGCATCCAGCCCCCCTGGGTGAGGGTGATAGTAGTGGTAGGCATCCAGCCCCCCCTGGCTCAGGGTGGGAGTAGTGGTAGGCATCCTGCCCCCCTGGGTAAGGGTGGTAGTAGTGGTAGGCATCCAGCCCCCCTGGCTAAGGGTGGTGAGTGAGGCATCCAGCCCCCCTGGGTGAGGGTGGTAGTAGTGGTAGGCATCCTGCCCCCCTGGGTGAGGGTGGTAGTGGTGGTAGGCATCCAGCCCCCCTGGCTAAGGGTGGTGGTAGGCATCCTGCCCCCCTGGCTAAGGGTGGTAGTGGTGGTAGGCATCCTGCCCCCCTGGGTAAGGGTGGTAGTAGTGGTAGGCATCCTGCCCCCTGGGTAAGGGTGGTAGTAGTGGTAGGCATCCTGCCCACCCTGGGTGAGGGTGGTAGTAGTGGTAGGCATCCAGCCCCCCTGGGTGAGGGTGGTAGTAGTGGTAGGCATCCAGCCCCCTGGCTAAGGGTGGTAGTAGTGGTAGGCATCCAGCCCCCCTGGCTAAGGGTGGTAGTAGTGGTAGGCATCCTGCCCCCCTGGGTGAGGGTGGTAGTGGTGGTAGGCATCCAGCCCCCCTGGCTAAGGGTGGTGGTAGGCATCCAGCCCCCTGGGTGAGGGTGGTAGTAGTGGTAGGCATCCAGCCCCCTGGGTAGGGGTGGTGGTGCGCATTCAGGCCCCTGTGTGCATATGTGGCATTGGTGATGGGCATCCCGCCCCTATGGTGCTGCTGTTGCTGGTGTAAGTATATTCTGCATCCCTCTGTGTGTGTGTGATGTGTCGTGTACGTGTTGTATGTGTTTTGTGGTTGGTGTCTGGCTTACCTTCTGCGCCGTACGCGTCCGTGCCTGTTCCGGTAGTAAATGTAGAATATCGGTATGATCTGGACGAAGGGATTCATGGTTGGTTCGTGTCGTTCGTCCTTCTCGTTGCTTCGCGTCGTCCTCGTCGCTTCGCCTCGTCCTCGTCGCTTCGCGTCGTCCTCGTCGCTGCTGGGTTCGTCTCGGAGCCGTGGATCGTGTTGTGGCGCGAATCGGAGCTTATGTGCGCCTCTCCTGGATGCTTTGACGTGCCGTGCGTAGCGACGGGTTCGGCGCGTACGGAAAGCGCATCGTACTCGTTCGGCCGGACGGAGCTGCATTTTCCCTTCCGTGCGACTCGATTCAGCGTTTCCGGATTCGCCTCGGTCGGGGAACAGGACCTGGTTTGGGTGAGTACGGCTCGGCCGGATTCTTTGCTGTTGTGCGCATCGTACTTACTCGTTCGGTGTGCTGTACGGATCGGTCGGGAAACAGGCTTTCGCATGGCTTTTTTCCCGACCGAATGGTGTTGGGTGCGCCTTCGACCGAGATCGGAATCGGCCCCTTAGTCTATGAAATGGAAACCAAAAGTCCTCAGAAGGGCAAGGCAGCAGGTTGTGGCCGAGAAGGGCTCCATGAGGCCAGATAGTCATTAAACGAGGTACTGGTGAAGCCATTACATTTTTGAAGGGAAAGCTGCGAGCAGTAGAAATTCAAAATTCGAGTCTAAGGAAGGTCCCTGGTCAACCAGGTACTTTTGGCGCCTTTGCCCAGTGAAGATTTCTACATCCGGACTTTGTCACTTTCTGGAGCTTGGATTCCTCCAGACGGACAAGGCCGCCAGCTGTAGTTGAACAGGGCACCATGAGGTTGGATACCCTCTTTGCGACATCCCACTGAAAAGAATTTGCAGCTGCAGAAAAACTCAGAGAGGAAGAAACCTGAATCTTTGGCTCAACGGCAATGCACTTTTGTCAGATTGACTTCGCAAGCTTTTCCCAGTCCTCTGCAGGACTTAAGAGTAAAGAAATTCTAAGTCACTTGTTTTTCAGTATATTAGGATGAGTACACTTTAATACAGCCAAGGGTCCCAAGGCCTCAGGTAAAGCACTTGAGGGGCCAAGACTCAATCCAGTAGAAGCCACCAGCAGGGGCCATGGAAGGTCCAGTTGGAACTGGTCAGCTGGGCTGTTCAGGAAAAGGGGCTGTTGGTAACTTGTGAAGCTCTGTAGCTAAACAGAAGGTCAACCAAGTGAACCTTGGAGTCCCCTTCTTTGTCATGGGTACAAATGGGAGTACATCCAGCCCTTCGGGCCTCCTCACAGGTCTCAACAGCAGGCGCAGTCCTTCTGCCTTCCACAGGTCCAGTAGTATTCTGAAGAAAGTATACAGGGGTGCCGCATATATGCCTGGCACTACCTTGCAGGTAGAAATACTCCTGGCCCCTCTCTGACCAATAAGGAAAAAGGTCACAGGGCAACAATACCCCCATTTGCAACAGTTCCTCTTTGCCTTACACTAAACAATTCCACACTGCACCTCTCTACCTAAATCCAACATGCAGAATCCGTCTCCCTCTGTGCAGGGCCTATTTGCACACCCCAGAGGCAGGGCCAGGGAAATGAGCAACCCCTGCTCTGTGGTCACTTCAAACCAGTTCTGAGGGAAGCTCTTTCCAACTGGGATTGATGCCTGTCTGACTATGAGAACAAAGAAGGGCCCTGCCCAGGTGTCAGCAAACACTGACCTGGACAGAGTAGCCCTCCTTTAAATTATCATGTTCTTGGGCACAGCCTAGATGTTCATCTTGCCAGAGGAACAGAAACAACTCCCTAAACGCAAGCCTTTATCCTGCAATGGGGGTAACTTCCCCCTCATCTACGGGGCTATTCAGCTGCCAGGTGACAATTGCAGCTTGTGCAAATGGTCCTCCAGAGGCGTGATTGATATCAAATATGACTAGAAAGGTGTTGGAAATGATATGTGATACTTATGGAACATGCCTCTTGTCATGCAAAAACATGTAGTTGTATCAATCTGAATTGTAATTCGTCATGTAAAAGCATGGAATTGTATAAATCTGAATTACTATGCACTAATGATTGTTATACATATTGTTTATCTCTTTCTCTATGTATTTTATCTACTTTCTGGATCTATTTTTCCACAGAGTTGGGGTAACTCTAACGAACTCTTATTCTTGACATAGTGTGTGCTTTGGACCAACCTGTGCTAATAGCGTAGGTGGTAATGCCAATTTCTTGCCTGGGGATCACTTGAAACACAGGCTTTAGCATGTTCAACAGAATCAAATGGGTCTATACAATTGTGGTTTAGGGGCATCACTTATATACAACTTTTACTATGTACACTGGACTAACACGATCGTGTCATACAAAGTCACGAAATTTGGACAATATTTGGTTTATTGTGGAAGGCCAAGTATAATTGTAATTAACAACATATGAACTTTTGGCCACTCAAATATGGCGGCCTTCGGAACTATCTATTTTTAATCAATTAGAAATGGGAGGGTCTCAAATCTGGTGAGATAGGATTTGAAACACCACGGAAATTATATTCTTAATATGCATACAATCTATCTCACATAGATTGGTATGCGTACAAAGGTTATAGCACAGCCAAGCCATATTTGTTACTTTCATTTGAATGTTACACACTACATGACCACCAGGGCCGGCTTTAGAGCTGGTGGCACCCTGTGCGACAATGTCTGTTGGCGCCCCCCCCCCCATTGACCACCTCTGCCACGGATTCCCTCACTAGCACCCTTTAACAGTGCCTCTCAAGTCTCCATGACCACTGTCTCTCAGATACATTTAGTTTTATAGCCCCACTCATACCAGTGTAAGGTGTCAGAGCACTTTACACCACACACACATTGCACAGAGACAATCATATGTGTGTAAATCAGTGTAAAGGAAATGTTACATCAGACAGTACTACAAGGTGTAGTGTAGGAGTGACATGTCATCGATACTGGTGCGCAATATAGTTAAAGTTCTTATTAAGGAAAGGCACAAATTCAGAATTAAAAACGTAACATCATTGTTAGGGGTTCTCTTTCATCATAAGAATTGTTTTCTACCCAAATGAACCCTTTTCACAAGATTAGGATAATGAAAGACTGAGCAAAAAACATATAGCTCTAACATATACCTTGCAGTTTGCAGCAGCTCTAGGGTGACAGTTAATAGCTCAATGTTCTATATTAGGAGTTTGACTTATAAACGACAAGCTTTCTTACAGAAGCAGTAACCCAGTGACCTATTTACATTATATGCACTTCATTATCTTCACGGTACACGTTCTTAGCAGCAGGCATTTTAACCCTCTAAGCTACCTTAGGATGAGTCAAAACTTCCACTAGACAAACCTCCGGTCTCTTTCCAGAAAGACGATTAATCACCGGACTTCTCTTGACATTTTACTTGATGTCTGAAAGTTGCTGGAGGCCAGGAACGAGGCAGCATGTGCTTTCAAAATGATAATACACATTTTGAAAAATGACGCCCACACCCCAAGTCAATGCCCGGTGTGGTCGCACCGCTCTAGACATAGCTCCCAAGGTTTCGGATTGCTATGTGTGACATGTTCATAATTTTGAGTAATTATGAGTGACATTTCATTGACTATGAGTGACCCTTTCTACCGAGTAAAATTAAGCAAAATGAATGTGTGCGTGTCCTTGTGTAACGTAACTGGTACTCATGTAAAGCGCTCCAATACCTTCGGGTCGAGTTCGCGCTATATAAAATCGGCGGGGAAAAAGCAAAAAAAAGCAATGGGAAACAAAGAGGCTGTATTATTTCATAAAGAGTTTTAGCTCACGCTGATAAAAATCTTTAAATGCTGAGCGCCCTACCGCACAGGCTTGACCACGCTGTCTGCTACCTGCAAGTTCAGTGGCACCACAATCACTGGCGCTAAGTCACCCTGGCCCAAAACGAGTTAGTGCGCTTTCGCACAAAACTACCGAGACAGACTGCGTCACTGCACAGTTACATGGCCCCAAGCAGATCTGGATCACCGCTGCGCGCTTTCAAAGACATAAGAAGTTAAGTACAATTAGAAGTAGCAGGCACAGTACCTTCTTTACGAGGCGAGCCGGCGCGGCGGCAACAGGCCGGTCGTGGATGCCCGCATTCATGGACTAATTTTCTCCCGCGGCAACCAACGCCAGTCTGCATGATTCTGGCAGGCACTGTGCACACTGTGAACTGGTGCCAGTGCTATGGGCTGAGGAGGTAATGAAGCAGAATAAGAGAGTTCAGGCTGTTCAGCAGCTGCGTTGAGAGACTGGTGTGCTCCTATGTGCTGAACAACTCCTGCGCAACGGCCTGCCTCGGGTGGTTCACTCAACTGCTGGCACTCCGGTGCGGTGGGTCGGCTCCCTCCGGTGCGTGATTAATTAATTTAAAATAACCGTGGTGCCAGCCTGCTGAAACTTTCACTCCAGCCGCTGGCGGCAGCAGGACGTCTGTGCTACAAAACTCTTCCTGACCTCCTGACTCGGAGTCACGGAAGTATGAATGTAGCAAATTGCCCTGCCGCTGGTGAATCCTAGTATACATCATGTTACATTGTAACAGAGTAGCAGCTACAGCTGCAGATTCTGAGCCGGCCCCGGGAGCAGAGTGCAGGGCGCGCTGACACTCCTCCCTTCATCTTTAGTTTCAATACTGCTCACTGGTGCATGATTACTAGCGCTCCTGCTTGACAGCTCAGGAGGCGCTATTATGCGTGACAATGCATTTCAGTGCGGTGATGCGGACCACCACACTGAAATGCGTTAGTCTAACGCATGATGCGTGATACTTGGCAGGACTGCCTAGAGCCGGCCCTGATGACCACTCCAAAATGGTGCCGCATATGATCCCGCGTTGTGGATCCTTATATATTAGTTTATGGACCGGAAGCGAAGAAGTCACATGACTCGGACGGCCTTTAAACGAGAAAGGGAAATGAACGCTGAACTGCATTGTGCCATTACGGACTTGCGTTTCGTGGTCACGCTTGGGGTGATTTTCGGGTAAGTGTGGTGCATTAGAGATTGGGACAGAGATTACTATTTCAATCGCATATAGACTTGGCCTAGAACAGTAGAGGTTTATATTTACTTTTATTTGTATAATTCTTGTCCACCGCGAGGAAGCTTATCAAGGACTTCCTCAGCACGTGTGTAACAAACGCTTTAAATATCGTGGCTTGAGACAACAACACAAATCTTTTGCTTTAGGATTGCACTTCGTTTATATGGTAATTATGGTATCGTATTTATAACTTTATATCCCAAATTACTGCATTGTTTGGTTCAATTGGGACTATAGTGGCCCCCTTACCAAAGAATAGTATATTATATAATATGGGGCTCCACATTTGGTTTTGTTCGGCTCCTTTTTTGCAGCTTTATTTATACATAAGAATGAGTGGCTTTGGTCTTTATACTAGAAAGTGGCAATATGCGCGACTACGTTAATAATAAAAAAAAATAATAATAATAATTTTATTTAACTTCTTAATTATTGATTACCAATATATACATACAAGTGAGGACGAATGGTCTTTTTGTGTCATTACTCATGAGAAAATTTGATGGCATTTCTTTCTTATAGACATCATTTGTTCATTTCAAATACTATATCGTGGTTTCGACCATGGACTTTTAACTTGGATCTAGGATTGACCCTTCAACAATTCAAAAGTATGTGAACCGCAGAATTAGTATCTCTTTGCGCACTGCTTTGGTCTTATGTTCAGTATTTAACCAGACTTCTGGACTACTGAGCAGTACTAGTTACTTTGAACTACCTAGTATATAGAATAACTATTTAAATCTTGTGAATCTTGCAATACTGGGATCTTCACAGTACGCTATCTCAATGGGTCTCATTTCCAATGGTCTGGCAGTTGACTGTGTGTACTCTTATTGTTGCAGAATTCTTGAGCTAGTGTATACTGGTCTGGGCGTGATACATGGCGTTGTGGCATGTGCTGCCCAATCAAAAGAACACCTAGACCCGAACTACAGAACTGGTGGGTTCATAGTTATACCACTGTTTTTGTCACAATTGGGCGGAATTATTATAACTCTTTGGCACATGACTTTTGGTGACGGTAGTGAACGTACTATAATTGGTGCCTTTCAGATCTTTTCCTTTTGGTGAAACTTTAGGTTATGGGAACAATATCTGTGCTGTTTTTCTCTCAGTTTAGATATATTCTTACTTTCTGGAATTAACCCTTAAGTCCTTTTTTTAAATACAAATTTGGTACTAATGTCCAAAACGTATAATCTCTATATGAGTGGTTGTTAGTATATCAAGAGAATGTAACGTATAAGTATCTATACTTTTACCACCACCTTTGTATGTACAAAAGCAACATGTACTATATTTACATTCCAGCCTTGAAAAAGTCGCTAAAGACGAAACACGTGTTGGCTGATCTCTGCTGGAAGTACCAATATAAAGAATAAACCGACAGTGGAAAATAAATTGAAGTAACCATTGGACTTTTGGTTTTGTCTTCGTTCTTGAGAAGAGAGATAAATGATTTGTGCATTTCTTTACAAGGATTGAGATCACAGATGAAGTACTATACCTATGTCTTCAACATATCCATGACTTTTTATGGTTATTGTTACTAATCTATGAGAGTGCTGAATGAGGTTCTAATGAATACTTATTGGTTGTACATTAGTTTTCTAATGTACAATTGTCACCTTTGGTAGTAGGGTGTCTGAATTGTAATAGCACCTCTGTCAATAGAAAATCGTTTCATGAATTTTCTCACACACTATTGGATTGAAATAATAAGCCAGTATATAAGGTGCGGTAATTTTCCTATTAGGGACCACTACTACCACGTTTTTCCTTTGGAGCTATAGCAATTAGCAGGGGAGGCAGCGGACATCACTGGCTACTGCCCTTATGTGTCGGGAAGATGTCTGATAGTATGCCATCTATCCCGACTCTGACTTTGAGGTGTGTTTAAAGGAGTCATGTGTAGCCAAGGAACTTGGCCATATGTTCATTTTCTCAAGGAGGTGCAATCAGGTAATCTCACCTGATTGGATCAAATGCCTTTTCAGACTCAACCCGTACGAGGGCCCGGAACCCCAGCCAAGCATTGGGGCATGAAACTGCATTGATCCGGGTGCACTAAGCACATGTTTAATCTGGTAAGTCGAGTAACCAGAACCTTCGAGATAATCTTAGCTTCTACATTAATATGAGAAATCAGGTGATCAGAGAAGTATAACTTGTCTGGCATACCTTTATTTCAGCAGCTTGCAAGTCTGGTGGGAACTCTCCAATAGCCAGTGATGCTTCCAGCATAGCCCTGATTGAGGATAAGGCTTTTTGTGAGATGTGTTAAAAATTTGGGGAAATTTCTGCTTTGTAGCTGGCACTGGGCTGTACAAAGTTCTTCATTCATGATCTTCTCTTATAGATGTTCTCGCTCTTGTTTTGTAAGGTGTTGTATTGGGAGTTCATGAATAAAGCCCTGCAAGTCTGCTGGGTGCGGGCGAGTGTTCCATTTTGAGTATAGTGTTTTATAGAAGTTTGCAAAGGTTTGTGAAACAGTGCGATTGTCCTTTCCAACTCATCCACTATAATGAGCAAATACTTGGAATGTCTTTTGGTGCAACAGCGTTGACATAGCCAATGTAGCAGTTTACTCACTTTCTTACCCCGTTGATACATGTGACTATGGGAAATTGTATATCTTATGATTGACTAATAAATGCATTGAAGTCTCCACATAATATCATTGGTTTTAGGTGAAGTAGAATTCCACTTTGGTTGTAATATAGGTTTTAAAGTCTGTATCTGCCAACCACCATGCACTAAGGCGTCAGCCCTCCCTCTGCATCTCCCTACCCGGTTCAAGAGTGAGTTCCACTGGTGAGTGGTGAGCGAGACTTGTTCACTTCTGCATCAGAAAGTAATTGAGTTGGAAAACAATTTGTGCTCCACTAAATAGTATGTGCATCCCTCTTGGTGAGGATGGAGGTGGCACCTGACATCTCTGAGGCTCACAGATATTAAGCATTTAGCCAAGAAGGTGGGTACCTGCCTGGTGGATGCTCTCAAGCCTGTTCCATTTATAGTGCAATTCAGTATCCCATTAAAGTCTAGACTCAGGACCAACCCTTCTGTTGGCAGTTGTATTAAGAGTAGATGTATACATTCCAGGAAGGAGGAGCTCAGTGGGAGTGGGGAGCACACTCACCCTTGATAGAGCTTTTCCATGTATAGTCTCTGTGGTTGAAATGTAGCATCTCTGTGGGTCTCTCCGTGTATGAAGTGATATGAAAGGCAGATGGTTTCTAAGTAGTATCACAACCTGTACGATTCCCTAGTGAATCCTGTGTGGTGTACAGTGAAAAGATCTGGCATTCCAGGAAGGGGCTTTTTGTTCCCATAAGGTGTGTCTCCTCTGAGTGGTGTACTGTTTGGCGGCTTTAAGGATTGCTTCCAGTTTAACCTTATTGAGCTGATCATTTAAATTCCATGTGAGGATGCGGACTGCACTGGGTTGGGCATTATCGCTGTCACTGGACATTTCAGGTGCGTATATTGGTGTCCATTGTACTATGGGTATGTCATGTCCTCAATCTGAGTCGCACTTACAATACCATAAAAGTAAAACTATACCCTCCCTGAACTATCCCTCTCTGAAGCTCCCCTACATTTTGAGAACATGGAGTATCTGTCAATTGATCTACATAACAAGTCTGCAAACATGCCAGAATAACTTGTGATGTCCACACATCTATAGCAATAATCCCCATATTTGTGAACAAAAACCTATGATAATTCTATGCAAAGTAGGCAAGTGCCAGCACCAAATAAGAGGCAAAGGATACAGAAGGGTAGAACAGAAAAGACAGGAAAGGGAAAGTCCTCATGAAAAAAGTCTAAGATAGACCTTGAACTTGCCCGATAGTCCAATGTGCATCTCTTGTGTTTGGACCCAGGTAGGAAGGAGTTCTTTTCTTGGTCAGTGATGTCTAAATCCAAATCGGAGTCATAAACCTAGAATGTGTGTGGCATCTCTCTCTAGGTCCTGTCATCGGTGGCTCTGCTAGTTTCGCAGAACCACTCTCAGTCAGCATTGCTCCCAAGTACCTTTTGTTCATCAGCCCAGATGTAGGCCATCTATGGATCGTCAATGAAGCAAACCCTTGGAGTCCAGGAAGACTTTAAGCTTCACCTGTCCAAGAGTTTATAGACAGGTTGCATTGCTGCTTACTTTTGTTTTACTCTCTCAAGGGATTTTCTCAGCTTCTGCACGAGTCTTGTGTAGTCTGGAAATACAATTATTCGGGCTGCTAACCTGCCCAGCTCTGTTTCCAGTTCTTGTACCACACCTTCCATTACAGAGACTCACCCTTCTGTCTCAGTGATACGCCCACCTCCACCTCGGCAGCTGATCGCTGCCTGAATTTTTCTGAAAGGGGGGCAGGAGAGTCAGTGCTATTATCTGCAGCACCTTCTTTCCTGTAAGGGGTCCTTACGCGTCAGCCCCCTCCATGCAGTTGGCCCTGATGCTGGCCACCTTCCCCTCGTAGATGACAGCCACCCAAATCTTCACAGGGGAAGGGCGTTGGAGCTGCCTGGTCTCCCACCTTAATACACACAAAAGAAGGGGTGAGGGTACGGACTCACCTACTCCGAACCCCCTGTAAACACTTTATGCACCAGAAGGAGTAGGGAGTAATAAAATATGTAACGTACTGGCATATACGATACGTTCTAATACTGCCCTCACTCACACAAATGTGTGACATGCTTCATCATTGGGCTGCTACAAAACACCCCGGCGTAGCCACGCCTGGGGTGGAGCAATAGGGTGGGGGAAGACAATACAACACAGAGAAAGACACAAATAAATTCTGTAGTGACTGGGAAGGACGGTAGTGAAAGTGCAGTTAAGTGAATTAAAACTAGCTCGGAAGTATCGCTGTGCCTGAAACTTTTATTCCTGGATCTTCCGGCCAGAATAAAAAGTGTGAAGGATGATGGTGAATGGGAGATTCTATGTGCTCCTAACACCCCTCCTATACTGCGAAGTGGTCAACATGTTTCGGCCGTTAATGTGTGCCCCTCATATAGGGTCACGCCGGCCTTCTTCAGGACTCTACCTTACCCAGTGAGTTCTCCCTCACCTCCAATTGAGATGAGAGAAAATTAAAAATTAGTTCCTTACGTATTCAGGGTTTTTTTCTCCCATGGATCGTGTAGTTACGAGTTTACCCTAAAGTCAAATTTGAACTGGCGGCGGGCAAGGAGAGACCCCCCTATGGTCACACTTACATCAAGGGTGGTTCTCCGCAAATACTGCTCGTCTCCGTCCGCCGTGAAGAGTCCCACCTTGACACCGGCTCCAAGATGAGCATCTCCGCTTCACTCTGTCTGCTCCATTCCCAGGCCATCTCAGACTGAAGTGTCTTGCTGCACCCAGTACAACCAATCTAGCACAACAGTGGGCTCCACTCCCCTGGGCCCACTCAGGACCCGAGGGGTATCAGGGTGACCCACCTCACCTCTCAAAGCCTTAGCCTAGTCCTTACTGTTATGTCATGGACCCACTCATCAGTCTCTGGGTCCAAGTACACTAGCAGCCCTGCTGCTCTCTCTTCCCCACCTCTCAGGCTTGCCATATGTACTGGCCCGCCGATACACTCTCTAGGCAAGTCAGAGTACTGATATTGCAGCCTCTGAATACCTAGATACATTTTTATTTATATAGTACACTGTTGTGGCCGCCATTGTGTAGTTATGGTTCAACTGCACTTTTTCCATTGAAAAGGCATTTTTTTATTTGCCAATATATTTTGACCTAGTTGTCTAATTTGTATGAAATATTGCAATCTACTAACTCAGGGCCCTATTTAGATCTCGGCGGACACGTTACTTCGTCACAACGGTGACGGATATCCCGTCTGACGAAATATAAATCCTATAGCATATAATGGCATTTATATTTTGGTGGACAGGCTATCTGTCACCTTTTGACGGAGTAACCCATTCGAAGAGATCTAAATCAGGCCCTCAGTCAGCAATGCTTCAGCATGCCAAGTTTTGGTACACTCCGTCGAAGAGAAAAAAAGTAAAAAAGGGTGAAAAGATTAATCATTTCCCATAGAAAAGTTTGCCAAAAAGTTGATCAAAAACAGCTGAATGGATTACCTCAAATCTGTCTTGAAAGTAGAACTATATTTAGAAAGTGTGCTTATTTGATTTGGTCTAAATTAGGGGTGGGCGATAAATTTCGCTGCGCCGGCAGAGTTTACGGAGTTTTGCCCACTCTGTATTATGCTTGTAATGCAGAGTTCCTGCAAAACTTCACCAGCCACGATATAGCAGAGTTTTTTTCTGTAGACGGCTCGCCAATGTTAAGTTAGCGAGCGAGAATGAGAATTGGCATCCCCTAGCTCGATTTTCGTGTGCTAGGACGGCACCCGGCGAGATTTTCTCCACACAGGTGGTCATGGGCAGTCGCAAACATTCATGGTGAGAGAGCTGCCGTTCGGGGTGAGAAAGCTGCCGCTTGAGTAGATATGCTGCATTTACCACATAATCTGCCACATATTTTTTTTAATTTGTAGATTTGACAGAAAATTTTGTTTCTAGCTAAAATGGATGAAAATAATTCCACTAGAGAATGTGCCCCATAACATGCAATTTTGACACATAATTAAGAAAACCTTGCTGCATAATTTGGTCCTCAATGCTGCATAACTATATCTCACACCCTCACCATGCACTCCTTATTACCTCACATATTAAATCACTCATGACGTGTTCTATGACTTCATTGATAACATCAATGCGACATCTAAAATGACAACACTGTAGATGGTGGGGGCACAAGTTATAGTTACTTCCGTTAACTTTAACTGGGGAATTGCAATATTTATTTGAGGTTAAAATGTAACATTTTACTTGACAATTTCCACCTAACTATATATATATATATACGGTGAATCTCCTTTTGCGGTCTCTTGCTCTGACCGCCGAAAAAACGGAGTACGGACCCGAACATGGATGTGGAATCAAACTTTATTCAGCTCCACACAACTCCACAGCATGACGCGTTTCGATCCCTGAGGATCTTGATCACATGACGCGCTAGCACAGAAGGAGGTACCATTAAATGCATTTTTTTGTAAATTCTCTTAAAGTGCCAAATACCCAGTTTTGTTTGCACAGAAATGGCGAACCTCACTTAACAATGACTAGATTTTTACTTAATGGTTTTATATGTCAATTAACTAGATAAAATAACTGAATAAATATCTAAAACCATATGATGTTGAGAAAAATCAAAAATCTTAAAATCAAACATATGCAATGCACTGTAAAAGCAAAATATTCATTTTTTTAAAAAACACAGAATGTATTGTTTTTTCAAAGGAAGCAATTATTACAAATCTCATAATAATAAATAAGATAAAACATTCCTATATGTAAAATGTTGAAAACATGTCTAGGTCTAAATACCTTGCGTTGTTTGTTTTCTGCAAGCAATTAAAGTTCTATTGTGCATACAGTACTAAAGGAGTCGCCAGCCCCATTGGCAAACAATTCAACTGGGAATGTGATATCAGTGCAAAATACAAATAGATAAAGTGCTAAGTGCCATAAAAAACAAACACTTCTAATGTGTCACCATATACATCAAATACCTAAAACTATGTGTAATATTAAAAACAAGGAGACTGGAAGCGGAAACTCGAAATAATTATTCATAGACATAATGTCTGTACTGTCTTTTCTCTTTCAAATGACTATTGGTGCATTTCCACTTCACAAACTAATTATTTGTAGTTTGTTTTTACCGCTTTTAACTTATTTTAACTACTTGTACTCATCCTACTACTGAGAAACTGTCTGGCTTGATTCTAGAGACAAGTGTATAAATCCTCAGTTTGATTAAGGCCCCCCGGATACTTGGTATCTAAATTGAGAATGTATTTTGTTTCCAATTGTCTGAGGGCTTTAACTCTATCACCTCCCCTCTTTTTGGTGGGGACACTGTCAATTATAAAATATCTCAACAAATGCATCTATACGGAGTCGTGTGTGTTACTGAGAGCGCGCTGACTTTGCTACTGCAGGATATATATATATATATATATATATATATATATATATCCACGCTCTGGCTTGTCCCTGATACGAGAGGCACTCGAACAAACAACACGAGCTGCAAGCATCAGACTCCTTTATTAGGTACGAAGGAGCCGGCCCCCCGATCACTTTCGCAGCCAAATCACCTGCTGCCAACGCGTTTCGAAGTGTGGGGCAACTACACAGGATTGAGAGGGAGTCCGACCACCGAGACCCATCTGTGGGTTTTATTTCACAGCAGGATTATATGCACTTTAAATGGGAATGCATTTTCCCTCCGGGACTTCAACGCCCATAAAACTTTGCGCAGAGGCATTCAGAACGGCCCATAGAGGGCGCGCAATTATGCAAATATATGGGGCTGTGACCGGACTGTGTTTTCATTTCACCACCAGCCTTGACAAAGAAGGGAGACTTCGAAACGCGTTGGCAGCAGGTGATTTGGCTGCGAAAGTGATCGGGGGCCGGCTCCTTCGTACCTAATAAAGGAGTCTGATGCTTGCAGCTCGTGTTGTTTGTTCGAGTGCCTCTCGTATCAGGAACAAGCCAGAGCGTGGATATATATATAGGCACATGTCTGTTCATAGCGCTAGACCGCGAAAAGATTTTGGAGCAAATCAGAGAACTTACAGAGGACCTTACTAAGCAGGTGGAGAAAGAGACATTGAGTAAATATCTCGTGAGTATGAAGGATCGCCTCAAGAAATACGAGGATGATATTAAGGCTCGCAAGCAAAGAAAGCTCGACTGCGACTATGGTGATTATGATAGTGGCAGAATCTTGACGTTTAGCAGAAAATATGATCATCTCTATACTCAGCATGCCGTAGTGGAGGACACTACCACAGACAATATGGAACCTATGAATACTGAAGGGTCAACAATCAGTGAGAGTGAATCGGATGTGTCACTGAGCAATGCAGGCATGGAAGAACGTGGCACACGCAAAAAGACTTTTTTAGACGAATAGCGGACCCTTCGACGGGGTCGACGGACCACAAGGGAAACCCCGATCCCGAAAACAAGGGGCCAGAAAGGCCGAGGTCAGGGCAGGGGCCGAGGAAGCGTAGGAACAGACGAGCAAGAATTCGACAACGCTGGCAGAAAAGGCAGGGGTCGTGGCGGCATGGGAAACAAGCAAACGCGCGCCAGAAAAGCCTTCTAATGGATATGAATATGGTTAATAGAACTATTATCAATCTCTCTAAAAGACCCATTAGTGATGTTGAAAAGCGTACCTTATGCCTTGGTTTCTCGTTTTGTCCCTCTTATCCCTTTGATTACACAGGTGCTAGAATTGACCTTTTTAAGTTTGTACGTAAATTAAAATTAAAAAGTTTCACTCACTCAAGGGGACCGAAACCAACAGGGCCACCGATACCGGTAACTTTACAGACCAGACTGATCTTGTCATAGGTGACATTGACACCTTGATCACTATGATTGAATTGGAGCATGAGGGTGAAGGGCAGGACCCCAATATTGGTACCACACAGGGATTAGCTGAGTATGACATTGTGACGAACGCCTCATCCTCTTCAGGGTTTAAGCCCAAATCCACATTCTTACCCAGTTTACCTCACGACAACATCGATACATTTCAGGAGGTGGTGGGGAGAGAGTTTAACAAATTCAGACATCAGAACAGGAGAAGGGTCAATGACAACTACAATAACCTTGACTTTGAACACAGACAGATATTGAGGTCTCTTTCAGAGGATGACAGTATTGTCATCCGTCCTGCCGACAAGGGTGGCAATGTTGTCATCTTGGACAGAGACATGTATATTGTTGAAGCACATAGACAACTGGAGGATACCAGGTACTATGAGACCATCAGTTTTGCTGAATATGACACCAGCATCATTACTGTCTGGGATCTTCTATTAATGTGGAGGGAGAAAGGTATTTTAGAGTGGGAGGAATTCCGTTATTTGAAAAAGATCATCCAGTTCTCCCTGTTCTTTACCTCCTACCGAAGATCCATAAAGACCCTTGCAATCCACCTGGACGCCCCATTGTGTCGTCACGTGGAAGTGTGGCTGAACACATCTCGAAGTATGTAGATCATTTTCTCAGAGATCATGTCAGCACACTCCGGAGCTATATCAGGGATACTAAAGATTTCCTTAAGAGGATTGACAACATGGAGTGGGGGCTGACCATTGGTTTGTCACCCTAGATGTACACAGTCTATATACCATCATAGACCACCAGCAAGGACTCATGGCATGTGCACACTATCTTGAGACTAGACCACTCAGATTTCGGGAGCACAGCAAAATGATTTTGGAGATGACTGAGTATTGTCTCAAAAACAATATCTTTATGTTTAACGGTATACTTTACCGTCAAACCACTGGGACCGCGATGGGATCTTGCTTTGCTCCCAGCTTCGCGAATCTGTTTATGGGAAGATGGGAGGAGGACATCTTTTCTGACCCTGATTTGCAAGATGATCTCACCCATATCTCGATGTGGCTTCGCTACATCGATGATTTATTCATTATCTGGGTGGGACATCGACACGAAGCCCAGTGTTTTATTGACAAACTCAATGCCAATAACCGGAACATCAAACTGAGTGGCAACATCAGTGACAGTGCAACAGAATACTTAGATGTCAAGGTAGAAATTGTACACAACAAAGTACACACATCACTGTTTAGAAAATTGACAGCAGGGAATAGTGTGCTTCATGCCCTCAGCAGCCACCCAGAGGCACTCAAATGGAGTATCCCCTATGGGGAGTTGCTGAGGGCGAAAAGGAACTGCAATACCAATGCAGGATACCAACTCGAGTGTGATCTGATGTTCGAACGCTTCAGGGAGAGAGGGTATCCTAGGTGGGTTCTCAAAAAAGCCAAAGAGAGGGCTGATGCCATGGACAGATCATTGACGATTGCTGATACATCGGATTCTGACACCAGGGGCGCAGATGATAACACCAGAATGATCTTGACTTACAGTTCTGATTCAAAAGATGTTACACGCATTTTGACACAGAATTGGAACATACTCAAAACTGACAACATCATTGGCCATACTCTGCCGAATAGACCCAATATAACCTATAGGAGAGGCAAAAGCATGAGAGATCAATTAGTGCACAGTGACATCACCATCTATCCCGAAAGGAATCTGCATGGCCTGCAGGGTTTTTTCCTTGCGGGCACTGTAAGGCCTGCAGAAATAGCAAATTCTGTAATCATGTGGAATACAATGGGGTGAGGAAGGAAATAACACAATTCCTCACATGCAGTACTACTTTTGTCACCTATGCCATCGAATGTCCCTGTAAATTATGGTATATTGGGTCTACTACTTTGATGGCCAAAAAACGTGTATTGGAGCATTATAGAGCCATCATACATTGCGATCAGAAATATCCCGTAGCACGTCACTTTCAGGACAGACACTTTTCCAATGCCAATAGTCTCAGTTTTCTTATCCTAGAACAGGTGAGCAAAGGACCCCGGGGAGGGAATAGGGTCTTGAAACTTAGGCAGATTGAGTCCAAACAGATTATTCATTTTCAAACAAAGAACCCTGGAGGACTTAATCAGGACGAAGAATTAGCTATACATTTGAAGGATTAATGATTAATCAGTGTGCATGTAAGGTCCTCCACACTCCATTTGATCTGATAGCAACCCCACCATACTATATTCTCCACTTTATACCCCCTCCCTTTGTTCCCTTTCCCCTTACCCCTCCCTTTCCCCTTCCCCCCTCCCCCTTTCTTTTCCCCCCTCTCTTCCCCCCCTCTTCACGTCCCTTACCCACCCTACCCCCCCTTTCCCCCCCTTCTGTCCTATTTTTCTCCCTCCTCACCCCCCCTCTCTTTTTTTCTTCTCTTCCCCCTTCCTTCTTCTGTACTCCCTTTTCTCACCCACCTTTCCTTCAACCTTTCGTAGAGTTGTTTACCATTTTTCTTGGGGGTATGGGGATTGCGCCTGAATTCTGCTTATGATAGTTTGCCCTAATATATATGTTTTTCCTTACAGTTCTACCTCAGAGTTTTTCTCCATGAACAATGTAACTGTAATTCTATTTTGCAATTTGAAGTTATTGTTGTGTAAGATGATGATGTTGAGGTGGAATTTTGTATCCACACTCTTTTTAATTCAGTGTTTCTTGTTCTTGTTTTCAGATAGGAAGAAGGAAGGGGCCCACTCACCCGTATTCACCTGCACGGGCCGCCTACCCTTTCTTCCCTCATTTTATCGAGGCACTTCTGCACTTAAGAGAGACTTTTAATGGGCATAAGAGCAGTGGAAAGATGGAGACAGGGCTCTGTCTCCACCGTCAAGTACAGTAGGACTTTTGTTTGGAGTGTTTGATATGTTTTGCACATTTAAACTGGAGTTTTCGGGCACTTGCCCGTTATGTGATCAGACTTTTGTCTCTGCCTAGGACACTTGTCCATGATAATGTGCCTATGAATTTTGGCATTTACGAGTTAGCACTGTTACATGGCACAGATTGTTTTGATGGGGCAGTTGTGTCAGAAGGAGGATTTTGTCCACTTGGATTAGCATTCATTTAATATGCAGTAACATTATTTGTACTTATTTTTACTTTTTGTCTGCAACTAGGGCAGCAATAAAGTTTTGTTTATACGCCGATCATTACTTGGCGCTGATAACAGGTACTGATACCCAGGGCTCGTGCTGGTACAATGACTATTGTTTTCTCATACACTATGCAAGATGCATTAGTATTTAACATGTGATACATATATGTATATATTTTTTAACTCAACATGTGTTTTGCTTGTATTCAGTTTTGTATACTTCTCAGGACTTTTGTGCCATTCCAACATGTCCGCTATTATTATTGCTCACTTGTCCTTTTTCACTGTTTATACTATGAACTATTTGAGTCCCTCTGATTTGGTGTAAAATTCACGTGATCAAGGTTCTTTGGAACCGAAACGCGTTGTGGATTAAACGGTGTTTGGGCATCTATACGGAGTCGTGTGTGTTACTGAGAGCGCGCTGACTTTGCTACTGCAGGATATATATATATATATATATATATATATATATATATATATATCCACGCTCTGGCTTGTTCCTGATACGAGAGGCACTCGAACAAACAACACGAGCTGCAAGCATCAGACTCCTTTATTAGGTACGAAGGAGCCGGCCCCCCGATCACGTTCGCAGCCAAATCACCTGCTGCCAACGCGTTTCGAAGTGTGGGGCAACTACACAGGATTGAGAGGGAGTCCGACCACCGAGACCCATCTGTGGGTTTTATTTCACAGCAGGATTATATGCACTTTAAATGGGAATGCATTTTCCCTCCGGGACTTCAACGCCCATAAAACTTTGCGCAGAGGCATTCAGAACGGCCCATAGAGGGCGCGCAATTATGCAAATATATGGGGCTGTGACCGGACTGTGTTTTCATTTCACCACCAGCCTTGACAAAGAAGGGAGACTTCGAAACGCGTTGGCAGCAGGTGATTTGGCTGCGAAAGTGATCGGGGGGCCGGCTCCTTCGTACCTAATAAAGGAGTCTGATGCTTGCAGCTCGTGTTGTTTGTTCGAGTGCCTCTCGTATCAGGAACAAGCCAGAGCGTGGATATATATATAGGCACATGTCTGTTCATAGCGCTATGTGATCAAGGCTGCATGTCTGGCAGCCGAAACGCGTCATGTTGGACCTTGTTTGATGTGTGAATAAACCTTCATCTTTTCCACACCAGCTTTTGGAGTCTGTGCCCGTGTGTTGCGCCGGAGTGTCTGTCGTGGCATTGGGATTTCTTCGTGATATATATATATATATATATATATATTATCTACTGGCGGTCGCCAGTAGATAGTTATAGTTAGGACCTATTTTCCATAGGAAATCCGCAACATTCTATTTGAAATAACTTTGGCGCCGGTTGACGAATCTTCGCGTAATTTTCAAACTTTGTGGCCCGCTCCGGTCCGCTCCTATCCTAAAAGTTTCGGGGGGATTCGGCAAGCGGGGGCCGAGAAAAAAGGGGGTCCCAAAACGTGTTTTCCCCATGCAATTTTCCATAGGAACCTTTCATCGCAGCTACAGCCCGAACTGCTGAACGGAATTACACCAAATTTTCCAAAATGCTAGCCCTTGGTTCAGAGTCGTGCCTTTTGCTTAAATGGTGTAAATCCGTTCAGTAGTTCCTGAGAAAATCAAAAATAAAATCACTTATATATCTATGGCCGCGTAGGGTCCGCGTACCCTCCCGATCACGAGCTGTATGCTAATTGGCTGTCAACACTCCAAACCAGGAAGTGTTGGCAGCCATCTTGTTCCTTGGTAGAACCGAGGCACAAGAAAAGACGAAAACAGACGCAAAAAACGCAAAAAGGGAGCAGGGTAGAAACACCCTGACCCCCTAGGCCTGCTCAGGGCCCACATTTTTTTTTTCAAATCGGCAAAAAACGCGCTAGGTGCGCGGATCCTGCAGATAAAAAAAAAAAATGAAGCGCGGGCTCCCGCCCTTCGTGGTTAATTGGCCCCTGGGTGGGCCAAGTCCCGGGGGCATGCGGGGGTTTATTAAATAATAACATGGGGGGGCCTCTAAGGCCCCCCAAGCCCCGGGGACTGCCACCCCCGGGGCTTTATAAAAATAATGGTGGCGGGGGGCTCACGGCCCCCCCGCAGCCCCGGGGACCGCCACCCCCGGGGCTTCTTTTTTTAAAATTTAAATTACCTGTGAGGGGGGCTCGAGCCCCCCCACATGCCCCGGGGACCGCCACCTCCCCGGGGCACTAAATAATAAAATGTGGGGGTCCGTTTTGGACCCCCGAGCCCCGGGGACCACCACCTCCCCGGGGCTGTGCACAGGATGGGAGGGGGGCCGCGTGGCCCCCCTCCTGGAGCCTTTGATGGCCCTGGGGACCGCCACCCCCCAGGGCCGGCTCCTGCAGTGGCCTCGCGGCTCCCGCCCTGTCATTGCAAACTTGCTTTGCTTCATTGAAGCGAGAGCAGGGACCCCACGGTCCCCAACGAGTGGCCAGGCCCCGGGGGATGGGGTCCCCAGGGCCATTAGTGGCCCAGGAGGGGGGCCAGGCAGCCCCCCTCTCCCCCAAAAAAAGGGCAAGGCCGGCCCCGGGGGATGAGGTCCCCGCGGCCTTAAATGGCCTGAGGAGGGGGGCCACGCAGCCCCCCTCCAAATATTTTTATAATTAAAAAAAAGAGGGCATGCCCCGGGGGATGGGGTCCCCGGGGCCAGTAGAGGCACTGCTTGTGACCTCACATATTACATCACTCATGACATGGTCAGTGACATCACTGATGACATCTCAAATTACATCACTGATGACATCAACCACAGATTAACTTACACACCTACTCACACTCCCATAAAACCTTTTATACACCCACTCACACTCCCACACTACCATTCTCAAACCCATTCATACACCCACACCAGTACTTACACACCCACTCACTGATTCATGTACCTACACACACATCCACTCACTCACACATACAGCTACTCATACACTCCTCACTCAGTCACCTCTACAGCCACTGACATATCCACTGATACACCCATACAAACACTCACAGACTGAGCCCAACACCCATAGAGCTACTCACACACCTAGTCACTCACACATACAGTCAATCACACAGCCACTTAATCACACATACAGTTACACACACATCCCCATTTACTTACTCATAGAGATACTAACACATACCCACTCAACTATACAGTCACTGACACAAGCACACACTCACCCATACAGCTACTCTCACATGCACTTACTCACCCACACAGTCACTCACAAACCCCATCACTCACCTATACCCCTGGACATGGCCATTTCTTTTTATTTTAAAGGGGGGGGCCACACGACTCCCCTCCCCAGGCCGATTTCGGCCCCAGGGACCCCACCCCCAGGGACTGGCCTTTTCTTTTTAATTAAAAAGGGAGGGGTCCGACTGGCCCCCCTCCCAGGCCATTTTCTGCCCTGGGGACCCCATCTCCTGGGGCTTGGCATCTTGTTGGGGCCCACAGGCTGAGCCCCAAGGCCCCCACGGTCCCCGTCGGCTCCCCGCCTCCTGCGGGAGCCGGCATTGCTTTTAAACAAATTAGCTGCTAACATGCACCTCCCTTTGCCCAAAAGCAATTCTGCTTTGCGACATGGAAGCAAGAGCATTTTCAATGCGCTCGCTTCCATGAAGCGAAGCAGGGTTTGCTATGGCATGGTGGGAGCAGTGCTCCCGCCATGTCATAGCAAACTGCAATGTCCCAGGGGTGGGTACCCCGACACATTGCTGGAGCCGGCCCGGGGGATGGTGGTGCTCAGGGCCATCATCTGTCTAGGAGGTGGTGGTCCCTGGGGCTGCGGGGGGCCGCGTGGCACCCCACAGTTTACAAACAGAGCCCCGGGGAGGTGGTGGTCCCCGGGGCTGCGTGGGGGGCCTCGTAGCCCCCCCACATAAATTCTATAAGCCCCGGGGAGGTGGCAGTCCCCGGGGCATGTAGGGGCCTGCGTGGGCCCGCATCTATTTAGATAATTGCCCCCGGGACCTGACCCACCCGTGGGCTTAAAGAAAATGAAGCACGTGAGCCCGCGCTTCATTTTGTCTTTTAATTTTCAGCCAGATTCTTGCACCCAGCGCAAATCCCGCTGAATTGTTTTGAAAAAAATGCTTTTTTTGGCCCTGGATGTCCCTGTGGGACCCTCTGACCAGGCCTAGGGGGTCAGGGTGTTTCTACCCTGCCCCCTTTTCTTGATTGTTATCCTTTTTTTACCTTTTTTCTTGTGACTCGGTTCAACCGAGTCACAAGGTGGCTGCCAACGCTTCCTGGTTGGAACTGTTGGAAGCCAATCAGATCTCAGGCACGAGATCGGAAGGGTTCGCGGATCCTTAGCGGGGATATATGTATATCTGATAAATGTTTACATTTCTGAGGAACTACTGAACGGATTTACACCATTTAACAAAAAGAGTGCTTTCTGAACCAAGAGCTACCTTTTTGCCAAATTTGGTGTAATTCCGTTCAGCAGTTCGGGCTGTAGCCATGTCTAAAGTTTACTTTGGAAATTAACATGGGGAAAAAGCGTTTTGAGACCCCCCGTTTCTCAGCCCCCGCTTGACGAATCTCCCCGAAACTTTCAACACAGCAGCTGAATTCAGCGGGCCATTAGGTTTGAAAATTTTGAGAAGATTCGTCAAACGGCAGCAAAGATATTGGCAAAAGAAAAAACACTTTTTGAATTGACCGCAAGTAGGTAATATATATATAATGGTGTCCTCTAGTATTTTAGAAGGAAGGGTGGAGTAGGCACTAGGAGGGATCTTATCTAAGATTGTATTTAAACAGGAATTTCCCAGCAAGTGGAGGGCCTGAATCAACATATATATTTTGGGGTATTGGCAATATTTTTGCATATATAATAATGAATTGATTGTTATATTTTAGCATATTTATATATTTATATATTTATGTATGTATTTGTATTGTATTTAGATCCTTTGGCATTTTATAAGAAAATGGAATCACCGATTGAAATAATGTATTTATACGGAAATATTGGATGATATCTGGGACCTATCACCTATGTATGGACTACAAAATTTATGAGGATCACAGCATTTATTTTAATATGGACACAACAGAAATTAAGAGAAGAATAATTGAAAAATGGAAAAAAAAGGAAAAAGAAGTAAAAAAGAAAAAAAGCAAATGAAAAAAACATGAAAGGAAAATGCATGTTATAAAAGAAAGACTGGGTGTGCTCATATATGTGTATATACATATTTTTTTTATTTCTATAATGGTGTCCTATCACGTGGTGTTAGCAATGTATAGAAAAAATGGTGTTTCTATCGTTTTGATTGTGTGAACAAGGGCAAGTGGTGCCCGAAACGCGTAATCAGGATTAGGAAACAGGAATAAAGCTTTGACTTGCCTGCAGTTTTGGTGGTTCGTGAATCCTTTGTTGCTGAAGTGGTGTGGATTGGCGCTGCGAGCAGACGAAGGATTTTGGTGATTTTATTAATATATATATATATGTGTATATATATATTTATATATACACACACACACACATATCTATATATCTTTATATCTATATATATCTTTACATATCTATATATATATTCACTGAAAAACCATAGGTTTCAGGCACGTTATAGTTAGAAATTAGCATTTAAAAAACCTTAGAAATTCACTGATGTCATGAGGGATGTCACTGACCATGTCATGAGTGATGTAATATGTGACGTCATCAGCAGTGCATTATGGGCGCGCGAGTTATAGTTAGCTGAACTAACTATAACAGGGGAATTTCTATGGTTTTGTACGAGTGAAATGTCCAACTAACTATAACGCCCCTGAAACCTATGGTTTTTTCAGTGAATTTCTAAGGTTTTTTAAATGCTAATTTCTAACTATAACGTGCCTGAAACCTATGGTTTTTTCAGTGAATTTCTAAGGTTTTTTAAATGCTAATTTCTAACTATAACGTGCCTGAAACCTATGGTTTTTTCAGTGAATATATATATATTTATTATACTATGTATACATGTGAAAATTACTCGGTCCGCCTGTTTGCCTCGGTGGCACGGAAAAAATGGGTGGAACTGACGTCAGCACGCCAACGAGGTCCTCTTATGGTTCCAATGACGTCATACGGTGTCGCGAGCGGAGCCGTGCTATTATGACGTCCTCGTTGACGTGGGAGAGCTAGGAAAGAATTTCCGTGGAATGCTGGTGCAGGGGATATTCACCTAAGTGTTCAGGCTAGTCCTTTGGGAGCAACTGTTTATGTTGCCACTCCAGGAACCAAAACCAGTGATCAGAGGACAGAGGCCCTGCAGATGGCACACGAGGTGGGGTGCCCAGTCGTGTGCACCGGCGGGGCAGCGAAGTGACAAGCACCACAACCCACAAAAAAGGTAACGAGGGCACTGAATAACACAGGATCTTCTCTTTGTATCTGGCAGGAACAACGAAGTTAAAATGCCCTAGTACCAAAATGTAGAATTAGTGCTACAATGGTCTTCAAGAGGACCTGCGATGCCGCTTCTGCCTCCCGTACCCTGGAGGCAGCACATGGGTCACGCGGTATGGTCATACTGCGGTGGGACGCACACTCGTTGACCTCTCATGGCACTGCTCCACACTTCAGGGAGGACGCTTTCCATTAGCTATGTTTTCTGATGACGTTTCGCGCCGGCCCCGTCCAACAACAGAACTCTTTTAGATCCAAACAGACTCTTTCACTTTCTCACCGGAAGTGAAACCAGGCCACGCGGACACTTTCACAATACAACAGCTGGGAATGCACTTTTCGGTAAAAAAACCACATTCCTTCCTCCTAATTAATCAAATAAACGTCTCACTGAAGAACAGGGGCCAGCTTCGATCGGTAAGCAGCTGTTACAATCACTTTTTTACTTCGCGATACCATTACAACGCATGCATTACCACGCATGTGTTGTACATCGCGAAGTCATTACTACGCATTTTTTTAGAACGCATGGTCATTTACCACGCATGCCTTTGCAACGAATTTTGTTGTAAAGGTATGTATGGTAAATGACCATGCGTTCTAAAAACATGTAGATGATCCACGTCGTTGTAAGGAAACAGAGGCTGTTCCGTTTCCTCACAACGACGTGCACCGCCCTCAGAGACGACATGAAGCAGGAACCACGAGGAGAGAGGAACCACGAGGAGTGAGAGGTAAGGGGGATTGGGCATGGGGTGGGGGTTTCTTTTCTAGGGTTTAGGGTAGTGCAGTGGTGTTTGGGTGGTGTAGGGGGTCGTGCTGGGGGTAGTGTTTTAGGGTTTAGGGTAGTGCAGTGGTGTTTGGGTAGAGTAAGGGGTCGTGCTGGGGGTAGTGTTTTAGGGTTTAGGGTAGTGCAGGGGGTCGTGCTGGGGGTAGTGTTTTAGGGTTTAGGGTAGTGCAGTGGTGTATGGGTAGTGTAGGGGGTCGTGCTGGGGTAGTGTTTTAGGGTTTAGGGTAGTGCAGTGGTGTTTGAGTAGTGTAGGAAGTCATGCTGGTTGTAGTGTTTTAGGGTTTAGGGTAGTGCAGTGGTGTTTGTGTAGTGTAATGGGGTCATGCTGGGGGTAGTGTTTTATGGTTTAGGGTAGTGTAGTGGTGTTTGGGTAGTGTAGGGGGTCGTGCTGGGGGTAGATTTAGGGTTTAGGGTAGTGCAGTGGTGTTTGGGTAGCATAGGGTGTCATGCTGGGGGTAGTGTTTTAGGGTTTAGGGTAGTGCAGTGGTGTTTGTGTAGTGTAGGGGGTTGTGCTGGGGTAGTGTTTTAGGGTTTAGGGTAGTGCAGTGGTGTTTGTGTAGTGTAGGGGTTAGTGCTGGGGGTAGTGTTTTAGGGTTTAGGGTAGTGCAGTGGTGTTTGGGTAGTGTAGGGGTTCATGCTGGGGGTAGTGTTTTAGGGTTTAGGGTAGTGCAGTGGTGTTTGTGTTGTGAGGGGGTCGTGCTGGGGGTAGTGTTTTAGGGTTTAGAGTAGTGCAGTGGTGTTTGTATAGTGTAGGGGGGTTTAGGGTAGTGCAGTGGTGTTTGTGTAGTATAGGGGGTCATGCTGGGGGTAGTGTTTTAGGGTTTAGGGTAGTGCAGTGGTGTTTGTGTACTGTAGGGGGTAGTGTTTTAGGGTTTAGGGTAGTGCAGTGGTGATTGTGTAGTGTAGGGGGTCATGCTGTGGATAGTGTTTTAGGGTTTAGGGTAGTGCAGTCATGTTTGTGTAGTGTAGGGGGTCGTGTTTTAGGGTATAGGGTAGTGCAGTGGTGTTTGGGTAGTGTAGGGGGTCATGCTGGGGTTAGTGTTTTAGGGTTTAGGGTAGTGCAGTGGTGTTTGGGTAGTGTAGGGGGTCGTGCTGGGGGTAGTGTTTTAGGGGTTAGGGTAGTGCAGTGGTGTTTGTGTAGTGTGGGAGGTCATGCTGGGGGTAGATTTAGGGTTTAGTGTAGTGCAGTGGTGTTTGGGTAGTGTAGGGAGTCATGCTGGGGGTAGTGTTTTAGGGTTTAGGGTAGTCCAGTGGTGTTTGTGTAGTGTAGGGAGTCGTGCTGGGGGTAGTGTTTTAGGGTTTAGGGTAGTGCAGTGGTGTTTGGGTAGTGTAGGGGGTCGTGCTGGGGGTAGTGTTTTAGGGTTTAGGGTAGTGCAGTGGTGTTTGTGTAGTGTAGGGGGTCATGCTGGGTGTAGTGTTTTAGGGTTTAGGGCTGTGCAGTGGTGTTTGGGTAGTATAGGGGTAGTGCTGGGGTAGTGTTTTGGGTTTACGGTAGTGCAGTGGTGTTTGTGTAGTGTAGGGTGTCGTGCTGGGGGTAGTATTTTAGGGTTTAGGGTAGTGCAGTGGTGTTTGTGTAGTGTAGGGGGTAGTGTTTTAGGGTTTAGGGTAGTGCACTGGTGTTGGTGTACTGTAGGGGGTCGTGCTGGGTTCTAGTGTTTTAGGGTTTAGGGTAGTGCAGTGGTGTTTGTGTAGTGTAGGGGTCGTGTTTTAGGGTTTAGGATCATGCAGTGGTGTTTGGGTAGTGTAGGGGGTTGTGCTGGGGGTAGTGTTTTTGGATTTAGGGTAGTGCAGTGGTGTTTGGGTGGTGTAGGGGTCGTGCTGGGGTAGTGTTTTAGGGTTTAGGGTAGTGCAGTGGTGTTTGAGTAGTGTAGGGGTCATGCTGGTGGTAGTGTTTTAGGGTTTAGGGTAGTGCAGTGGTGTTTGTGTAGTGTAGGGGGTCATGCTGGGGGTAGTGTTTTATTGTTTAGGGTAGTGCAGTGGTGTTTGGGTAGTGTAGGGGTCGTGCTGGGGGAAGATTTAGGGTTTAGGGTAGTGCAGTGGTGTTTGGGTAGTGTAGGGAGTCGTGCTGGGGTAGTGTTTTAGGGTTTAGGGTAGTGCAGTGGTGTTTGTGTAGTGTAGGGGGTTGTGCTGGGGGTAGTGTTTTAGGGTTTATGTTAGTGCAGTGGTGTTTGGGTAGTGTAGGGGGTAGTGCTGGGGTAGTGTTTTAGGGTTTAGGGTAGTGCAGTGGTGTTTGTGTAGTGTAGGGTGTAGTGCTGGGGGTAGTGTTTTTGGATTTAGGGTAGTGCAGTGGTGTTTGGGTGGTGTAGGGGTTGTGCTGGGGTAGTGTTTTAGGGTTTAGGGTAGTGCAGTGGTGTTGGAGTAGTGTAGGGATCATGCTGGTGGTAGTGTTTTAGGGTTTAGGGTAGTGCAGTGGTGTTTGTGTAGTGTAGGGGGTCATGCTGGGGGTAGTGTTTTATTGTTTAGGGTAGGGCAGTGGTGTTTGGGTAGTGTAGGGGGTCATGCTGGGGGAAGATTTAGGGTTTAGGGTAGTGCAGTGGTGTTTGGGTAGTGTAGGGGGTAGGGCTAGGGTAGTGTTTTAGGGTTTAGGGTAGTGCAGTGGTGTTTGTGTAGTGTAGGGTGTAGTGATGGGGATAGTGTATTAGGGTTTAGGGTGGTGCAGTGGTGTTTGGGTAGTGTAGGGGTTCATGCTGGGGGTAGTGTTTTAGGGTTTAGGGTATGGCAGTGGTGTTTGGGTAGTGTAGGGGGTCGTGCTGGGGGTAGTGTTTTATGGTTTAGGGTAGTGCAGTGGTGTTTGGGTAGTGTAGGGGGTCGTGCTGGGGGTAGTGTTTTAGGGTTTATGTTAGTGCAGTGGTGTTTGTGTAGTGTAGGGGGTCGTGCTGGAGGTAGTGTTTTAGGGTTTAGGGTAGTGCCGTTGTATTTAGGTAGTGAAGGGGGTCGTGCTGGGGTAGTGTTTTAGGGTTTAGGGTAGTGCAGTGGTGCTTGTGTAGTGTAGGGGGTCGTGCTGGGAATGTTGTTCATTTCTATGGCAAAATGAACGCCCTCATTTTGTTCCTTTTTAAATTAAATGTTTTAAGTGTTACCAGTTTATTCCAATCAAGATGGCTTTAGGTGTGCCATAATTTTGTCAAAAGTAAGACTGTTAGCTCTCTAGTTGTTCTTTAGAACACTCTGGGAAGCTGCAGTAGAACACAAAGGCATCAACTGACAGGCTGCTCCTGTTGAAATATAACAGGAAGATATTTGAGATCACACTTGAAACATGTCCTAATTTTTCTTTCTACAGCACTAACCATAATTTCTATGACAAAATGAACCCCATCATTTTGTTCCTTTTTAAATTAAATGTTTTAAGTGTTACCAGTTTATTCCAATTAAGATGGCTTCAGGTGTGCCATAATTTTGTCATAAGTAAGGCTGTTAGCACTGTAGTTGTTCTTTAGAACACTCTGGGAAGCTGCAGTAGAACACAAAGGAATCAACTGACAGTCTCTGCCCTTGTTGGATGTACATGTTTTACTGAGAATGTCAGACTTCATTCTCACATGACTGAGAAAGATAATGTGAATTTACAGAAAATATGCTCTCATTTTAGCTTCTGGAGCACCTTCCAAAACTCTATGGGACAAGCATGTGAAAATAGTTTTCTCTCAAACATGATTCATGATATCCCAGTAGAAGGTTTTTCACAGGGTAAATTCACCTTAGAACACACCACAATTCCTGAAATTAGTATGGTACCATCAACAAATGAATTCTAATGTAACTAAAGTCTGTTATCACCCTTTATAGTTCTCCTTTTGGTAACCCTCAAAATCTTCGATTCACTACAATGCATTTCAATGGGGTACTATCATTTATATTGGTCCCAAGATGGCTGCCAGCAATTCCAGGATGAAGTGCTGACAGCCAATCAGATCTCACGATGACATGTGTGGTTAGGCTCCGCCCAGATATATATGTGATTTTACTTTTGATTTTCTCATCAACTACTGAACGGATTTACACCATTTAACAAAAAGGGTTCTTTCTGAACCAAGAACTACCTCTTTGCCAAATTTGGTGTAATTCCGTTCAGCAGTTCGGGCTGTAGCCGTGTCTAAAGTTTCCTATGGGAAATTGATTTTGTGACTCTTATTTTTTTAATTTCTCCGCAACTACTGAACGGATTTACACAATTTAAAAAAAGGTCGCTTTCTGAACCAAGCGCTACCTTTTTGCCAAATTTGGTGTAATTCCGTTCAGCAGTTCGGGCTGTAGCCATGTCTAAAATTTCCTATGGGAATTAACATGGAGAAAACACGTTTTGGGACCCCCCTTTTTTCTCGGCCCCCGCTTGCCGAATCACCCCGAAACTTTCAGGATAGGAGCGGGCTGGAGCGCCCCACGAGTTTTGAGAATTTCGCGAAGATTCGTCAATCGGCGCCAAAGTTATTTCAAATAGAATGTTGTGAATTTCCTATGGAAAATAGGTCCTAACTATAACTATAACTATCTACTGAAATTGTAAAATAAAAACATTTTAAATAAAGTAAACACATGCACTGTTAATTACATTTGATACTTACGCATTCTATGGGTGCAATTGATGGTTACAGGGTGCATTTAGATTTTGCAAACCTGGAACAGGAAGCCCACAGGCTCTAAACAGAAAGTCCCACCTTAAAATGTCATCAGCAAAGCTGTCTGTATTAGACTCCCCGGATTCTGGGCCTCAAAGTCAAAAAGCTTTCATGAAACAAGAGAGCTCATTGTCAAGAGTATAAATATCCTTCCACTTCAAAAAAAAGTTCCTGATTGAGGGAAAAAGATACTGCCTTTGTGGATTGATATCAATCTAAATGTCATTGACAGCCACCAGAACACCATCGATGATGTTGGTTGGGAGGAGAAATCTGAGGCAGAATAGATGATTGCAGGCTGTTGGGTAGTTCAGATTAGGTGTTTCTGAGAAAAGTACATGTATCTGAGGCATACTTGCATTCAGTGTCAATTAACCATAGGATCAACTTTCAGCCCAGCTTGCCTGCATATAAAGACATCCATGCCACAAAACCTATCTATATGCATGAATAATACTGCTGGTCAACACCCCGTCAACTCAGATAAGCAAACCAACTGCTTTGGAAAAGCCTATGTTTCTATCTCCAGCTAAAATGAGGAGAAGCTTCTTCTGTATGGTTCTCATCTTGTAGACCAAGTTCTTGGTTCCCATCTGGAACCTTCTTAGCAACAAGCTGAAGTCCATTTTGCATGGATTAGATTGTTAATAGCAGTTGGTCCCAACTTTAGACTCTGGCACTTTAGAGTCAATCAATAAGGCAATCAATTAGCCAGTGTATAAACAGTAGGGGTGGGCAAAATATTCCGTACTGCTGGCAGAATTGGCAGAATTTTGGCTACTCCACATTACTCCTGTAACCTGGAGCTCTGGCCAAATTCCACCAATCATGGAATTTTTTCTCGCGCGTGCACCAAAATAGTAGGTTGCCAAGCGTGAGCGAGATTTGGTGCTCCCTAGTGTGTTTTTCGGTCACTAAGAGGACATCTGGTGAGATCTTTCCAGCGCGCGTGGCTGTGACCGTTGGCGGTCAGAAAGTTGCAGCTCGAGTAGAAAAAATCAATTTAGGTATCTGTGCCCTCTGGCATGCCGCATGGTGCAGTTTGCGCTGATTTTTCAGCATGGAACATTCTGCCGCTGCTAAATCACAGTGCGAGCAGCGTGACGTGCCTATTTCCGCCCACTGGCGAAACTCTGCTGAATCTCACAGAGCTTTTTGTAACTCTTTTGAATTCCGTGGAGTCAAATTCTGTGAGTTACGCCCACACCTGATCAACATTAATATTGAAGCACAAAACTATGTAATAGAAAGAAAGCAGGGATCCACAGAAAAGCAAAATAAAAAGGCCATTTAAAGAATAAGTGCTAATAAAATTATTTATTTGCTTGACATATATCAGAAGCCATCACTGCAAATACATTCAGCAATCATTGTCCTTTGCATAATGATAATTAATTATTTCATATTTTTCTCTCTATGTTCAGAATGTACCCTTTTGGAAAATGTTTCTAAAATTTATATTTCTATGAATACATTCAATTCTTTCAGAATTATAAAACATTTTGCATAATTTAATTTGGTATCATTGTCTTCTGGGTATTGATAATTCATGCGTGTCCTTTTGAATAATTTAATGCGGTGTCTTGTAATTTGTAATATCAGTACTCACAGCATCACATACCTTTAGGCAACTGAAGATTAGCATCTGAGTGAGCTTTGTGCAATAGTTCAACAAACGTCTGCCATCTGTATGGGAAAAGTACAGAACATTTTTTTTTTAAGTGACTGTTGCAAACTGACATTTTATGTCATCTGGAATGGGTATATGCATTATAGGGTCTCAATTAAAACACTCATCTGTACGTATAAACTTTTCCTATTGCAGGGACTTCTTCTCAACCCCTACATTCTTCAGCGGCGTCATACCTTTGTAAAGAGTCTTGATTAGAGCACAGGCTCACAAATGCAATATTTTGCAGTGGCAGGTCTTTTATGCACTTGTTTATATCAAACATCAATTAGTCTTCACTGGAATTTTTTCATCATTTTAAGATTTAAAGTATTCAATTCATTTCGAAGTCAACAAGGTTGCCTTCTTATGTCTTGGACAGAGACATCTTGATCAAGCATCTTACAGTGGATGCATAAGACAATGATACAAATTTGACACCACAAATCACCACACCATGAGAAAAGTACGGTCATGTTTCCCTAGGTTGCAGAAATTCAGCAGAAGGGCATGTCTTATGTGTACTAATCTGAGTTCAGAGATAACAAACTGCAAACTGAATGCAGAGAGTGTATAGCTTTTACCCTGCCGGAGTTGTTTGACAATGACTTGGAGATCCTCCCTGTAGAGCCTGCTTTATCCTGCAAATCTGTACTGTAGGACTCACTATTACCTGATGGTGCTGTGCCCAAGCACCTATGTGATGTGCCTTTGTAGCTTGTTGCTGTCTTCTTCATGCCTCTGTAAAGTATATTAGAACATTGGAATGTTGAGAGCTCTAATGAAGATATTGGAGTAGCTCCAGGCTTATAATAGCTGGTATAAGCCTTTTGCTCCAACATTCCAATGTTTGTCTTTATGTTTCTTCCTTTTTAATTTAGAACCCTTTGTGGTTGGAATGTTCTAATGGCCTCTTAGCCCTTCCAGTTGTTAAAGGCCCTCTCCTTCGTTATAGGCCCTTGCCTGAAGCTCGGACCGGTAACTCGGGTTCATGGCCTTTAACAACTGGTATGTTTCTTGGCAGCGGGCTATAAGGCTATAAACCTTCTCAACTGTGTCTTCAGCTTCTCACCTTTCCCAAACAGTATCAGTGGAATCATTCTGGGCTCTCGAAGAGTTGCTCATCCTCACACTTTATATTCCCTGTCTCGCCTCCTCCTGATGTTTCACCATGAGTTTGACTTGTGCCACCACAAACTGCAATAGGAGACCCTGCATTCCAGTAAGCGACATAGATCCCTTCGATCTCTTCGTCCAACTTTAGAAACATGGTCAGTCTTTCTCAAACTGGCTGCAAGCAGAACGGGGACATTTTTAATAAGCTCTAGTTTTTTTAAAATTATTTTTGGTAATTCTTCTCTAAAGGGCATTAAAATAGTCAGAATGACTAGTAATCTAAAATTACTATTTCTGTGTTAGAATGGCTCAGTTGAACCCAACTACTTCTCATCCAGTCCATGATCATGGGCAACCAAGATTGTACTTTCAGTACTTGTATGTGAGAGTTCTCCAGTGTTATACACAAATGTGTATCACTTTTGTAAAACTGCATTCCCATACTTCTTGATCATATATTTTACAAGTCTTCAAATAACAGAAGTATGAACTTCCGATTTTGCTGATATTCAAGCATGTTTGTTTAGATAGCCATGATAACACCCGCTCTGGTCTTGACAGTGAAAGAAATATGGCAATGAGTTTCATATGTTCACCCTCAATACTAGTGAAATATATTTCTTGAAATTTGTCCCTTTTGTTTTGAGGCTTTTTATTCTGAGTATCAAAAAACACGACCTATCGAGGAAAATTATCAACTGACTTTGCTCGACTTGAAATTTTTTCATTGCTGAAAAACACATACGGCTTCATTAGCACATATATACACATAATGTATTACATGAAATATTGACACCTTACTCCACATAACCACAGAGGGTTAAATACTTTAAGCTAATCCTTGCTATTTTTATAACCTCAAAATCAACATATTACTCGCTCTTAAAGTAATATTCAAACTTGATATCTCCTCTCCTATACACATATAACCTGTGAGCCTGTTATAACCAGCCCCAAAACCAAGGGCGATGGATTAGCATTATAGTAAAATGAACAGGAGATAATGCTCACTTCATTAACACACTAGTGTACACTCTCAAGTTCACACTTTCAGCTAGCCAAAAGCATTACGGGAAATGGCCTGAACAATGCGGGCAAAGTCACGCAAGCCATCCCAAAGCAAGCACAACCACGCTTGCCTTAACCACACATATGCCTTCACCACGCATATACGTGGTTAAGGCAATGCGTGGTCTAGATGCTGAGATGGGCGGGCCCAGGAACAGGAAGTATCGGGAGAAGACACGGTGAGGTAAGTGGGGCTATGGATGGGTTTTGGGGGGAACTTTTTAAGGGTTGGGGGAGTTTTAAGAGCTCCGGGTTAGGGCTGGGTGGCGGGGTTGTTTTTAGGGCTGGGGGGGTCTTGGTTGCTTTTAGGGCTCATGGTAGTTTTTAGGGCTTAGGGGGGGTCAGGGTAGTTTGTAGGGCTCAGGGGGTTCGGGTAGTTTTTAGTGCACAGGACGGTAATTGTAGTTTTTAGGGCTCAGGGTGGGGTCAGGTTAAGGAGAAGAACTGCTCAGAACCAGTTTTAGTGTTAGACAAGGTAGTGCCCCCACCCACAGGCTGGCACTGGGCGTAACAGGGGCATCCCAGAACAGGAAATGGGAATTCTCTTGGACCTGTGGAGATTCAGAAGAAGGACTGCCCTGCTGTCTAAAACCTGAAGGAAAACTGGGCCTGCTTGCCTTGAACCCAGGTCCCCATACCTGTGAACTGTAGGGATACAACAAGTTTTCAAAGGCCTTTCTAGCTTTCCTGTTGACCAGACCCAACTGGACCTGATCTGGACCTGATCTGGTCCTCTCTGCTGGTCTCTGTGAGAGTAAGTCTTGACTTCCAAGTGTTGGCCTCAAGGTTCAGGACCCTTTACTGGTGTCAAAGTGCACTTCTCCTGGCCTAACTTAAAGCTTCACCAGTCTCAATGTCAAGCGACACCGAGAAACGCTGAGCAGCACCCCAACAATGGCCTCATCGACTTTGATGCTGAATAGCACGCGATCAATGGCTTCACCGACTCCGATGTCAAGCAGCACCAGATCCACATCCTCACCAACTCTACAACAAGTGGCACCCGATTGACAGCTTCACCGACCTCGATGTCAAGCAGAACCCGATCAATGGCTTCACCGACTTTTACACCAAGCTGCACCTGATCGTCAGCTTCCTCGTTGACGCTGAGCCCCGTTTTCTGGATCCAACTGATCATCGGATTCCATCAAAGAATTTCAATCCCATACCGACTTTGAAGTAAGAAGGCAAAACCACATGCGGGATAATCCTTGTCTTTGTATCCGACCGCACTCCATTATGGTCAGCCTAAACATCTGACTTTGACCTGGTCTAGGTCGACCAGATATTTGCGGTTGACGCTTTGTTCTTTTTGCCACTATTTTTACCTAAAACAAACTCATAACTCCGGTTACACTGATTGGATTTTTTGTCTTTTTGGTGCCAGTCTATGTATTATAAATTATTTTATTGTTCTAAATTGTTTTGGGATTGTTCTTGTTTTGTATTTTCACTTTTTTACTGTTTGAGTACTGCATAAATACTTTACACATCACCTCTATTTTAAGCCTGACTGCTTTTGTGCCAAGTCACCAGAGGGCTGGTTAATTTAGTGACTTTTGTGATTCATCCTGACACGGATTATGATTGTTATTTGAGGTGGGTTCTCGTCCCTCTTAACTAGTAACCCAATTTCTTACAGTACCTTTTTTATCATTTGAAATGTTATGTGTATTTTTTAATGCTGTATTATAAAATACCTTCCTTGGTGAAACAGCACAACAGACAATTACTTTTATAATTTTGTTTGCTTTAATTTTAAGTTATTGCTTTGTGTTTAACAAGACATTGTCAAAGATTATCATGACTGACAAGGTCTTGTTTCAATCTGGTCAGTACCCTATTCACTTTTTTACTTACTCATCCCAGAAGTTCTAAGTGGCATGATACATTTGTAAGCTCCCAATTAACCAACATGCATCCATTGTTCATCCTGGGACAGGAAGGTAAACCAGTGAACTACATGTATTTGGATTGCACATAACCACCAATGACAATCAACATGTTATTATCCACTGTTTCGAATGTTTCGAATGTGGTGAACTGGATCAGCAAGATAAACAAGATAAAAAACAGTGACTTGCTGCTCTCCATCCATTTCACCATGTGTTTTTCAGCTTGGAGTGGTAAAGCAATGTTGGTTGTAATTACCTTGTGAGCGATGAAGTACATTTTGAGGATTATGAGAGGATGCAAGCACAGTAAATAGAATTCTTCAGAGATGGCTAATGCGTTTTTTAGAACTTGATGAGATTGACAGTGGCATGCAGGACTCTCTTGTTTGGAACCAGCTGACTATCAGGGTCACTGGAAAATAGAGGATTGCTGTAGTGCAGGAACAAGAGGACCAGTACTTCAACAGTGGTTCTGAAGTTGGCTATGGTTTTATATATTACAGGCACAGGAATTTAATACCAGGCATTTTCAGTCTTCTTGACTATGGAAATCTTGAAGGAAACATTGCTGTCTGTTAGCTTGTGAAATATGTGCCAGTCTTCCCTATCAGTTCCCTCGAGCGTATATTTGTTTCTATATCATTTAGCAATCTGCAAGCACCATAGCTGTACAGTGTTTGCCAGAGCAGCTAAGCCCCATCTGAAGAGAGGGAATAGGAATCATCCAACATGAACCCTCCTACCAACTACGGGGGGACTCACAGCAACAGGAAGCAATGGGTACTTGAGAAAATAGGAGGGACAGGCATTTTCTGATCCTAGAGTCTGGAAACTTGAATAGCTATGTTCTGAATAACAAAATAAATTCAATCCCTATGCTGATCATGGAGCGACAGGAGTGCAAGGGACACTAATGAACTTGGTTGGCTTAAACCAAAGAGATGGTTTCTGTGTGCTGAAGAGTTTGGAGAAGAAGGCTAGAAGCAGCAGAGTGTGAGTGCTGTTATGAGCTCCAAGACTGGTGAGGAGGAGGGCAAGCCAAAGTCGTTGCTTCTGCAGAATCACAGCATTTGTGTAGCGATTGGAGACTTAGTTTGCTTGAGTAAGACTTCTCAAGTTGGTCAGACTAAGGCAGAGTTCTTCAATCTGTGAGGTGAGGGGGGGCACGACACCATCTCAGGGGGGGCACGCACTCCACCCTAAAATCTTAACTTTCATTGTTTCCCACTGTCCCACATCACAAGTCATTTTGCTTCTGGTATTTCTTCACCCATTTCAAATAGGGATTTTGGATTGGAGAACTCGGGAACAGCAGCCAATCAGCATATAGGAACGTCACCACTGACGTTTCACCAATGAGGGGGACAGCAGCATAGATGGCAGGAAGTGCCGCGAAATTTGCGTGCATAAAGCTCCTGCAAACAACTACTTCTTTGGTAGTGTGGCGCTTCTTCATTCCTGACGTTTGCTACGTGCTTGCTGCCTTTTCTTCCTTGTTTCTTCTTTGTTTGCTGTCAAGGCTTTCCTGCGTTTTACCGCCTCGTTGTGAAGGATTTTGCTGGTCTCTTGACACCTTGGAAGATTCTACATCACCAACAGGTAAGTAAAAAGGGCTTTTGTAATAGAATTTCACCCTCGTGAACACATTGCTGGGCCATTCAGTGCTGCACAGTTTTCGATGTCTGGGGGGAGGAGTGTGGGGGGGTTGGCAGTCACGGAGGGTTGGAGGGGGAAGGGAGGGGAAATCGATGGGGAACGATGTGTCCATGCTTTTCTCATTTCAAGAGAAACTTTGCCTCCTTTCTGTGAAGAGCTAACCGTCCTGTTAATTCCTAGAGCTGAAATGCTTCAGCTGCATTGGGAGGCAGGAGTCTCCTCTGCTATGAAACCGAAAGTGAACGAACAGACAGTTCAGTGGACTGTCTGTTCCATCGTGTTCCGTTTCATAGCAGAGGAGACTCCCTGCCTCCCACTGCAGCTGAAGCATTTCCGCTCTAGCAATTAACCCCATCCCGGGACGGTTAGCTGTTCATAGAAAGGAGGCAAAGTTTCTCTTTAAATTGCACAAGTATGGGCATGTCGTGCCCTATCAAGGTTTTCATCCTAAATTACAAAAGTACACATTTACATGCACTGCAATGCAGCCTTTCAGGGGGCCCCCTGATAGAGACAGATCTGTTTTTGCCCTGATGGCCTGGAATAATTCTTAAACAGATTCTTGTAAATACCATTTTTCTTTCATCTCTTTTTAATGTGATTGATGTGTGAGAGTCTATTACTATTTGCAGAGAAATGTGTTTGTTTCATGCAACAACCATAACAAAGTTTCTTTTAGATCAAAACAGGTCCACACATATGAGAAATTGGAGGATGTCACAGATATTATGAACTGTAAAATTAGTGGGCTGCTGCTGTGTTACAACAGTGAAAACACACATCACTGTCTCTGAATATTAGATGTAAACTCATTGAGAATTTTAACCATAGTGCCTGTGCACCATTAGTAACCTGGCTAAAGAGGGTATGGCAGAGCTGAAAGTGAATCATAAACTCAAAGCTGTTCTGAACAGGGGCCCCCAAAATAGTTTTGGCCCAGGGCCCCGAAATCCTTAAGATGTCCCTGTCACCACAAAGTCTGTCAGACAACATTGCTCTGAAATAAAATGAGCAACATCATTAATTTGTTATTAGTTTTATTTTTTTAAACATAAGCCTGACATGTGTCCTAAACCCCCACTGCTTCAGGCAAGCAACTTATCGTATCACTAAGGAATTCTCTATGAGGTGTTCGTTCAGCGCCCTCTCTGTTTACTTTCACCTTTGAATTCGGATCCATAACTGGTTGGTGGGCAATTATCCCATTATAATGCTGCCTAGAACGTTTGTTAATGATTTCTAGAGAAGAATTGTTCCTCGTGTACCAGATTCTGAGCACCTTGACTTTAAATGTAACTCTGCAGATCCTTCAATAACACCAAGGAAAACAACCCCTTTGAGAGTTGAATATTAATCTCAACTGAACAGTTGCTGGGTCATACGCAATTACGTATAAAATTGATTTAAGTGTTTTTCCTTTTAAACCTGAGCCTCTAGTGTTGATGGCAAAACCCCAAGAAACCTTTATGCAAATATGTTTGTCTGTTAATATTTTATCAAGCCTGACACATAGGGGTCGATTCCGATTCGGGCCGGAAAAAGCACCGACCGACTCGGATCCGGAAAAAATACCGACCGACACGTACCCGTGGCGCACGACACGCCAAGTACGATGCAAGGCGCGAAAAATCCGACCGACACGTAACGAAACCAAGTCGACCGACCGAGCCGCACGGAAAACAGCAATCCGGCCGGAAAAACACGCGAATCCAACCGACCGACACGCACCCGGAACAAATCCGACCGAAACGTACACGCTAACTCCAAACCGCAAAGTACGATGCAAGGCGCGAAAACCACGAGCGAGTCGGACGGAGGACAAGCCGTACGACCGACACGCATACAAAACCGAGCCGAAGCAACACAATACACCGCGACCGACGCGTATGCAGCATAGAAAACTGCACAAACACAGCGTGAACGAAACGGAGAACACCGTACGAGACCAATGCAGGGTCCGACTCGGTCACACGAACGTTTCCAACATACACAAACAGCACAAAGGAAAAATCACCCAAAAAAAGGCCAAACAAGCAATTACCAAGCCAATAAATACTGGGGGGGGTGGGGACAGAGAACAAAGACACACCCACAACTCCACCTATATAAAGGACACAAATAACTACCATGAGCCTTTGCAAATGCCATTCCACTGCCAGCACCCAAGAGAAAGCAACCACACACCCACAGCTCATCCCTCACACAAGCCACACACCATCAGCACACCAACAAATACCAACCTCACATACACCCAGCAAAACACACACTCACACACCCTCACCTGCACACCAACACACACATCACTCACCATCACCACCCATCACCATGCCCCCCAAGAAGAATCACAAGTTCCTAGATTGTGAATTGGAAGTCCTGGTAGACGAGATCCTCAGGGTAGAGCCACAGCTGTTTGGCGCACTGGTCCAACAGACCCCCATCTCCCAGAAAACCAAGATGTGGGAGAGGATCATCAACAGGGTGAACGCACAATCACCATGTCTGCGCACAAAGACCGACATCCAGAACAGGTGGTATGACGTGCGCAGGAGGGTCCGGGAGCTGCTCAAGAAAGACTACCTCATCAGCCAATACACCGGCAGTGGCCCTCCTGCCAAGCCAGTATACCTCAGGCCCTGGGAGGAGAAGGTGCGGGCCATCCTTCCGCCAGTGAGCGTATATGGACTAGAGAACATCCCAGAGCCTGGTGAGTACACAACAAATGTACACAATATTCTGACACAAAACACACACACATCACTGTCAAGGGGAGAGTCAAACCATGCACTCATAGCAATTACACAGCAACCAGAACAGAATCATCCCAAAATGTGTATGTCAGTCAGATAAACACAACACATGCCATCAAAAAAGTTACATCCAACCGTGCCATCACATGTACAAACACAACTACAACTACAGCTAGGCAGTGGCACAAATAGAACTAACAAACACATCCAGACATGTAGCCACCACAACAACACCAACACACAGTGAAGACCACTCAAAGGAAGGAATTCTGTGTATGCTGGCCAAGTCAGTGTAGCCAATAGCATCATGGGAGTCGCAGTCACACATATTGCCCCCCCCACAACTGTCCCATCAACACCACCATGAACCATGCGCACATCACAGGGAGTGGAGAAGGACTCACAAGATGGCTGACACTGGCTACTGCTGTGGGGAGCACAAGGCCCTGCTGGCAAATGTGCACCAACAAACAGCAGGACACCACTGACTGACATCCTGAGAGACAACTTCCACTCCCTGCAATGCAAGCACGTTCCATGGTGGGATATCTGGCTGGCTGGGTGGGAAGGGGGACTTGCAGCACTGACTATAGTCACAAGCACCTCCCTTCACACCCCCCCCCCCAACACAAACTCCACAGTACCCACCTGGTAGTATGCAATGCCCTCCATCCCAACACAAGATCCCACAAAGAACCACCACCCTGGGTTATGTTGTGTGAAGCACAGGGACACTCTTGGGACTCTTAGCCAAACAACTGCCAGGACAACACTCCCAGCCATCCTGTCAGCACAGCCAGCCCACCCCACAGGGAAGCAGAGTCAAAAGGAAGGAAGCATGGGCATGCTGGGAAGGGGGGTGGAGGCAATAGCATGATGGGAGTCGTAGTCACTGATATTGGTCACCCCCACAACTGTCCCATCAACACCACCCTGAACCATGCTCACATCACAGGGAGTGGAGAAGGACTCACAAGATGGCTGACACTGGCTACTGCTGTGGGGAGCACAAGGCCCTGCTGGCAAATGTGCACCAACAAACAGCAGGACACCACTGACTGACATCCTGAGAGACAACTTCCACTCCCTGCAATGCAAGCACGTTCCATGGTGGGATAACTGACTGGCTGGGTGGGTGGGAAGGAGGTCCGGCTGCCAACCAAACACAACCAATGCAGACCATGTTCACACCCCAGAAAATACATAGAAATGCCCAAATAATGCAGGACAATGTGCCACACCAATATCAACCCCTGACTGTGACGACTCAGGACAATGCAATGTACAGGCCCGCACCCAGAGGCACAGTCACAACTGTCATGTGTGTCAACCATTGATGCCTGCAGAAACATGACATACATTGTTTGTGTCTCCCAAAAACAGGTGATGATGGGGACACAGCAGCAGACGCTGAGGAGTCCCAGTCCCAGGCTCAAGAGGATGCCGAGCTCACTGGCGTCGTACAGCCTCTGTCCTCCTCGGACGATGAAGAACAACCTGGCACATCCGGTGCAAGTCAACATGCAGCACCAGCAGGACCACCAGCTGCAGCACCAGCAGGACCACCAGCTGCACCCCTGCACCCACCCCTCCAACGACTGTCACCACGAATACCATCCCTGCCGACATGGACAGAATAAGGAGCAACACCAGCACAGTGACCCTGGACCAACCTGGGGCCATGGCCACCACCACCACCACCAACTCCCAAGGTGGACCAGGGTTATCTGTGCGTGCCACTGCACACACTGCACATGTCAGCAGGGGTGGTGGGAGGGGTGGGAGACAGAGGTCGCTGCTTGCAGACGTTGCTGGTGTGCATGATGACCCACAACTGGTACGCATAGCTGATGCGTACCAGTCCAGCACCGGAGAGCTCAGCCAGGTAGTGGGGCTCCTCAGAGACATTAAACAGCAGCAGGCTGCCCATCATGCCCGCTTGGACTCCCACATGTCCCACGTGGAGTCACACATGTCCCGTGTGGACTCACACATGTCCCGCGTGGAGTCCAAGTGGGATGCACTGCATGAGATGACGGCGGTGCACAGGGACATTTTACAATGCCTCCGCCAGATGAACAGCAACCAGTCCACACCTCCCTGTGTGCCAACAACATCTGGTGCCGAACAAACTGCAACTGCCACAGGGAGGGAGGAGGACTCTGGCGGAGAGTCCCCTGCACCGCAGCAGCCTGCACTTGAGGGCCCCCCCAAGAAGAGGGGTCGTCCGAGGAGGGAAAAGTGAGAGGCCGATGGCCAAGCGCAACTCCCAGGAAGCCTGAACCTGTTCTGGATGTTCGCCTTTGTGCACAGACTGTTCACCCTGTTGACGGCAACACTACTCCCACACATTGCATGGGGAGTACAAGTTGGACCAATGTGTCAGACAACTGTGGCCCGATACTGGGGATCCTGTCTACCCGGACTTTCAATTCACCTAGGAACTTGGGATTGCAAGATTCATGTACAGCACAACCCATCCTATGCACTATTAACACAAATGTATCACAATAAACACACTAATACACCATACTTGCCTCTGTCGTGATTCCAACGTGGGTGCTGTTATGGGGATGATGAACTGCAAAATTACACTGTGTATGCGAACTGCAACAGCAAGGACAACACAGGCATGTGAGTACAGGAAACGTGACACACATGAGGGAGACACACCACCAGGGCTACACGACACATACACACCTAGGCCATCTGACTCATTGCCTACACTGATGTTGCCAGGGAAGACGGTGCAATGCACAGACACCACACCCATTCCCAGTTGTAGTCAAGTAGCCCACAGGTGCAGTAAGCAAATGGCAGTCAAATGTGTGACCACAGACAACGCACATCACAAAGTGAAGCACAGGTTTATTACACAGTTGCAACATGCCGTAACCACTACAGATGCAAGGTAACCCCACCTGGCAGCGGGCACACAGTCAACAACTGTAGACGGAAGGAAGTCCATGGGTGTGGCGCACATCACCTGTAGGGACACAACAGCTACCAGCCTGGATGTGCAATCACGTCGTCGGTGGACACAGTTGACCAAACGAATCTGAAAGTACCCTGTGAAGGACAGAAATGACACACAGTCAAAAGCAATGGAGTACAGGACAGAACAGCAAAACACATGCACAATACATGTTACAAGATACCCACCCAGAACCAAGTTAGCATGTCAACACTGTTGGGGAGTACAGCCCACCTGTTAGCACACATCGCAACACACATCCAGTCAAGTGGCCCATGGACACACTCCCACAGCACCAGAGCACCACCCACACATCATGCCAACTCACATCATTGACATGACACCTCAGGATACTCACATTCAGCTAAAGAAGTTGGTGATGAGCTGTGTGCGGACATCACCATCACCATCATCATCATCATCATCGTCACTGGCATCGTGGTCCAGGCCAGGATCCTCCACAGGTGGCGGATGTTGGTCATTGTCATCCTGGATGAGAGGCAACTCCTTCCGCACTGCCAGGTTGTGGAGCATGCAGCAGACGATGATAATCTTGCACACTTTCGCAGGGGCATATGGGAGGGACCCTCCGGTCTTGTCCAGGCAGCGGAAGCGGCTCTTCAGGAGACCAAAGGTCCGCTCAATCACTCTCCTGGTCCGACCATGTGCCTCATTGTAGCGCATCTGGGCAGGTGTCACAGGGTTCCTGAGGGGTGTCAGCAACCACGGCATGTTGGGGTATCCCGAGTCACCTACGGACAGACAAGTGCACATTAGCTGACTTGGAACAGTGGGCGGAATACTACAGATCAGATCACACACAATGGCACAAAGTCAGTACACACCGACAAGCCAGGCACGCTGGTTCTGCATCTGTGCCATCATCCTGGGGATGCGACTACTCCTCATCACAAAGGCATCGTGTGCTGAACCAGGGAAACGGGCACACACGTGTGTGATGGTCATGTCTGCAAGACACACCACCAGTGCATTGACCGAGTGGTAGTGCTTGCGGTTCCTGTAGGCCTGCTCCTGGGCCTGTGGTGGTACCAAAGCCACATGTGTCCCATCAATGGAGCCAATTACATGCGGCATCCTCCCCAGGGCATAAAAGTCACTCTTCACGTCAGTGAGTCGTCGCAGTCTAGGGAAATAGATGTACCGGTTCAGGAAGAGCAACATTGCCGCCAAAACATCGCGGAGCACACGGCTGAACATGGTCTGTGACATCCCACCAGCAGTCGCCACAGTATGTTGGAAGGTACCAGTGGCAAAGAAGTGTAGGGCTGCCATCACCTTCACCTTGGGGGTCAGCGCTGTAGGATACGGCCGGCCAGGCTGCAAATGTGGGGACAACTGCACTGCCAAATCCTCAATCAGCTGCCTGGTGAAGCGGTACCGTCGGATGCTGTCCCGTTCCACCATCGTTGCCAGGTCTGGGAATGGCCGATGGACAGCAGGAGCCCTGCAGTGCAGAGGAGAAGTAAGCAAGATTGTCAGTCACCCCACATATGCGGCATTGAACACACTCAAGATCCCAACATACATCATTATGAGGCACAACTACATGAAGTGTGCAGTACCGGAAGGACATGTATGGTACATACATGGCCAACATCTGTCAACACGGTCCAACAGGTGGCATCAATTAGTCCCAGGTTGGCCCATTGGATATCATGAGGCCGTGTCACAGTTCCCATCTCCTGCTGCCGTGTCACAATAACCCCCACAGGGACATGTGAGGACAGATGTGCCCCAGGCACCACAGCTCAACAACAGGTACATTCCCAGGGACCCTGTAATGCCACATGGACACTGGCATTACATGGAGTATCATGTATACACCACAGCAAAACAACCATGACCCCCACAGGTAGTGGCCCCACTTGCCACGGCAGGACAGACATGGACGTCTGTGACACACACGCACAACATCAGAGTCCATGCACACACAATGTGGATGTGGAGACTGTCTCCCATTGTGCACATGAAATCAGAGACATTGTAAACACCACATGCACAAAGACTGTGGAGGACCATCACTATTGTGCCACTGGGACACCCTGGCTCAAACATACCGTCCCACATGGGACTCACGGGGTATGTGACATGACATACACATACACCACTGTGAAATGTGACCATGGCACATGCACAGATATGAACAGTTGCACATCACAGTGGTCACGTACACGTAACACCCAGGATCCTGTCCCCATGAACACGTGCACAGCCTGGGGGTGGCTGCCCACAGGTGACACCCACAGGACAACATGTACACCAACATACACACAATAGGAAATGCAGCCTTACATGCCTTATGATAAAGTTTGGACAGGCTGTCGTGTGGTAGGTGTGCCCCTCACTCCCTGGGAGCTATCTGTGGCTGGCATATGTCCATCTGAGACAGGCATGCTGACATATGCCAGTCACATGTACAGTGATGCGTTGAACTGCAATGGACCGATCGGTGCCTCCGGCCGGCCCATTGCTTTCAATGTGTGCGGGTACGCGTTGTACCCCTGTGCGCGTTGAACAGCAATGGACCGATCGGTGCCTCCGGCCGGCCCATTGCTTTTAATGTGTGCGGGTACGCGTTGTACCCCTGTGCGCGTTGAACAGCAATGGACCGATCGGTGCCTCCGACCGGCCCATTGCTTTCAATGTATGCGGGTACGCGTTGTACCCCTGTGCGCGTTGAACCGCAATGGACCGATCGGTGCCTCCGGCCGGCCCATTGCTTTCAATGTGTGCGGGTACGCGTTGTACCCCTGTGCGCGTTGAACTGAAATGGACCGATCGGTGCCTCCGGCCGGCCCATTGCTTTCAATGTGTGCGGGTACGCGTTGTACCCCTGTGCGCGTTGAACAGCAATGGACCTATCGGTGCCTCCGGCCGGCCCATTGCTTTCAATGTGTGCGGGTACGCGTTGTACCCCTGTACGCGTTGTACCGCAATGGACCGATCGGTGCCTCCGGCCGGCCCATTGCTTTCAATGTGTGCGGGTACGCGTTGTACCCCTGTGCACGTTGAACAGCAATGGACCGATCGGTGCCTCCGGCCGGCCCATTGCTTTCAATGTGTGCGGGTACGCGTTGTACCCCTGTGCGCGTTGAACAGCAATGGACCGATCGGTGCCTCCGGCCGGCCCATTGCTTTCAATGTGTGCGGGTACGCGTTGTACCCCTGTACGCGTTAGTACCGCAATGGACCGATCGGTGCCTCCGGCCGGCCCATTGCTTTCAATGTGTGCGGGTACGCGTTGTACCCCTGTGCGCGTTGAACTGCAATGGACCGATCGGTGCCTCCGGCCGGCCCATTGCTTTCAATGTGTGCGGTGCACGCGTTGTACCCCTGTGCGCGTTGAACTGCAATGGACCGATCGGTGCCTCCGGCCGGCCCATTGCTTTCAATGTGTGCGGGTACGCGTTGTACCCCTGTGCGCGTTGAACAGCAATGGACCGATCGGTGCCTCCGGCCGGCCCATTGCTTTCAATGTGTGCGGGTACGCGTTGTACCCCTGTGCGCGTTGAACAGCAATGGACCGACCGGTGCCTCCGGCCGGCCCATTGCTCTCAATGTGTGCGGGTACGCGTTGTACCCCTGTACGCGTTGTACCGCAATGGACCGATCGGTGCCTCCGGCCGGCCCATTGCTTTCAATGTGTCGGGTACGCGTTGTACCCCTGTATGCAGCGTTGTACCGCAATGGACCGATCGGTGCCTCCGGCCGGCCCATTGCTTTCAATGTGTGCGGGTACGCGTTGTACCCTGTGCGCGTTGAACAGCAATGGACCGATCGGTGCCTCCGGCCGGCCCATTGCTTTCAATGTGTGCGGGTACGCGTTGTACCCCTGTGCGGCGTTGAACAGCAATGGACCGATCGGTGCCTCCGGCCGGCCCATTGCTTTCAATGTGTGCGGGTACGCGTTGTACCTCTGTACGCGTTGTACCGCAATGGACCGATCGGTGCCTCCGGCCGGCCCATTGCTTTCAATGTGTGCGGGTGCGCGTTGTACCCCTGTGCGCGTTGAACTGCAATGGACCGATCGGTGCCTCCGGCCGGCCCATTGCTTTCAATGTGTGCGGGTACGCGTTGTACCCCTGTACGCATTGTACCGCAATGG